>VZRW01010357.1:168151-290324 GCA_013398125.1 Aegotheles bennettii
GATGGTCTAATGGTTAGGAATATGATGGGATAAAGGTTGGACTTGATGATCCTGGAGGTCCCTTCCAACCAGAATGATTCTATGATTCTAAGATGTGGTACGGCCAAAAAAAGCAATAATCAGCAACCTGAGCCACTTGCCCAGGCTGCACGGCCCCAGGCGGGACCCTGAGGTGCACCCATGGCTCCAGAACTCTTCTGGGTGGCTTTGGACATTCTCAGCATCATCACATCATACATCTGGAGACCTTCTATTGCTCTACAGAACCTATTATTGAGAATGGCTTTAGTACTACTTGAGGATACTGAAAGTTAAGCTGAACTGAGTAACCACATAACTGCATTTCTATAAAAATAAGAAAGGCAAAGGCAAAGGCAAGCTCTGGAAGGCCGAGATGCAGGCTGAGGCGCTGGGTTGGGACTCGGCAGCGGTTCCATTTCACACACCTTCAACACACTTTCACACCCTTCAACACACCCGATCCCCTCCCCAGAAAGTGAGAAGGTCTTCCCGCTCTCCAAAACCGGTCTGTTTAGAGGGATTTTTGACTGGGACGGTGTCCCAGGGGGTGACTGCAGAGCACATTGCTGCGGGCCCTGGTAACCCCACTCGCTGCTCCGGGGGCCGCTGCAGGAACAAGGATGGTTTGTCACAGCGAGGCGGCTCAGCTGCCACTGCGGGTTAAAAAATAACAAACCAAAACCCCTTGGAAACACCTGCACGCACCTGGGTTTCCATCCTTCCCCTCCGTACAGACACGAGGCCTGCGAAGCCCGAGTGCCCCAGCTGCCCCCGCCCCGCTGTGCGCAGCCTCCGTGAGGAGCAGCGGGCGCTGCCCCGCAGCCCACGGGGAGAGCCCGGCGGAGCAGGTGGCTGTTCCCTGAGGGACCCGCGTGTCCCCTGGAGAGCAAATCATTCCTCAAGGAATTGTCACCCATGGGATGGACCCAGGCTGGAGCAGGGCAGAGAGGGGGTGTTACAGACCCCCCCGTCCCCTGTGCCCCTCGGGGGACACCGAGGAGCGAAGCTCAGCTGGGGGGCAGAAGCTGGTGGTTCAATTTTTGTTTTGTTTCTCACTACCCACATCTATTTTAATGGTCAATAAATTAAATCACTTCTCCCCAAGCCGAAGCTGTTTTGCCCATGGCAGTAGCTGGTGATCTCCCTGTCCTCATCTCAGCTCTTGCTCCCTCCCCCTGCCCTGTCGAGGTGGGGCAGTGGGAGGGAGCGGCTGGGTGGGAGCTTGGTCCTTGGCCAAGGTCAACTCACCACACCATGGCTTGGAGAAAAGCACTTGCTGCTCAGCTTCAACCAAGTCAAAGAACTTCAGACATCTCCCTGTTCACAGGATAACACAGGATAGATGCAGAGCTGGAACTGCCACGGGGGACACAGGCTGAGAGGGTTACAGAGACAGCACGGGGAGGGGAGCAGGACACAACACTAAAAGTGACCATTTCAAATGAAGAAAAAAAAAGAGAGTGACTAGCTCAGGCCTAAAGGTCACAAAGCAACTGGCCAGAGAGTGCCAAGACAATGAATAAACCAAAACATGCAAAAACATCATTAAACTGCTGTAATAGTAAGCCCTAAGAGTAACTCTTCTTTCAGGGCATGGAGAGGTTTTCAGGTGACTTGAAATCTAATGGAGCTATTTGTGCACCAGGGAAACATTCAGCCCTGTTTTGTGACAGCTAAAGTGCAAACTGAATATTCAGCCGTGTCCAGGGAAAGCAGGTCTGTGCTCTGCTTCCTTCTGCCACTCAAAGTTAAAGGTAAAGTAGACCTAAACACACAGGCTTAGGAGTGGGGAAGATTTACAGAAATAGTGCTATAGTTACTGAGTCAGACATTTCTGTGAAATGGAAGGATGGGGGGCATAAGCCATAAAACACTCCAATGGATAACCCATAACAACATGGCTCTTTGTTGCCTTTTGTCTCAGAAAGGAAAAGAATTAAGGAGAGAGATAGTCGATCACGTTAAGAGGTGTAAGGGAGGATGAAAGGGCAGCTGAGCCCCAGACTACAGGGAACATCATCCTCTCAGGACCTGAGTTTGCTTTGCTGGATCCCTAAACCACTTTAGATAATTCCATAGTAGTGGTGCCTGGTTAGCAAGTAACAAAAAGCAAAATAAATAAACCAACAGAGAATTTAGCAAAAGGCTTTTTCACAGAACTTGTGTATCGTGTCAAAACCACCGTAATGCAGCTCTTCTGAGCTCCTTTTTCTTTTTAATATCTTTTAATTTAAAACCGTATACCATTTGGCAGCAGTAAATTTCTGGTATAGTTTTGAGGCGCCTGAGTTTCCACACCATATGGTATTAAAG
The DNA here is from genome assembly GCA_013398125.1 of Aegotheles bennettii. Lineage (NCBI taxonomy): Eukaryota > Metazoa > Chordata > Aves > Caprimulgiformes > Aegothelidae > Aegotheles > Aegotheles bennettii. Next base: position 170,486 of record VZRW01010357.1, read on the forward strand.
GACCATTTCACTACGTTGTACTTTAAAGTTATGAATACTAACACTTCTCCCTATTACAGCGCAGCCAGCAAGCTAAGCCTTTACCAGTCCTAGAGAAAGAGGGCACCTGCTCCCCAAGGGATAGCATAACCCTGCTGCAGGGAGAGGAATTTTAAGTTTCCAGTCCTGACTGCCATTCTTTATTTATGCAGCTTTTGCAAGGGCAAGACAGCCCAAAACTCTTCTGATCCAGCTCCTACCTGGGTTAATGTATTCTCTAGCTCAGCTCAGCTGGTGACCAGACTCGAATGTATGCCATTAGCAATGCTTCCTGACTCCAGGAAGCCTGAACAGGTACAGCTCAGTCCCAAACCTGTGGCAGTAGCTCGTCCTAACCAGGGTGACAGCCCTACACAGTACAAAGACATTTCTACCTGTTCCTTCATAGACACAGAGCTTGCCTGCACTTGCTCTCTGGGTTTTTCCCATCAGCCTAGACTCAAGGCAGGCACTGAAGATGTGAATTTGTGTCGCTGCTGGCAGTCACACACTTTTTCCAAATGCTGCACACATGGATCTAGGCAGAAGCACCAGCAACTCAGACAGCTGCTGACTACTGCAGGCTGCTCTTGGTGGCCAAAGGCCAGGAAGCAACAGCCAGTTCAGCCTGTGAGAAAAAAGAAAGCCCAGTGAGATCCTAGTTAACAGGTTGGACTGCCTCAGCATGATTTATCATGAATCCATCACTGTTTCTTCAGGGCAGCAAAGAGGATGAGTTTGGCCCCATCCTGCATGATCACAGGGAGGGAGGCAGATAGGGTTCTTGGCACTGTGCTGGGCTGCATCTTCACAGCTCCCAGCAGTGATGTGTGGCCTTTCAGCACTAGATGTCTCCAAAGCTGATGCATGGTTGAACATTGGGAGCGTCTCCAGCTGTGGAGCTGATCCAGCCAACGCCCTGACTGGTTTTACCCATTTATTTTTTTTCTAACATGAATGTCACCACATGCTCTGAGGAGACTGGTTTTGATGTGCTCTTAGGGCCAAAAAGCTAACTGTAGCTCCCACTAACCCCCACCTACTCACCAGGGTGGAAAAATCATCAGCAAATTGAAATGTGTATTGCAGCATCATTTTGCACTTAAATAAAACACATTTTTCCCTTAAAATCTGTTAACTTTGATTTCAGAATACGACAATTCATGTTGAAATAGAACTGATTCTAAACACGAGAAAAATTGAGCATAGAAATCAGAAGTATAATATTGGTGGATTAAAGGGTGGCAAGTTAAACATTGTTCAGTTAAAGGGTGCTGCTTTTCAAATTCTATCTAGAATAAGTAAGAAAACATCTTTACATTTGGTCAGCTCAGCTTTCACACGCATCACAACAGCACTGCACTACAGCCTGGTGTGTGCTACTCAGACCCACAGCATGGCAGTATCATCCACTTTGGAAGTACTGCCAGTCCCTGCCCTACCTAAGCAAACACACACACACACAGAGTCTTCCATCAGTCAGCAAAGAGCAACAGCAGATTTCATGTAGGACTGAATATTTGGTTGCAAAGGAAACATATTTTATCAATGACTGAGAACAAATCTGGCTGTATGAAAACAAATAAAAGGAGAATTGCATGGCAAGAAAAAAACAACAATGTAAATCAAGGCTTGTTACTTGTGATTTAAATCATGATTAACAGCTGTCATTTAAATACTTCCATTTAAATCTATCCTGCTCCTGACATAAGTTAGACAGATACTACTTATGCAGCACTTGCATGTCACCCAAAGCTTTAAAGATGGTTCAGCACAGCAGCTGTGAATCTGGAGCAAGACCTCCACACTGCTTTCCTAACAAAGTCGTGTTCACCACCACAGCATTTGCCTGACTACCTAAACAGATGAGCAGCACAAGGAGAACAAATCAGAGGTGAGATAATGAGGAGGAAGAATATTTACAATACACAAGTTTAGGCAATAAATATGAAAAAAGAATTCACACCGTGTGTGGACTCTGAAAACTATTAATACAAAGACATTTTTCACACCAGGGAAGAAAAATCTCGTTACCTGAGAGATACAATAAAACATTAGGAGAGGCTTTCTGTGCAAGTCTTGGTATTTAATCTTACAACAGCCAATGCACGTGCTCCAAGAAACTGTCAGCTGCTGAGGATGAAGGCCTACATGCCGTCATCCTGGGAGCTGACATCCCTGCCAGAACACGACACTTTATTTTGCATACCTGGATGGTAAAAGTGAAACAGACCAAGAAACGCAAGATTCTATCTTTTGTTTCCTTCCTGCCTCTACTGAGAAAAAAAAGTAACTTAACTGTTCCATTTTTTAAATGCAAAACAAGAGTAAACACACATATATATTTTTCCAATTTCCTGTTGACAAAAAAAATCTAAATCTAATAGAATTTGAACAAATAACTATAAACAATTACCTAATCAGCTCTGTGATACAGAACAAGGGTGTCTTAACTTACTTATTCTAAAGCACTGGTGGTCATTTCCTGCTGCCTTTGAGCTGATCCAGTGTCTGCTGCTGCTGCACTTGCTCAAGACATGGAGCAGAGGAACGCACCCTCTACCGCCTTAAATGGGGGGATCCTACTGAAAGAAACAGAGCTACACCCCTCTTCTCCTGGGGAGAATGTGGCTATTTAGCATTGTTATTACAGAAACACCAAGTGATCATGTTCTGCTCACAGTAGCAACAGCAGAAGCAACGAAGGCTAAGAATAAACAGCATCCTTGCCAAAGCGGGGGTGGGGGATAAAGAGAACGGGCATTTATTTCAAGATCCTCTCCTCTTTCATTATATGCTTGGGTAACCTTAGATATATAGCTCGCAGAAGGTACTCTGAAGTAGCTCTGTAGCTCTATTTTATCCAAGTTACACATAGAATGCAGCCCATCGTTTTTTCTGTGCTGTTTATACAGAAATCAAAGATAAATTTGGCATAAACTCATCACACCCCAGAACCATACATACATTATACAACATATAAAGTGTAACAGACTTGCTCTGCTCCTCAGCTCCTGTTAAAAGTGGTATGAAACAGCAAGCTGTTGGCAATTGCAACAAATGAAGCGTATTTCAGCACACTTTAAAAGCTGAATTGCAAAAAAATACAGGCTTCTTCTGACCCTTTGCATTTTGATGGTTGCACAGTGAGAAATACGGCCTTTAAAATTACACCTTGCAAAGCACTCCATTGTACCAATCAATCTCTCCAAGCAGCTCCCATAGCACAGGCTCCTGCAGAAGAGAGGGATGAAGAGCGAGGGTCCATCCGCTCTGCTCGGAGGCAGCCAGAGCAGTGGCAATCAGGGTGGGATCGATCTGCCCCCTCCCAATACTCACCCAGTCCCACTGCTGAGCTTGTTAGTATCCCACCCTGGATCTCCAGGGCTCTCCCTGGGCTCTGTGTCAGGGAAACTAGCGTTTGTACCACTAAAAACCACCTCTGAAACACAGCTGCTTTAGTTCTCACCCCTGCCTGGTGCAGCTGTACCATCCTCATCCGCAAGGACATACATCCATTCACATTCTGATCCATGTATGGCACAAGTCCATTGTGTTACTCAGCCAAGTGATGCCCATCTACACCATCTATACTTCTTGTTTCTGCTTTCTATGTCCCAAGACCAGATTTTAAGTTCTACAGCCATAGACATAATATTTTAATACAGTTGCATATCCTCCCCAAGCCCTGGGAGCAGCCTACAAGGAGCAGTATCCATAGTGTATCCAAGGAGTGTATCCATATTCACTGCAACAGCTCCCACTGGGGACTGCTTCCCGTGCTCCTATTCAGGCTTGCTCATTCAAAAAAAAGAGAACCAAGCCAGCAGTTTTACCCCAACATTCTGTGTCAGAACAGCCTATTTCAGAGCGCTTGGCAACGACGACTTTCCAGATCCTTCCTGTTAGACAGTTACCAGCTCTCGCTTCAGTGGTGGCCTCAGGGACCCTGTCCCAATCTCAGCCCTGGCCCTGTGAGGAGCTCCTGTTTCTGTTGTACAGAAAGGTCAGGTGAGGTAGGAAAGTGGAAGCAAACACCACCTTTACTCTGAAGCTCTGGAAAGGCGAGAGGAGAACAGAAACATTATCCCAGTTAGCCTGGAGTGTCTGACATCCAACCCCCTAAGGACTCTGGTTGACTTTGAAATGTATAATTTACTGGAAGAACATTTAAGATGATAAAATGGATCACATGATGGAACAAAATGCAAACAGGCCAGGCTGAAAAATCTCAACAACTCTACAGCTCTCTGCAAATTTGGCTCAAGAGCCTCCATCTCTTTTGACGAGGGGAAACACAATGTACGTTCTGCAGAATTTCACTTGTTTCAAGTCCACAGGATGTCTGCTCTTCATGCGCAATGGGATGCAAGATGGGATGAGACCTTTCGGGAACATGTGAAGATGAGAAGCAGCTCCATGACCTGAGCCTGAAAAAGACTGGAGTAGCAGTACTCGCTCACTTGAATTAAGTCACAGCTACCGTCATCCTTTTTTCCCCTCAATGTAGACCACTAACCTGACACCCTGTTAACATCACAGAAGTAAACAAATGTCTTCAAGGAGGAAATATCAGTATTCAAGGAGGGACCTCAAGGTGCTTGCCATTGTTTACATAAAAGAGCCCTGTTATTTCATAGTTCGATATAAGCCCAGAATAAATATTTAATAACTTGGTTGCATAAATAGTGATACTATTTTAAGCCATTTAACTGGCCAGCCATATAAATTATTCAAGATTTAAAAGTCATCCTGTGGTCTCTGTACAAGGAGAAAACTAGGAAGTTGTAACTATAATGACAAAAGCAGGGCAAGATCAATCAAACCACATGATCTCTAACACAAACAAGCAGCAATTAAGCAGCAATCAAGACCAATATGACTGTGGTTGATGTCCTTTATGCCAATACTCTCAGTCCAGAGAGCAAAACTTAATAATGTTTTGCAATTTATCAAGGGAACCATAACTCTGCTCTCCGTGACTTGGCCAAGAGGCTATTATGATACTATTTCTCTATAATTTAATAATGTGAAGGAAAGGGGGGAGAGGGGGAGTAAAAGCATTTTGACGTATAACTCATGTCTATACATATCGTATTTTCCCCTTGCTTGAATGATGGAAGCAAAAGTCATAATAATATACCTCAGTACCAATTTGTTAGCAGGAAAGGGGAGCTGAAGTATCTGGCAAAGAAAATCTATTTGAAGAAGCACAGAAGGGAAGGGAATGAACCATCTGAATTCATTAGCAGCTGTCATTGATGTGGAGATGAGTTTAGAGATGAAGAGAAGTTAGTCATCACAAATAACTCGGGAGAAAAGCAAAGGGAGGAACTGTTGTTTAAGTTGTTTAAATCTGGATTAGCTTCTGATAGATGGCAAGTTGCCACTTGGAGGAACCTTTATGTTACACGCTCCACCCTCTTTGAAGGGAAGCTCTTTGAACAAAAATAAGCTATTTCAGCATTTCAGGCTGTGCACAGGTTGCAGCAGTCCTGGGTGCTGCTCTGGAACACTGGCCTGTTTGGCACTAACAAGTCACCATTTTCCTGTACCTGAGTCTGTAGGTTCACAGCATCTCTTCTGCTCAAGGACCTGACCCTGCTGTTACCAACTCACTCCTGGCAGCTTTTCCCCAGACCCCTGCAGCTGACCCTGGGGCTTTGCAGGAAACTGAGCCAGGTTAGAAAATGATCAGGTTACTTTGTCTCTTCTCTGGATTTCTGGATTGCTTCTAACCCACATGAGTTTGTCAGTTTGGCACGATGAAGGAGGTGATAGTGGGAAGGGGTGGCAAGGACTCAGGCACTACCAGGAAAAGAAACGCTGAAGAATTACATCCTTAAACCACGGTTTGACTTCAGGTCTTAAATCTTACTGAATTTTTGCATTGGACTAACATATTAAGAGCTGCTGCTGGTTTGAAAAATCCAGAATGCCTTCAAACTCCTAACAATACCAGCTGATTGTTGTTTTCTTGGCTTTGTTCTACATTATTTTTTGTATTATTTTTTTTCTTGCTGCCTACCTCTCTTCCTCTCTCATTCTGAGAAATAATGTAAAATATGTTGCAGCACTGTGCTTTCACCTTGGACTACTTTTGCCAATTGAAATAGTCAGTCCTCCTATTTGCAAATATCAAAAAATCTCCCAATACATCTTGGAGTCTGTCCCTTGTCAACAGTGACCAAAGGTGATTTAACATTTGATAGATTTGATGAGCTGCTTGCCTCAGCCCAAGTCCAAACCCAGCTTTGTTTCCAGAAAATCCCTCTGCCAGCTACCAGCCCTTGTGCTGGCAGCCTCAACAGAGAGGCAAGAACTCAGGGCGAGATCCAGGACCCACTGAAATCACATGGAATATTTCCACTGACTTCAAGGGATATAGAATCCATTTAGGGAACCCACTGTCAACTATAATTATTTGACAGACTATTTCTGTACCTTATACTGATAAAAAACCAAAACAATTTAACTTCTCTTTCATATGCTTTAGAATTGTACTAAACTTGCCCATCTTGAAAAACACAGGCATACACTAGGTAAGCAGAGCTTTATTATTCTTTTAAGATAAGTGCAAAAAAACCTGCAACACAGGACTACTGTCAAATTATGGTTACTTGAATTAATCCTCATTCTGGCATTTAATAATTTGTAAAGTGCTTGTTCAGGAAAAGGTCAAAAATCACTTGGAAAGATATGTTAATGGCTCTCTAAGTAATGTTTAGACTTACTGAATAAATTCTCACACTTAAGTCATGTTTAACAAGCATTACAAAATGTATTATAAATTGTGCTCTCCACAACGGAGAGCTGTGTATACATACATGTTACTGCCTCCCCATAAGACAGCACTTAAGCACTAGTTATATTCATCTCAGCTGAGGAAAAAAATAAGCATATCTTCACTGTTATGCTGGAAATATATTCAATGTATGTTCTCCCAAAGAGGAATATTTACCTGAATCAGGACCTGGAAGAAGGCCATTATTGTTCATTTAAGTGATTAAAAAAAAAACCAAAAACAACACAAACAACAACAAAAAACCCACTTCAAAAAACCCCAACTCCTCCAAAACTCAATCCTAAAAAAAATGAAAAATAGTTGTAAATAATTGGAAATGAAGGAAGACAAAGCCCTGTGCTGATGGGTCTATATGGAACCCCTTCTATGCTTTGAAATATTTGGGCTTTAAAATGACCCACAAGACTTAAAAATTAAGTATCAGCATGTGAAAATGTACCATATTACAGTTTAAATCAACCATTATACAGGCTCAGCAAGCATCAGCACACTCCTTCTATGCAGTAAAAAACGTCAACTTCTCCTTGGTGCATAATAATTTGTGAAATAAAGCAGGCATGCAAAATATGGGTGGCAGGCAGCAAATGCTGGTATTTGGGGCACCAAGGTATTTTAAAATTGTTTTTCACTTTTGCATCCAGCATCCAGTGAAATCTCAACAGATCAAAGTTTTGCAGACAAGGAAAAAAAAGCCCACAAAATTAATAACTATTTAAGTATTCTGTTTCATCATGATAACAAACAGATGGTTTTAATATTCTAGAGGCTAATTTCTGAACAATTAAAAACACAGCAAGACATTAACATCTAATGAAACATTTTAACTACCAGTATATGCATCTGCCATTAATTTCCACACAGTAAGGTCTTGGTTCTCTTCAATCTGTTCTTTATTAAGGAAAGTTTTTCCACTCTGAATTTAGTGAAGTAGAGAATTAACAACTGTTTTCAATCAGCAATCAGCATGATATTTCGCCAGTGTGCATTGAAACCGTCCACACTATCAGACATAAATTTACTCCTATGATGGCTTTGATCTGCACGCTGAGTAGAGATGTTAGAAGGGAATTCATTTTCTAATTCCATTTTCATTTAGAACATATGAATTAACCCCTCACAGATCTCACGGCCCTTTTTATCTACTTTAGATAAAGGACACCTACATAAAATGTTATGGCTTATGCATTACTTACAGTCTAGCCAAAACCAAATTCATTTTTTGAAACTAATGAAAGTATTCTCATGCAAACCGTATTGAAATAAAGTTCTTCAAAGGCAATGAGAATCCTATATTTATGAGCTTCTAATTTATATTTCCTTTGCTCATTTGTGATAAGAACATAGGATGATATTCATCAAAGCTGTACCCATGCAGAAACCAGTTGCTAAAAAAATCTTCATACCACAGACACTGAGCTAATTCATGTGTTCCCTAATCAGATATGCAGCTTAGAACTACAGATGAATTTTCGGCAGGTCTTCACCAATTTGGCAGGTTCTGATTTAAATTAAGCTGAGGCAGTCATTCGCATTGCTCCCAGGGTCTGGCAGAAGGCTGATGTGGTTCAGTATTTGTTGTCATCACCTGCCTACTGTATGAACGAACCCTGTAAATAAATCCTGTGGGAATAAATTCAAACACCCTCCCTGCTTGCTGTTCATTAAACATGTAGGCAGCTCAATAGGTGTCTGTGGTTTTCAAAAGGGTTAAGTTAGCAAGTAACTTGGAATGATTTTAACAGGAACCACATTCTGTCCAGGTTCCTGTTTTGCTTTTGATCATGTCTTTTATGTAAACATTGAATTGCAAGGCTAAACTAATAAACACTGAAAAAAGCCTTGACAAAACAAAGGTTTAGGGAAGGAGTCAGCTGCAGGATCCTGCCTCTCGGATTCATTTTGTGGTGTTCAGTGGGGATTTCATGGTGTGCCAAGAAATGTCTGCATTGCAACTCTGTAGAACAGGAGACTCACATTCTGCTTTTTGCTTCAAGTCAAGAAAAACAGGGTCATGAACCTGGGTCTTCTACCTGCCGACTGATGCCCGACCAATGGGGCATTAGCTGTTCCAAGACATCTCCCTCCCTCAAATTTATGCCAGAAATAACATGCTGGGCTCAATAAACTTCCAACAACAGCTATATATTTCCATAGGCACGTCCATACCAAACCACTTTCAATAAAAACACATCACACCCTTGTCGTGCCCTACTCCGTGTGCTTGTGTCCGTCTCAAAGGCTCAGCCCAAACAAAGCAGTCTCTGCCTCACTATTTGAGTTTTTCCTTTGTTGACATAGGTTATTACAGGTTAAGGGCCACATCCAGAAAGGGTGAGAACACCCACAAACCCATTTGGAATGCAGGTTTGAAAAATCTGGAACCAGAACAGTAGTTAGGTATGAAAGGACATGAATGATTAATCATTCGACTCCAAGTGCTGTCATCACCGTGAATTTCAAGGATCAGGGCTGGGAGTTCCAGATGTGCCTAGCAGAGGCAGGAGCGTAACCCCACTGAAAGACAGTGAGCTTTTGGCTCATTTTATAACCACTTTTGGTTCAATGAAATATGGCTGGTCCCCGGGGATGCCATATGGGATTTTAAGAGACCTTTCCAGCCAGTCAGATCTGGTTCAGAGAAACGCGCGCACTAAAATAAATGTACTGGGAGTTTGCCATGTAACCATTAGCCATATAACCCCCATTAATACACCTCGGAGGCATTGCTGTATTTTTATATGTCAGACAGTTTCAGACTAACACTGTATTTAGTGAGGATAGCACAATATTAAAATGTGACTTTCATACTTTTTATGCTCCAAGTGCCTGGATCTGCTCTTGGCACACTACAAAAATAATAATTTTGTGATTCAGTTTTTCCATGAAATATTTATAATACAACTATTGAGTGATGGAAGTGCCAGAATATTACTATCGCTCTACTTGAATTCCTGGAGATTGTAAGCTTTTGTTTGGTCTAGCAGCATGAAGGAAAAGCGTCCTGCTAAACATCTGTCTCTCACTGGGGAACCACATGGGAAATAAAGACTTCGGGGCAGCACTGCCTGAAGTATTTGAGTACTCATCTTAACCTACTTCAGCCTGTGAGTACCGAGGAGTCTCAGCATTAAAAAAAATAAAATAATAATAATAATAAAAAAATCACAGAAAACCTGAAAAAAGATGCAGATTCAAGTGGTCCCATAGCCCATCCCTCTGAGCTCGGGAAGGACCAACTGTACCTGCATCACTCACGACATGCAGACAACCACCTAGCCCAGCCCAAACTGTCGCTTAAGACATCCAGTGGCCTCTACAACCACTGCAGGTGAACTACTACAGTGTTCCACTGCCTTTACCTTAAGAAAAGCTTGTCATGTCAACACATCAACTGCATCTCCTACCAGCAGCATGACCTTGTCCCATCTATCATGGATATGCAGAACAGATTTTTCCTTTCCTCTTTGCAGTAATCTTCTTGTGTTTGAAGACTGTTATCAGTATCTCCACTCCATTTTCTCTTTTCAGAACTAAATTACCCCAATTCTTTCAAGCCCATCTTGAAGGCCACGTTTTTAGACTTTCTCCATGTGCTCCGCATGTTTCTCTCACCAATTATTTCCTATTCTGAAGGATAGCACCTGCAATATCCATTAGGAATTATATAAAGACACAAATCATACTGGGATTAAATGAGTATTACATGAAACACATAAGGACAAAACGTGCATTAAAAGCTGTGGTCTGTGTTTAGACAACTGACAATTCATACTCTTACTTTTGGGTGCCAGTCTTAAGACACCCGAAAGCATCTGTAGTGATCACCTGAAGTGTTCACAACAAACCTTTTGAATTCATGCCACTCTTTCCCCTGTGGAAGTGCTGTTAACTCATTGTATAGATAATATTAGATCTGTAAAAGACATTTCCTGCACAAAGAGAAATAACTGCGAGTAGAGACAAGCTGCTTATAGAAGAAAGGTTCAGGTGAGGCTTTGTTAAGTTCACTGCAGCTTGATTTAGATCTCCACTCACTCAAAACCCTACCTGAAACAGGTCTTCTGCTAAATATTAAGGCTTTTCAATAGAAACTTTATTTCTTAATAGAGTTTTTCTGAGTTGGATCTGCAAGGACAAAGCATAACTCCTCATGGTGCTTCCAGCTGGAACTCATTCGGTGTAAGAAGCTGTCATTGAAGTGATCTGGAGAAACACTTCTCCAATCCATTTTAACAGCTTTCAAAGACCGCTTGAAGATGCCCAACCGCCCTGCTCTCCTTGCCAGGCCCATCTTCTGCACTACCGTGTTTAGTTACGGCAGGAGAATTGGAATAAAATAAAGCTTACTTTGCTGTTAAGTGTCCTGGGTAGGCAAGCTGGAACTGTGCAGGTTTCTCTGGTGTTCATAAACCTCTTTTACAACAACTAGGACAAGGAACGATAAGAGGAGATGCTGTGACAGGCTAAAGACTGACTTGAACAGCTCCACACGAAAACCAGAGGCAAGAGCGAGGCACAGAAGGAGACATTGGGCTGGGTGAACAGGACACTTATTACCTTCTTTTTAAGGCCACAGAAATGCCATGCTGTCAACCTCTGGCATCCCACAGCAAACCATGGCAACAGCTGCCTGGCTCTGCAGTAATAAACTGAACCAATTTAATAGCTTTTATTGTTCTGCCGTGATGTTTGAGCGCAACCACTTCTTTCCTCCTAGGACTCCTGAGCCCGCAAGGGCAGCAATGAGAGAAGATCTCATTTACCTAAAAGCGCTTATAAATTTTTAATTTGCTTTAACAAGTAAATTAACAAGTCCCTCATTCAGGCAAGTTTTATGGCCTCTTGCCACTTGGGGAGGGCCATAAAAGTTTTATAGATAATCCAGAGCTACTGAGATTGCTTATAATAAATTGTCTGTTTCCTGTTATTTTATCAAACCACTGGGCTTCTAATGACTTAAAGTCACAGCTTCCTTATATCTACGCTTTTTATGACCCTGTATTTATAAACTGTAAAGAATATCCTAAATTATACTGGGCCCCTGCTAATCATTACAAAGCAAGGATTTTATTGGAGCCAACCTTTTTTGCTCACGCCCACCTAATAAATTCTAAGGGATTTAAGGGAAAAAAATCTTTTTTGAGATAGCATGCTGATTCTGCATTCTATTTTAAGATGTTGCTTTAGCCAAAGTTTCATTAATGAATACTTTGAAGTGCCTAGAACTCCCTACTCTGATTTCTAACAGTTCTTGAGAAAGTTCTCAGGATAGTAAGCACTTCAGGCAACATCAGCCAGGCTGGCTCTGGGATTCAGGCTTGGGAGGAGACGGCGCTTACTGGAAAAACACAATCTCTTCTCAAAGGGAAAACGCTACCTCCAGTGGGTGCTCCCTGTCTGCCCTCTGGAGCACCACTGATGATACTTAACACAGAAGAACCCTAAACACGAAGATGTCCTTACCATTTGGTGCTGTGAGTAGACTTACTGAAATCCACGATGATACTCATGGCAAGTGTACTTCAGCACAGCCCCATCATGTCCAGCAACAACCGAGCACTTACTGTGTCTGGTTATGGCTTCAAAGTACACACAGTGCCTAACCTTGGGCATCCACCTGAGTATGTTGGTCCCCCTACACAGAAATGTGAAATCACTCCAGACAGGGCCTAGGCACCAAACTTGAGTGGTTGTCATTTTTTTCTCGTTGAGTACACAGAGCTTTGGGAGACTACAGTCATAAGAGGGAGGCTTGTCTTTAAGTGAGATGATCTCACCATCTTTCCCTTGATTTCTGCTATGGGAATAACATGGCAAAACTATTGGGAAAATGACTGGGGACATGTTTACTGATGTAATATATTTGGAGTTGGGGGGGAAAGGAGAAGTGAAGGAATAAAGCTGCTGTGGATTCTGTCCTCCAGAGATCTGAATATTGCACCTGGTTAAAGCCTAAACTTGCTCTGAAGTTTAGGCTGGTACAAAGCTACAGCAAAAGGGCACTGGGATAATAATACAGTATAGGTGAAGATAATCCGTATTTTCTGTAAATACACAGTGTTCTGAGAACTTAAAACTCCTTCAACTAAACAGGAGGGCATTGAACTTTACTAAAACATTCCCCATTACCTTTCTGTGAAATACAAGTCTGTGGAACTGAAAACTCCATTTATTTTGAAGGACGGAAACGCTGCAAGATGACAATATCAGCCTTTGCTCAGCAGAGTTTTCCCGCTAAATAGAAATTCCAGCTGGATAGGCAAGCTTTAAGGATGCTATTTTTGAGAGAGAGCTGGAGCTAGATCCTGGATTATGCCCATTATCTGAAGTGCTGAGAGTGCTTGAAGTTTTATTTATTGATTTTTTCAGTTCGAAAGTGCCATAGATTCATATCTCACAATATCACCCCAGATTAAGATCCATTGTGTAATTACAACTATGCTCATGTACCTTCATTCTCTGGTGCTACAGTTACTGCAAACCACTAAAAATAGGCTGTTAAAGTGGATGAACTTGTTGTCCAGGTATCATTGTACATTAAATAAGAACTCGTTCAATTGAATTTGGCAATAACTGTTAAGAACAGTGGAAACAAAATACAGGAAAACAAGCCATAAACCCCTTACCAAGTAACGATTATCTTGTGTTTCCTCATAAATACACACACAGACAAGCACATCCACAATTATAGGCACATGCCATACATCAGATTTGGGTTCTGCTCCTACAAGTTCAGAAATCTTTGAGATGGGATGGAAAACACTGCAGAGCACCCCGGGGATCACATTTTTCTAATTCTCTGAAGGCCTTCTGTATGACTGAAAGCCTCACTAATGCCATCTAACTTACTTAATGAGCAGAACTTTTGACTTAACTGTGTATGAATAAATTGGATTAAAACAATACCTCTTTTCTCCCTACCACAGCAAATCCAGTCTCTCATCCATCTGTATTTACTAAAGATGCATCTCCCTCAAAATCCAAGTATTAAACATTGCTTTATCATTCAGTAATATAAGAGCCTTAAAGAAACGAGGCGATTCACACAAAGAAGATAAAGAAACAATGCCAAAAGCAAATGAATAGCACATATCCTTATAATGTAAGGAGGACACGGACCCAAATTCCTGTTGTCTGCTCCCAAAGATAAGAAAACATAAGGGCTGTGGTAAGTAGAGGGAAAAAAAAAAAAAAGGAGGAAAATAAGTTCTGTGAGCAATGTGAAAGATTAAGAGTGACTTGAAGGAGATAAACACATCTTTCACAGTGCCTCTGTCTGAACCACATTTACCCAAGTTCTGGATGCCTGTTGTATCCCATTGTGAAAGCAAGTGGGTGTGTATATATATTTAAAACCAAGATGAATCTTTGTCAGATTGGCATAAGCTTACAGTGAAAAGTGGGACCCCATCATATTTTTGAATTTGTAGGTAAAAATAAGAGTATGAAAACACAACTTAGTCTGACAAAGAGCCACATATGTTGTCTTTACCAATACTTACTAAGAATGGACAAAATATCATAGCTCCAAGGAAAGGATTATATTTTTTCCCCTACAGCTCTATTAAGAGCGGTAGTAGATGTTCTGCTCTGTCTTTAAAAGAGAAATGTCCTAATGGATATAAATGGAAGCAGAACTGAGGAAAAAGAAAGGCACCAGAAGCACTTTTTCCAGAATCTCTGGAGAAACAATGACTGCACATTATTCCCAGACTTGCCTTGACACGGTTACAAGTCTCTTGGACTCTGAGGAGTGCCCAAACTGCCGGAAACTCATCTTGAGGGAATTGCCATTCACCTACCTTGAGCCCTGGCTGTGGCTCTTACTGCTACATAAACACACACACACATTACTTTTCTAACCAAATCCTTGCAAAACCACTTGCCCGCCTTTGTTACAGGACAGAAGATATTTCCATTAAAGTAAGCAAACTCATCTCGGTGCACCTAAGTCTTGCAGAGCTCCTAAGTTTCAGTTCACATTTCAGGTTAATCCTTTCCTTTCCTAAAGAACAGAACATCCTTTTTCCTGATCTCCCTGAGGGCTCAGTATTTGCAACATCAAACAGAACATACAAACCATGGAGCCCCCTCCAAAAGCTCATTATACTGTCAACTGGCTTCCTAACTGCAACCAGGGGAGAAAGCTTATATACTGACTCCAGAGCTCTCTTACTGCTGGAAAGGGTCCATGATTTCTTCAAGCTACTGCTGCATTTCGTTTCTCTAAAGAACTCATAATAAGATGGGCAAAGTTCCAAGAAAGAAAAAAGAAACCCGACCAACTAACTGAAGTAACCACACAGTTCCCCTCGCCGTTACTTTTAGTTGCTGGCAAAGCCGAAGCCGCGAGACTCTCGCGCAACACCGCCAGTGACTCCTTAATAAATCAGATATTAAAATACAGTCCCATGAATTAGGTTGGAAAGGGAGAGGGAGGCAAATATCTGCTACTAAAGATAACGGCGTATCTTGCAGTGTATTATATATTCACAAAGCATTGAAAGAAAGGAGGAAAGTCCTCATGGAGGCCATGCTGCAAGCTCCTGGAATCCAAAAGAAGTCATTGTATATGTATTAATTTTGGAATGAGAGACCAAGTTGTTATTTACCAGGAGGAAGCCCCATGGCTGTGGATGGGCTGAGACCTGGGTCTCAGCTCCTACAGCTCAATAACCGAATATTTGCAAAGCACAACACAAAGCTCAGGGGGAAGCTGCTGTTGGAGAGTCCCACGCTACTGCTCCAATTAAAAAACAAATAAATAAGAGAATGTAATTAAAAAACAAGGGTGTCTGCACAGCTCTGCTGCATCTGAAAAAAATGTTTTGATGTTGACAGGTTTTATCAGCTATTTACATGTTTTCTTTTCCTTCTTTTTGAGGAGTTCATATCCGTTTTGGCAGTCTATTCACTGGCCCCAAGCCTGGGATAGCAGCAGAGGGCTCTCCACTTTGCTGAGCAAATCTTCAGGGACGTATTCCTGGGGAGGCACCAACTTCTCTCCCCATGGCGTGCCCAGACTCCCTCTCTCCTGCCACAGTGCATGGTACCTTCTCTCCCCAAGTCCTTCTCACAGGCAACCCCTGAACAAACCTGCACAACCAGTAACTCACCACAAGCACAAGAGGTTGTCGGGCAGAGTGCTACTAAATATAACTTACAGCCAGCCCACCTGTACCACCCACAATTCTTACCCCTCATTTTTCAGTTAATGACTCATGGTAAACCATAGCTGACAGTGGCCACGGGTCTAATGGGTGATATTTACAGCTGAAGTTCTATAAAGTTGGGAAGTTCTGTCAAGCTGCAGCATCCAAGTGCCTGTGAACGCAGCCCTGCACAGTGAGGAAACGGCTGGAGATTGGTTACAGCCAGAAGTAATTGATCTGCCTGAAAATATGGCCCAGGAATCATAGGATTAATGCTCAGATTCCAGCTGGGTTGCATTGTTCCCTTCCCTCCAGCTCTCCAACAACAAAGACATGCCTCCTCCTCTGGAGACCAGAGAGGTTTTATTAAAAATCTCCATAGGACAGTTGCAGCGGAGGCGCTGTTAGAAGCATCATAGGAAAAAAATGCAGGATTCATAAAGAAACCATCCTACAATTTCCTTTCGATCTGACATTGATTTCCAAGTGGCTCCCTTCGCCAAGTGGCTCTGGCCAGCTCTCCTCCCCGGGCCGGCGCGGGGCAGGGGGTGGGAGCAGAGCCTGGCTGGGGGCAGGAGCATGTGTGAACGCGCACACCCGGCCACGCACCGAGAGCCAGGGAGCACCAGCACCGGGGAACTGAGAGGGGAGAGAAAAAATAATAAAGTGGGAACACTTCCAAAACTGCAGCTGTGCTGGCCCATTAAAAAGCTGAAACTCATTCTACTGTTCGACCTCATGCTTATCACCACATAACTATTCATCAAAGAAATTTCGGTGCAATTAATTAAATTATTCCCCTGCCTGTGCCACAGAGCCGTTATTCCAATCTCAGCTTTCACTCGCACTCTCTTAAGCTCGTGTCTGTATGCCAAGTGACATCTCTAGGGTTGTCCGGTCTCAATAAAGCTCTGCTCCTCACCACTCACAGAGGCTATCATTTCTCTTTTTTATTGCCATTTATTTTCCACTAGGATTTTCCTGCCAGTATATTGGCAGGACTTCCAGTATATGGATGTAATGAAATCTACCACAGACACTTAACATCGGGTCAGGCTTGAGCTCAGCTCATGTGAAGCTGTAATATGATAAACAAATGCTTCCAAGAGGAGAATTTTATCCGCTCAAAACCAGAACATGGACTCCTTTGGTTCCCAGACAAGAACTAGGAGGGAGTCATTTGAAAAGCCTTATGATAATTAGCTTTATAGATAAAATGTGCTCAACATGAGGAACCCGACTTACAACATAGGCTCCTCTGAATCTGCCAGGACCAACTTCTCTTGTTAAAAAACCCACAGTGTCACAGTTTCTTTTTGTTCAGTTTTATTTTTAGTAGCAACATTAGTATTATTCCACTGGTTCAGCACACCAAAGTGTGGGGGATTTGGTCACTACTTTAGGGGTCCTAAGCTGACCTACCAACACCAAAACATAAATTCCCTGATGTTAACTCTTCCTCAGCCCTTCTGGAAATTACGTGGGACCTGATGGCTCTGAACGTGGTCTGTCTGTGTCTACTGCTACGATAATTCGTGTGATGGCACCGAAGCATCATCTCTGCATCTCTCTCAGTACAGGTCCTGCTGTACTGCTGCCAGCAGGATTACACTCTCAAAATGTGAATTACACAAGATATTGGTCGTCATGTCCCAGGCATCTCTAAGGGACTTGTGGCTGAAGATGAGAGACAGAAGAAACACAAAAGGAAAATAAAACGTAATTTTTTGAAGGGGAAGGAAAAAAAAAAAATCAAACCTTAGAAAAGCTTGTATCTGACCACAGTAATTCTTCCACTACCTGGAAGGCTTTAAATCAATAATGGAGCTTTTCTATCTGAGAGGCCTTATTTCAAATGCAAGTTAATGGACATAAATCTCTACAGGCGATGAATGTAAAACATCAGACTGAATGATCAAAGGGTGGGTTTTTCCCTGGTAAAAAGAGTTTATTTTCCTGTCTAAAATAAACTTCTCCCCAGAGAAATGGAATTTTGCTGTTCTTCCAGGGGACAGGGAAGTTCAGTGTCTGCATCAGCAACTGCCCTGATGCCTTCTTGGCTTTTCAACTAATGCATTGGTTACAATAATTTGCAGCATAACCTAAGTTTTGCAAGTCACTTAGTGGGAACCTAGAACTACTACAGTAAAGCATACGGAAATTTTGCCTGATGTGCCTATCCTTAAATCTGTTTGAAAAGTTTTACTTGTGTACACATTGAAATGGATGTACTTTGTCTACATGCTTTGAATGAAGGCAAATAAAACCTGGCTCAAATAGTCTATCCAATAGTCTAGGTCATCTCCAAACACCCTGCTTTTTATTTTGTGGTTTTCTTCCTAAAACAATGCAACATATCCATTTCAAAAGTAGTTTTACAGATGTTTGGTTCCTCTCTCTCCCAATGTCTCTGGCTCAAAGTGCCTGCACACTGAGCCCCAAGAAGGGGGGTGGTTAATAGGGCGAGAGAGGTTCTCCTCCCCCTCTATTCTGCCCTAGTGAGGCCACATCTGGAGTATTGTGTCCAGTTCTGGGCCTCACAGTTCAAGAAGGACAGGGAACTGCTTGAGAGAGTCCAGCGCAGAGCCACAGAGATGATGAAGGGAGTGGAACATCTCCCTTATGAGGAGAGGCTGAGGGAGCTGGGGCTCTTTAGCTTGGAGAAAAGGAGACTGAGGGGGGACCTCATCCATGGTTACAAATATGTAAAGGGTGAGGGGCAGGACGATGGAGCCAAGCTTTTTACAGTGACGACCAATGATAGGACAAGGGGCAATGGATGCAAACTGGAGCATAGGAGGTTCCATGTGAATATCAGGAAGAACTTTTTCACTGTGAGAGTGCCAGAGCACTGGAACAGGCTGCCCAGAGAGGTTGTGGAGTCTCCTTCCCTGGAGACATTCAAACCCCGCCTGGATGCGTTCCTGTGTGATGTACTGTAGGTGAACCTGCTCCGGCAGGGGGGTTGGACTAGATGATCCTTCAAGGTCCCTTCCAACCCTAGAATTCTATGATTCTGTGATTCTGTGTGCCTCATAATACCCCAAGCAGGGATCTATCAAAAACCCAAAGTGTATCAGCATTTAATACGAGATAAATATCAACGATACCAAATATACAATTTCTCATTCACTTAACTAAGAGAGGGAGGGTGAACGTCAATACCAAACAGTTTATAACAACACTTAAAGGAAGTGTAGCCCCAAGCTTCAAATGCTTCCATGCCAGCCCAGGTGCAACAGGAACCTCAAGCTGGTCACACACACAGGCTCTTCCCCAGCTCATCAGTAATCAACAATGCATCACCTCAAACGGGTGCCTGTGTGTTCATGTGCACCCCACTAACCCAAAGGGACTCACAGGAACTAGCTCCTTGACAAGAACAGTATAAAATAGATCAAAATGATATTACAACAGAAGCTGCTTAGAAATAAAGTTCCTAAGAACCGGAGTTGGTGTGATGGTCTATTTGCCGACTATTCAAAGAAAAGAAATTTGATCAAGCAGAGTGGAAAACCAATAAACTACCACAATGTTACCCAGTATGAATCCTCATCATTAAAGCTGATTAAAGCTCAGCAGGCTCAGTTAAATTACAGCATTCAGAAGAGCTGCAGACAAGCCTCAACAATAAGGGGAAGGCTGTCTAAAGATTTCTTCTCCTACTTAGGCAGGGCCACAAAGGCAGAATTTTTTAATGCACTCAGAAGTACATTTATGTTTTCAAAGAGTGGGAAGGAGCACGCTGATGTACAATTTGTTGTGCATAAAAAGGGACTGCCAGCCACACTGCCCTGCTTTGTGGTTCCCTCCGATCCTCCAGCTCAAACCCAGTCAGTGGTCAAGGGTGACCAAAGCAATGGGGAACGGCCATTATTGCACATTGTCCCTCCTACCACATCAGGGAAGCTGGGAGGGAAAGGGGACTGATGGGACGTTGTCCCAGCAATGGCACAAGGCTGGAAAAAGCCCCCCAGTGCTGTTACCGACTGACTCAGCTGGGAATCCAGGCTAACCATGGGTTTCATCAAAGGACTAAAACTGGAATGGGTAATACCTCACGTTCAAAACTTAGAGTCAACAAGCCAAGGCTCAGAAGATAACAACAGGTACTTTGTTATGCAGTAAAATGAGATCTAGATTTGGCTCCCCTAGTGCACACCCTACTTCCCAAACAAATGCAGTCTTGGAGCTGCCATTTCCTTGTATCCTTCATTCAACAGCTCCACTCTTTTTCAAAAATAAATAAATGCTTCTGGTCCGACGCTAGGGCACATTACTCTGCAAATGGTGAACACTGGTAAAATAGTCCAGTCTATCAGGACACTAAGTGAAACATTGAACATGAACAGCGTGGGCCAAGGTAGCAGCAATGTGAAGCTTTCTGGTCCATACCCTATGGCAATAATTTAGCTGTAAATATGCATTAATTATTGTATTAAAAA
Source organism: Aegotheles bennettii (assembly GCA_013398125.1). Lineage (NCBI taxonomy): Eukaryota > Metazoa > Chordata > Aves > Caprimulgiformes > Aegothelidae > Aegotheles > Aegotheles bennettii. The sequence continues at coordinate 190,906 of VZRW01010357.1, forward strand.
AAAAAAAGATTCAAATTTCAAATGTCACAGATCTTAAAGGAAGTTTGAATGGCACTTCATAAATATCATAGAAGATATGCTTTATCTCAGTCTCTTTTAATTTTATTAAACATTTAATTCCCTTCGAAAAGCCATTACAACATTTTCTTACATCTTGAAGTCTTCTACTTTCATGTCCATTACTTACCCTAATTTAAATGTGGCAAATAGACCATATTTATTTAGCACATGACAATGCAGGATTTAACCTGTGGCCTTCGATGCCAACCAACAAGCTTTCAACCGTGTTAATAAAAGAAGCAACAATATAACAAATACAACTAGATAAATCTTCCCTTCTGTGTACCAAGCTCATCTGAGTGCATGTAATTTTATGGGTTTTAATTTTACTTTACTTCTTAGTAGGAAAACCATAAAATTAGTATCTCGTGTCAGCAAATCCAGTTACCTGCTCTCACGGAATAATCTCCTTCAGCCCTAGCACACGCTCCAGCTGGACGGTGCTTCATACCAGGCTCCTCCTGGCCAGGCCTGGGAGATGTGGAAGAACAGTGCCTTCAGGAAGCCACCCGTGAGTGGCACCACAGGGCATTCCAGGTTTTAACACCTGTGCAAACTTTCTGTAATTTCTCCTTATTAGCATTCAGACCACCATGCAGAGCCTAACTGAAACACTGCACAAACATCAACTTTCAAGAGCATCCACAATTTTTGTCTGAAATAGTGGTGATGGTGAAATGTGCCAATGGTTTCTGCCAGGCAGAGCTCAGGGCAGGCTGCCCAAGTCCCTTGTTGCAGACCTACATGTAAAGCCCACAGCTCAACCTGGGCTGCTGCCAAAGGCTTCCCCCAGGTGGTCAGGCTTCAAAGCAAGAGCTGATCACTCAGGCTGGTGAGAAAGGCAACTGAAGTCTATGCCAGCCACACCAACTCTTTGCCAGCCAACAGGAGCCACAGTGCCTGGATCATCCAAGGCATATAAAGCACCGCCAGACTCTGATGTAGCAGGTTTTGCACCTTATCATAAAAAGCAACATTGGTCTAACAGCCTACTTAAAATATCAGCAGAGATTCCAGCCTTGTGTTGCAATCGATGTGAAAAGTCCATAACACACTCTGCTGACAAACAATTCTGCCAAGTGGCTCTCCTGTAAGTTGCTCATGTCAACAAAATTAATGTGACATTTACAACTATTTTGAGGATGAAATGAAGTTGCCTGAATTATTCTGCAGAAGCAGCACGAGACAGAATTATTCAGTTGACAAAATCTAATTAAGTCTAATTATTTCAGGTTATATGAATTATAAAACCTTTCACAGAGAACGCAGACTCAAGGCTCAATGTGATATGAATTAATATGCTGGGCATCTGTTTTCCAGAGCTACGTTTCAATGTGGGACAAAGTCACACAGGTAATTGAATTCTTCTTGCCACCACCTCGCCTGTGCTCAGGTAGGCAGAGGCAGGCAGGTCATTTTGCTAAAGTTGAAAGGCTTTTTGCTCACAGAAGATAGGGAGAATTTGAGAACTGGTCAGTAGATGCAAAAAGAAGCTCTTAGTCCAAATCCTGAGACAGAGCTAAAGCTCCTGATGCCTGGTGATAGCAAAATGGGAAATTCTTTGGCAGCGAGCTCTCCTTGAAGCCCAATGTTCAGCTTCGTTCTTCATCCAGAACATTTCCGAGTAGTGACACTGAGAAACATTCCAGCACGTGTTTAAGTTTAATAATCACACTCACTTTTAAACAGGTGCTTTTATGCTTGACTCAGGCAGGATTAGCATGTTCAGAAACCTCCCTAATTACCACAGCACTTATCTCTCCTCCTAGGTTGAATTTCTGCTGTTTGGATGCAAAAATGTCATCATTAACTTCAACAAAGCCAAGCAGGGCATCTTTGAAACCAAGCTATCAGTGCTTTTAATGTCTGAAAAGCAGGATACTGGGAAGTTTCAAGGATGGCACGGTGCCTTGTGCTGCTATGGAGGAGGAAGGGATGATGAGCAGCTGTGTAATTAGGAATTTTGGGGGGAGAAGACAAGCGCTTTAAGAACCAGAGAGCAGCTTTGCCCACTTGCTGTCTGTTGCAGTTGGAGAGTTTGGGCATTGTGGGGAATAAAGCAGCTTCAGCTCTCACAGGAGGTTCAGAAATGCACGCTGGGGTTTGGTATGATCCTTACTTTCCATTTAAATGCACCCTAACCCAATACAGACTGGTAGATCTCCTAAGGGCTCAAACTACATTTTCACAATTCTTTGCCAACTCCTCGAACAACACCTACCAAGGGAACAATTATTTACCACCTCTGTAAGGATCAAAGAAAACTACTAGAAACAAAATACAACATCTGGTCAAAAAGTCTGGAGAGGAGGCACACGGAAACCCCACAGCCATGAATTTATCTTTCCCTTTGGAAGAATTCAGCTATGTTCCCAAGCTCCAGCTGGGGACTTTCTCAATGGATACACACTGCAGCTTAGTTATAAATGATACTCAATGCTATCAGCTGCTCTCTTGTTCAGTTTCTATATGGAATGCATTTCTTACACACTGTTGACCACATTACGAGAATTACGTATTTAAATGCCACCTTTTTCTGCTACCTCAAACAAAAGACATTAGCATGGGAATTGGACAAAGAGTCATCTCACTGGAAGATTCAATGAGCAAAGAACATTAATCCCATACTCAAAGGTGAGCGGAAACCTTCCCCAGCCTCCTCCAAGTGCAGAACCCAGCTCTGTTCTGTGCTGCTGCTGTGATGTGAAAGCAGGACACAGCAGCAAGGAGGTGCCAGGCATGGCACTGCTGCTCGAGCTGCTCTTGGAGAATGGTGACACAACACAGAGAACATGTGTGTACATCAAATGTTAGCAATTACTTGCAACACAGTGCCTCCCTTCATGAGCTCTTCACTTCTCTCAGAGATGTCGTAAATAAAGCTCAATTCTTTGGTGTCTCACACTACCTGCACTAACTGTGCACACTCTGCCATTCCCAGCACCCGGGCAAGTGTTAGCCAACAAGTGTTTAATACTGAGGCACAGCGTGGACCTCACGTCAGGATCTGGCTTTCCCCAGTCCTCTGAAGTCCCAGCATTGCCATTTGCAAGCTTACGGCTTAACTAAGACGAGGTCAGAAATACCAAGAAGGGCCACAGATGTATCTGAACATTTACAGAGTGCCCAGTACCCCTACGTGTGCAGCTAAGGTGCCCATTCAAGAACAGAGAGAATATTTTATTTGGAAGGGACATACAACTGTCATCTAGTCCCAGTGCCAAGTCCCTTCTTTAACTCCTTCACCCAGTATACATGTTTTTATTACTATTATTTTTTTAATAATCAAGTCCTACTCCTACACCGAGATGACAGGGAAGATAAAGTCAAGGCAAGATAAATCCACCACACTATCTTCCTGTCTTTGTAACAAGAGCTGGTGGCAGTGACAGAGATCTAAGGATAAATACAAATCTGCTATGGTGCACCAGCCTTCACTCTGTGGTGATTGAGAACTGTGTTTTTAAGTGGCTGCAGGTATCAGGCTCAGTTCTGGGCTCTGTATCTCGCTCTCCGTCCCCTTTGTAAGAATACGTTGCAATATATGGTGGCCATAGGGACAAGCCAGCTTCTCCAGCACTACCCGTGTTCATGGAAGGACTGGAGATGCCGATGGAAGAGGCAAACCCCTCAAGCTGATTTCTCGGCCTCAGCAAAAGCAGCATGGCTGATGAGGACAGGAGGTCTAAAAGTAAAGGAAATTAAACCCAAATGAAGCACAGAGCGGGAAAGGGCATTTGTAACTACAAAATGATTCCCTGGCTTTTGTCAACGTTCACTCCCAATTCTGTAAGAGTTAAAGGCCGCCAAGTAATAGGCACTGTAGAGTTTTCCCCTGGGTTGCAGCCAAGGCCACTAACTCTGCTATTAGAGGCCTGACAAGCTTTGTCAATGCAATCTACTGAATGCCGTGAGTGACAAGCGATCAATATTCTCCACTCTCATGGGTCATCACAGGTGACAGAGGTCTAAGTAATAAAACAGCCCTGGCTGCCTCCTCTAACTTAAATGCTTCCCCAGCCACAATATTTCTTTTTTGTCTAAGCGCCTCTAGCTAAATTTCTCATAGATCGAACCATCTGATGGGGTGGAGGTTCTGAGGAATTGCAATGTGTCTGAATTGATGCTAGCCAGCGAAAGCTCAGCAGGCTGGAGAAGCAGGTTCAAATAAATCGAAAATGACTTGCTACAGAGTTGTAATCTGCCAGCGCCGGGCCCTGTGGCAACACGGAGCTATGAGGAAGGCACCCGGCCACCTGCCAGCCCAAAATCAGCGTCCCTGTTTCGAGGCTTCTGAAGACATTCACAATGACATTCCTTTTTTTCTCCTTCTTTTTTTTATTTTTTTTTTTTTTCCCCTGACTGTTATAAGAATTACTGGGAGCAACTCTATAAAACTGCATTATGGTGTTAATAGATAAAAACGATGGGTTGCTCGGCTGTAAATCTGGAGTTTTGATGGGACTGAAGTTCATGGGGGCTGTTGAAGCAGGCAGAAACACTGACCAAACAGTTCTTTACAGCATGAAAAAAAAATAAACCCCTCCTCCTTTCACAACGTATCACACTGGAAATGAGGATGTGGATTTTAAGGGAATCAGCTTCTCTGTTACAATTGCCCACCCTCACCCCTGCTGCAATGCAAGGCACCTTGAGGTGGAAGCAGGGTAAGCTAGCCTGGATGTATTGTTGTAAAGTCGTGCACTCAGCCAGCAACCACAGAGAATCTCCTGTTTTTCTAAATCCACACACTAACTTACCGTTAAATAACTTGTTCATACAGCTGTATGCTAAGTAAGAGCTCAGGCTTCAAAAACAGCAGCGTTTTACAGTTCAGTACCCAAATTTAAGGCAGACGAAGAAAAAAAACCCATGCTTCAGCCCTTATGAAAATCCTGCCCCAATTCTTGCTGTCAATAACCGCTTTGGACTCAAGCCATTGATGTCCATCTGGGATCTGAATGTTGTCCAGTTTTTTCAGATGTTTAGAACCAGTTTTTATTGGGAATAATCTCTTTAACCAAACAGCTTTGCAAACACTGAGTTTCACTACATTCCTGTGAGACAGGCAAGCAACACACACCAGTGTATTGGTGAATAAACTAAGACACAAAGGAGAGCCAGAGGCACAACTGGACACAAAACCCAATGGGTACATAATTTCACACTTTAAACTTTGAACATCAAACATGTCCTGGAAGAGAATCTCTTCTAGGGGATGACTGTCAGCTGCAAAATTCTGTTTAAACAGGTGGTAGGACGATGATGTGCTGTTTGGAAATAATTGGTGTACTGTTTACACACTACTCTCACTGATCTAGGCCAGGATAAAAATAGACTATAACGCTCAAGATCTGTATTTTTGCACATGTTCAGCCTCTTTCATTACAAAAAGCAAACCAAACAGCTAATTCTACTTAAAACATGTATTTATTCTGCCAGTTCTGTATAATAATTACAAAAATTTTCTAAATTCAAAAAAGGAACCCAAAACACTTGTGCTCCCCACGTAAGTCACCAAGAGCTGAAATAATACCTCAGCAGGTTTTTTTACATATGCATGGGGCATTTGATCTAGAATGGCTTGAAAGAGAAAAAAAGAAGCCAGTATATATATGTCAGAATTCTTTAAAGGATACCAAATAAATCATCTTCTGTCCAAGAGAAGCTGAGATCTCTTCATGGCAAAGACAGGAACTCTGCGGCAATGTCTTTTGGAATATGCAAAAACACATTTCATAAAGGAAAACTGCCCTAGCTCTTGGGATGAAAATAGATGTCTAATAAAGAAAAGGTCAGTATTCTAATGTAGGATTTGGTTCTCCAACACACTTGACTACTGGCCAACTAAACCAGCTGGACAAGCAATGGAGAACAGCATGTGGGAAGGATATATTTCAGACCAAAGTAATCTTTTTAGTCACTAAATACAGCTGATTTTCTAAACGATTAGATGAAGTCTTGGCTGTGCCTGTAGCAATGCTGAGGAAAGGCTGTAGGACAGGAGTTGCATTAAGATGTGAGCTAGCAGATAAACACACAACCAGCCTGGAGACGGTCCATGCCATTCACAGGGGTAGTGCGATTGAGTGGCTGCAGTGACAGGGAAGTCAGACTAAGAACAAAACAACAAATCAAACACTTTTTGGCAGGTGCCAATGCCTGCCCATGTTCTGCCCATGTAAGAGAGTTTCACCAGTGGGTTTAGAAGGGAGAGCCACGTGTTGCTGCACCCTGCCCTCCTGCCCCTATTGATATTAAGGTGCCCATTTGATGCTGTGCTTTATGAGTTTGCGTCGCCCTGTGCTGCACATCCTCTCTGGTGTTTGGGAATGTGCTCCTCATCACACTGGAGTTTAGATGCAGATACAATACATAAAAATCAGGTGACAGAGAAATAAAAAATGTGAAGCTTTATTTCTTCTCTCCAGAGCTTATTGCTATTCTCTCCCAGTCAGCCAGCCAGCTGGTTTTTTCCCCTCTGGCCTCAGAGGCTTTTGACTTTCTCAAGATACGACTCCAGATTATAGAGAATGAAAACAGTATGGCTACAATGATCTGATAGCATCACATACAGCTCTTAACAACCTAATTTATTACTGATGATGGAGTCATTAATGTACTCTGAACATGCACTATACGCTCCTCTTTAATGAAAGAGTAACTGGGGGAGCTCATCCAACTTGCTTCAGAAAGTTGCGCCCCAAGAGACTTACATGTCATCTACCCTTAGATTTATCCAAGGCTGAAGGAGATCTTTTAAAACATATTTTCTGTTATTCTTTTAAAAGATACTTCCCTCGATGCAGAGCTTTGAAATTTAGCAGATCTTATTACCAAAAATGAACTAAAGTAAAGCAATTGGTATAATGGTTGTTACACTATGGGTACAACTTCCTTGCCATGTTCTGTTCTCATCCACTTTCATCTCAAATGTTTATATGAGCATGAAAAGTTACTGTTATTTTTCTTCTCATCAGCAAGAAGAGAAAAAAATCTGGCAAAACTAGACTGGGAAAAGCACAGGGAGAGAAACTATGGAAATAAACATAATTGGGGCCAATTCATATGGCACTCTGGGAAGATAAGAGAAACAGCAGAGACAGAAAGGCAACACATAACATATCCAAATTCCCAGCAAGGATGATCTATATTGGCATAACACTGGAAACATGACTAACACCAGAAAGGAACTTTTTAAAAACCATCACACTTCTCTCCATTGATTTGCTGATGCCTCTGGTTACAGAACCTCCCAGCACATGCCAGGTCTGCAGGCTCGGTGGCTTGAATAATTCAGTCCTATAGATATCCCATAGGAAGCTCAGGGCTGGGGAACTCATGAGCTACCACCCTCCAAAACCACCAGAAACAAGCACTTGGAAAGCATGAGGCTTCCTGGGACATGAGAGGGAGGATACCTAAAAAAAGAATTAAAAAACCCAAACAAAACAAAACCCAAATCAAAAGGCAAGAGACGTATAAACTAACTCTCACAGTAATCATGGTACATTATGCCTCAGTGTGTAAGGAGAAGGCATGTCAGCCTTTTGGAACAAGACCAGCTGCAAGGAAAAGCAAATGAACAATAGGTGAAATTCATAGGTATGTGAGTCTGGAAAAGCACTCAGTGGAAAGCACTGTTTTCATCTATCAGGTCTATAAATCATCCCTCTCCCATCCTAGATGCACGCCAGCGATACCTGTAGCAGAGCCACAGCTCAAAACTTCCTGCGAAGGGAAGAGCAGGATGGACTATCTGGATATGTTGTTCTCTTCTGCACGCTAATTACAGTGCTAAAAGGCCAGCAGAAATATTTAAGATGAAGGAATTCGACACCACTTCATTCCTGCCTGGTAAGCTGCTCTCTCATACTCACCATGCTTTATCAAGTGCGTATCACTCATGTCCAGGAAGGTTAATTGTAGTGTAAGGTTTATCATTTCTGTCCCCTTCTAAAGGATTTAAATACTTAAATGTAAAAATGGAACTCAAAGAGAGTTTTAACCTGCAGGATCCCAGGCAAGAAGCAACCTTCTTTCTTCTGTGGCCATATAGCAAATCCTGATTATTAATTTAGACGAGCAGTTCATTTCTTTCTTTCAAGATATCATTCACAAGGGGAAAAAAGACAAAGATAAAATTATTTTGAGTGTAGAAGCTTGGACACAATAACCATGCAGCCAGACTCTACCTCTGTCTCGAGGCTGATTTTCCTTTGTTGAAACACTTTGATGTGACTCTTATTGTGGGATGCTCAGGCTGGAGGGCAGCTTACAGAAGCCATCACTCCTGCTAGAATTCTCTCTGCGTACACAAGAAGGATCATTAAATGTTCTGTGTTAGTCTTCACTTTAAATGTCTTTCAAGTGCATGTTTACCTAAGATAGCATTATTTGAGCATATATATTCGTGATCCAATTCACCTGAAGTGCTGCTCAGTCCTCTAGGAATAAGACAAGGACGTCCCATATGGTGGCAAGGTAGAAAATCTCTTCCAATGCAAACCACCTATGACCTCTGTGATAATAAATTCCTCTGCAAATGACTGGGCAAAGTCCTGGAGACTGTGTGCACTGAAGATAAACAGCCCTCTTTGTCCTCCGGGCCAGAAGTGGCCATTGTACAGAGCTTGCCCAAAGGATTAGCACTGCCATTATTATTTGTGTTATATGAGCTATTTCAGGAGCTAATTGACCCCAGCACAAAAGCCGGGTGAGAAAGGCTTTTGTATCTAATAGAATGAGCAATACAGAAAAGGGTAAGGTTCTTTGAGCAATTGGGCCACAGTATACAGACACTGACTCAGTTCTAGCTGACAGCATCAAGCAGGGCAATCTAATCTCCCCAGTTAGCACTAAATCAGCCTAGTATAAATGAGCCCATGACAGAACACGGAGAAATGGGACTTGCTAAAAGGATAACTGAGGATAACTGCCTTCTGAAGCATAAATATTGAAGATGTTCAGAATCTTTCATTCCTCAAGCTAAGCATGCCTAGCAAGAGCTGCACAGGCAGAGCCATTTGAGACTTGAATCTCTGTTCGCTTTTTGAGGGTACAGTGGTAAATGTCACTATGTACATAAGGTATTCTAAAATTACACTTATATATTCCCTCCTTCTCTCCCTCTCTCAAATGTTTCATGGTGGGGGAAGGTATTGACACTGAGAAACTCTGACAGGACACTCCTAACCATTAAAAGGTTTGATAAAAACACCAACAAATAAACATGAAGACATTTTCTCTAGGATGATGGACGTTTGAGAAGGAGGACGTACTAAGGCTGAAGTATAAGATCATCCAAAAGCAAACTAATCATATCCAAATTCACTTGTGAAGCATGTTATGCTTAAGGGGAAAAAGTGAAGCTGAACTTAGAACTGAACATATTTTTTTTGGCACTTAGTCACCACTCAGCAAAGCCAGTTCTATCTCAAAGTCAGAGCAAAAAAGACAAATAACACAGTGAAAAAATTAACTCACCCTGACCTTTCGGAAGCCACTGAAAAAGCTGCTGCAGCATAATTCATCGCAAATTCTGCACTAACTGTGGTGCACAAAAGACCACAGCCTTGTAAATATGCAAACAGAAGAGAAATAATCATATTCATCATTTATTTATTGAACCTACATGGACTCTTCATTGCACTGTCTGAGGCTATCACAAGGATAAAGGAATTAAACAGCACAAAATCCTGGCAAGAAAAAGCAGCAAAATTTATAGGTGCTTCACAAATGGGGTAATGAGGCAGAGAAAAGAGAAGGTCTCTGTGGACAGACTGAGCCTAAAATGGAGACAAAGTCAAGTTATCTCCTGAGCCAACAGACTTCCAGTGGAAGATTATTAATCCCCTTCCTGTGCTTCATCAGAGTTTTAGTGCCAGTGTCAAGGAGGATCCCAAACATGTCCTGGCCTTTCCATGAAGCAAAAGGCTTTTAAGACCTTTCTGCAAGTCTTGCAGTATCACCCCGTCAATCAGGGTAATGTCAACATGCAAGTAGAGGACATGGCAGCCCCAGCAGCTCCCACAACACTGTGGCACAGCACTACGATCTGCAGGGCGCTTCCCACCTTACTCTGAAGACCTTTAGCCCAAGACACCTTATCAGGGGCGTTCCAGCTGTTTTCACTAGGGAGACACATTCACCTCAAAGGGATGCATCTATAAGTCAGAGCCAGCAAACGGGTGTTCTGATTACACCCAACACAACCATACACCTAAGTGGCACAGGCAATAGAGGTCCTACACTTTTGAGTATGAGCTTGTGGCTCCGCAGAACTGGGAAGTGCTTTGAGCACAATCCCACCCCCTGTCCTTCATCGCGTAGCTTGGCATGAAGCCCACAGCAACCATCATACCAACACACCTCAAATGCCATTTTTTTTTAGTGAAGCTTTTCTGTACTCATAATTATTTTTAATCCTCTTGTGCACAATGGTTGGTTCTGAGTGAAAGCTATCTAAAATATGAGAATGGGGGTGGTGTGCACACAGACAAGCTACGCTGACCTTAATGCCCTCTGCTCCCTAGGACAAAGGGTACTGGCAATGAAAAGGGTTAAAGTCAGTTACTGGGTTCTCTTCAAACAATGTTCCTGAATACCAGGTCTAGATGCAAACCTACTTAGCAGAGGTAATTTTTTAAGCACACTTATTTCCATGAAGCAAATCCAGTGTGTAATTCCAGGATTAGTCCAGAAACTAAGAAGCTTTCTGCTTTCAGCAAAGTTAGCTTCCATTTCAAAGTTTAGTTAGACCAAGTTAAGTTAATCAAAACACATCATTTCACAGTTTCACATATGGGTATGCTTATCATAAGCAGACAGATCAACAAAATAAAATGCATACATTTGTAATGTGAGAGAATATTCTTTATGATTTCCTTTCACTCAAATAGATGAGAAAAAGGCAAAGGAAAGAAGGAGTTCATACTAAAAGGTGCACCCATCTCCAGCCTCCCCTCCCCACTGACACTGCAATCCTTGCAGGAGAGATTTTACACTGCCACGATGCCCAGGCCATGTGATTGTAAAGATCTACACAGATCTATAAAGATTTATATCTAATATCTATAGATCTGTATCTATAGGCGTTAGATGACAATGCCAAAATTAGACAAGACTCCTACTGAGCACTGACTTGTGTATGTACCTCAAACCTTCAGGAAGGAGAAAGAAAAGAATCAAAATTGGATTTATCCGAAACTGGATACGAACCAAGAAATATCACAGTCGTCTAAACCAAGGATGTCTTGGATTCACTGTTAAAGTTAGCACATTCATAAAAATTAAAGCTCTGTTTTTTTGTATAATCAAAACCTCAACTCATAAAAGAGCAGCACAGCCATGAACACGTGTCTTCTGTATGTTAAACTTTTCACAATTCTAGCAGAGAACACTGCAATACCAGGTCTAGATTTAAAAGGAAAAAAGGATCAATGTGTTTTTCTACACACTCAAACCACCTGAATCACAAGTTACAACCCTATTTTAAACAAAGAAATAAAAAAAAGCTCAAGACCATTTTTTCCTCCCAATAGTAAAATTATGATAAATTTTAAGCAACTAAGAGAAGTTTATAATGGCAGAAATACTCAGCAACCATAAGTCTCGAACACCCCACTGAAGTTTCATCTCCAAAATAAATTACACCACCTTTCCTGCCCAGTCTCTGGTTCATTGGTTGCAGTGATGCGAGACAGTAGGAATGCACAAATCCCGGGATTTCTCAGTGCCTGATTCTGCAACATGAGGCAGGTCACAGAGCAAACCCCTTTGACAAGGACCCATCTGAACCTGGGAGCCTGCTGGGGGGCACCTGGCCCTCAGGGGCCCTCCGGGATACCAAGGACAGGAGCAGATCTGCAGGAGGTCCAAGAAAGGCAAGAGCATCAGTTCTTGGGGATACAGGCTCTGTGCTCAAAGGGATGACATTTTATAAAACATTCCTACAGCATATACAATGACTAATATGGCAATACAAATATTACAGATGGGATTTTTACTAGGATGGAGGTTTCCTGTAGTTCTGCTTCTAAATTGCTCACACACTTTTAAACATCCCATCCTAAACAGTGATAAAATAATCAGTTAAAAAAGAGTGAATCCATTAAAAAACCAAAATTAATGGAAGAAAATAAGCATCTGCTCAAGTCATGTATTGATGCTCTATACATTACATCCGTGGTGGAACTCACAGCCTAGAGAACAAAACAGCTTTGAACTCCAAACTTCTCAGAAAATTTACTGACTCAAAAGTCCCCAGAGGAGCCAGGTCTGTCAGTGAAAGGAGCCAACTGCTACTGCTCCCCTTGCACTACCCGAAAAGCCCAGCCATGCTCCACCACTGATATTAATGTTCTCTTGCTTGAAAGGTCTCCCTGGAAGCTGCGAAGGACCTCGCTCAGTTTAGATTGCAAACATTATAAGAATTTTGGGAAAGGCCTTTTTAGTCATTGCTATGGTCTGCAGGCTGCCCCACTATAAAGTACTTGACACCGAATTTTTCTCTGCATTAAGGTGATTGGTTTCTGAGAAGCTCAAGACCTTAATGGTCGGTTACACAAGGTTACTTAAGGATTTTCCAACCTCCTTCCAGCTGTCTTAAGTCTAGAGGATAAAGCTCCCTTGGCCCTAAGCAAGGCTCATTTATACCAACTTTTAATCACGGTCTGTACAATGTAGAGCTTCACTGTGTTACTGACTGCTCACTGCCTGCCTCTAAAATCAAAGGTATAAATGCACACTACACGGAATGGCTTACATTAGTGCCATTAATTCCTAGTTTCAGCATAATCCTTCATCTGGGAGTTATTCCAAAACATAGGAGTTAATGACACTAATATAAACCATCCCAGTGTAGCATGTGTTTCTTTAGCTTTTATTCCCATGACTAAATGTCTTTTTAATGCACTTTTATTTACCATGATGGAAATAGTTTTTCCTGCTTTACTCTATCAGAAGTCGGGGTCTGCCACATTAACCCTTTTCTGGGCAAAGCTCTATAGATGTATTTCCCATTACGACTCCAAAATTAAAACCTTATGCTGACATTCCAACAGTGAACTACAGCCCTTTCAAGTGCTGAAAGACCTAATGGAAACCCTGCAAAGGAGGGATGTTAATTGCCTGAGTGGGTTAAGGAGTCTCCTGGTGACACGGCACACAGCACTCAGCCAGGCTGGGAAATGAAAGCCTGGGACTTAACTGCTCTGGGAGTCGAGGAGCAAAACAGAGCTGCAGAGAGGCTTTGTCCTTCTGGTGCAGAACAACTTTCAGTTCTATTCCCCGACGACACTTTTAACCGACTGATGAGGGGTAGCGAATGAAGTGCCTTCAGATTTCCTCAGAGGTGTGAAATATGGGCAGAGGGGAGAAGTGGATTAGAGGGATGGAGAAAAATACTGCTATTCCCCAGAGAAGGCACAGAGAAATTCCTAATGAAAAAACACCCTTTCACTGGAATAAGTGGTCAAGGAAGAAGAAAGCCCATAAAAGGAGCAATGAAAATAAAAAATAGATGTTGTTTTGTCTCCATTCTGCTTTCCCCACCTCTCCAACGCTCTGAAGCAGAGCCAATCCTGTATTGGGCCTTCTAAGCACATTGTAACTTTAATCTGCTCTCCTCTCCCACCCAGTCTGTAATTCCCTTACAGCCTGGCATTTACAAGAATTAAATACCTGCATCCCCAGCAAAGGAGATTAACTGCCTGTAGCCAACCCTTAACTCTGTGCTTTAGCCCAAACCCACACTTCCCTCCCGACCTACCCAGAGAAGAAGGCAATGTGAGCTGCTCTGCCTTAGAAGAAGACACTTCTGACACACATAAATCACGCCCTTGCCATTCACTGATGCCAACAGGCAGTGGGCCTTTGGCACATGTGGGTACCTGCACACCTCCACTGGCTGAACCAACAGCTCCATTCACCATGTTCTGACTTCTCTCACATGTAGGAGATAAAGCAAGACCTAAAGAAAGGCAGCTTTGGACACAGGCACCAAGACTTGAATTTCCAGCTGTCTGGCACACCTGCACAGGGATACAGCCAGGTACTGGACTAAAAGCTACCCACCCTTTCACATTTTTGAGAGGTACTAAACCAGCAGGTAGAGTTAATTAGCCAGTGAAAGGCAGCAAATATTTTGGTTCTCAAAATCTCCTTTTCCTTTTTTAAAAATCCCCCCACTAAGTTTTTTTAACCCTGTTGTACTTGCAAAATCTTAAATCTTCCTTCACTGCTGCTGAGGTGAGGAAGAGCAGGGATGAGAGGAAGGATTGTAAAGAAGGATGAAAAGTAAACCAAAACCAATTTGCCTCTGAACACTATATTAAGAAAACAAGTTTAAACATTCTGAAGTTTTCAGTTCTCCCTCCCAGTTTATCTAATGCTACTCAAAAAGCAACTGGCAATGTCTTTGAAAAGCCTTTTAAAGGAAATAATACAGAACTATCATTAAACTATGCTTGGTGTTTTTCTAAAGTGCATCCATGAAGGAAATACCTTTATGCAGCGACACTGCACTTCATTAACTTAGCAATTCAGTGGACAGTATTTCTACCGAGTTATACAGTATATAAATACACAGCATATGAGCAGCATAAACATGGGACAGTTGCCAAAACAAAATTCTTTTTCATAAATCTGAGACTATATCTGAGTTTTTCAAAGACTCATAAATAATACAGGGAACCAGCTGCCCCCAGAAGTCAACAGATTCAGGCCTAATAGATGGATTTCTTCAATAAATTTAGGCTAAATCCTTGCTGCAGCAGTTATCTATTGATACCTTCTGCTAAGGCTTCGAAAAGCACAAAAGTGTTTTGAGGCTCTCCGTTTTTATTATTGCAGAGATCTGTTTCAGAAATTTCTCTATTAAGTGAATTCCTGCATCTGATTAGTTTCTTACAATAAAGATCATTTACCCTTCGGGTTTAGATTTGGAGCATAAGAGGCTGAGTCTGAGATTTTTGTGGGAAACAGGGAGATTAAGAAGAAGTAAGTTTTTAATTTAAATAGAAAATGTTTTGAATATTAACTGGTTGATCTGAAGGTTCAACGATGAGTGCCGTAGGCAAAGAGCTTGTTCTTTGGCACGGACGCCCCTTAGGGGAGGGGAAACTCAGAGGGAGGGCAAGAATGCAAACCTCTAAACATCACAGATCTGTCATCACAACCCCCAGAAAATCAGTTATCATCAGTACAATTTTAATTTTGGCAGCGAGATAATAAAGTCACAGCAAGGGTGAACATAGTGAATTGTGACAGAAAATGAGAGGGAGAAAGAATAAGATGTGAAAGTAATTCTAGTTCTTCTAGTAATCTATGCTTAGCTACAGAACTTAATGATAAAAACATGCATTTCTACTTAAGTGGTTTTCTCTTACCCAATACAAGTTACAATGCAACTTACTCAAAAGAAACAGACTTTGTTACGAACGTCACATCATGAACCTTTGCACGCATTTAGCTCCAATGAAGCCCCTGTGATTCATACTGGGCTCTGAGGCTTCGAGGTCTCGTCTTTATTCAAGGTAAGACTGGCAGAGGTGGAAGGCAGCAATTCTCCAGCTGCAGTGCCTGGCCTTCGTTGGCAGCACTTTGCATGAGGCAGAAGCACAAGTGAAAAGAACCATAATAAAAAAAAAAGCTTTGAATTATTGTAGCACAAGATATTATCTCTTTTTAGAACCTGTGCCTCATTATGTCCATGGACCACTGCAGCTCAGTCAACGTAACCACTCGAGTTATGCACCCAGGCACTCTGCTGATGTGCCACCTACGATGGGCAAAAAGACAAAACCAACCAATCACCAGAGCTGCCAGTACAGAAGACAAGAAGGCAGACTGCATGTATCCAGGCTATATTTTTTATTATTATTAATATCTTTTATTTTTTTTTGAGACCATGGAAGTAGGATGAAGGATTTTAAACCACCATGAAGTGGTGGTTTATTTAACCTTGGGCAGTGTAGCAATGCTTGGGCCGCTGGAGTGCCAGGCAGGCAGAAACAACTCCCTTTTTTATGTGGAAATGAATTTCAGATTCCTTTTGACCCCTTAAGTTCTTCCAGCTCTCTTTGTTGTCGCAACCTGAGAATTTGAGTGCTTCCCTTCCAAGAACTATTTAGAAACAATATAACTGGTGACATTCTCAGGAAGGAAAATGCAACCTGAAAGCAAAGGTCTCATTAACTTCCAGTGGGGACATGTGCTCACAAGTTCCTGTAGGACACTGAAGCCCTCTACCTTAAGCATCCATGAACCTCATGAGATTGTAGGATGAATTACACTTCTTGGATGTGCAAGACCACAGTTCTGGACTTTTCAGAAGAATAAATGAAAAGGTTCACTTCAAATTGATGCAACCACTCTTGTCTTTTTCCCATGAGAAAACACATTAGAACCAAGTTTGTAAGAAACAGAGTGCTAGCTTGCTAGAATACCACATGCTATGGATGGATCAGAAATATTCTTTCGGTTTTACCCGCAACTGAGTATTTTCTCTGGAGGGTGCACTTTCAGCATCGACTCCCAGCTTTTACATTGCTGTTACATGAGTACTTAAGTGCTAAGGTAAGTATGGATCCCTAAAATGACCAGAAAATGGAGATTTATGAGCCTGCTACTACTTCAAATAATACATCCCGTCATGGATGGAAGAACTAGAAAACTTGGATCTGTTATCTTCCCAGGTACAACTCCACCCAGGGAACTATTACCTGCACAGCTGTGTCTTTAAATCCCTCTCATTACCTGTCCTATCCATATCTTCTTCCAAGTCACACTTGACTTGGAAGTGGACTACAGTAGACTTGTAGGACACAGCGTGTAAAAATCGATCCCTTTTTTTGGTTTTGTTTTGTCTCTGTTGCTTCTTTGTGGTAGCACTCACAATACGATGTCTCATTTCCAGACATTCAAGGAAACACAGCCTCTGCTTCTAGGGACCTTACAAAAGCCAGACAGGTGGCTAGGTGAAGAAGAAAAAAAAAGTTAGGAAAGAGAAACAACAGTGCTAGAAAGGAAACTGGTCATTGTCTTCTCCCTATTGTCACTAACATCACTTTATAGACAAGATAAAAAGCAGCCAATGAAAAGCTCTACTGTTCATTTTTGTTGGTACTGAGGTCACAAGAAACCTGGGGTTTTTTTCTTGAAAGGCATACCAGTAACCTTAAAAAACCCAACAAACCCCACAAACAAAACCCACACCACCAACAAAAAACAAACAAACAAAACACAAACACAAAAGAAAACAAAACCAAACACCTAAAAATCATAACCCAAGGAAAAAAAAAAAGAAGAAGAAGGAGCTGGGATTACTTCAGGCTTCTCAAGGATTTCCTGCAGGAAGAAGGTCTGAAAATGACAGAGATGACAACATGTGCTTTTTAAAATGTCTTCATGGCTGCTGATATTTTACACACCGCACACAAATTCCAAAACCAGATGATTAAAAACCTAAACTTTTTTTTTAAAAAAGAAGAAAAAGAAAAAAGATAACCAGAATTCCTGCAGTCCTCTCTCACGAACACTAAGTGCACAGTCTGTCTTTCTTAAGTGCAATATACTCCACTATCAAATTGTGCAC
The DNA here is from genome assembly GCA_013398125.1 of Aegotheles bennettii. Classification (NCBI taxonomy): domain Eukaryota; kingdom Metazoa; phylum Chordata; class Aves; order Caprimulgiformes; family Aegothelidae; genus Aegotheles; species Aegotheles bennettii. The sequence goes on from VZRW01010357.1 coordinate 208,562, forward strand.
TGGACCATTTTTCCTGAAAGCAATATCCCCAAACATAATACAGTGTTTATTTAGCTCTACAATTGCATTACGAGTATTTCAGAGTTTAAAACAGAATGAAGACAAACCAAGAGACCTTGGTAAAAGAGGAAGAGAGTGTATTACACCAGGTTGAGGGAGGCTACACGTGGCGGCAGGAAGGGACCAGGATTTGTGTACAAAGAGGTGAGACACGTGGAAGGACAAAAGAAAAAGCTGACCCAAGATGTGCAGGCACAGACTGAGGCATCTATTACTACGAGAACACATGGACTTCTTGTTCTCCATATGGTAACTCTGCTTTCCTAAGAACTCTACCTGTTTGCAGATGAGAGATCCTGCTGTTTACATCTGACACGGGAGAGAAGTGGAGCTGCATCTTTTGTCTCAGGAGCATGGGGAATGGTTTGATGCAGACTGGGGGAACAACTCTAACTCACACAGGTGTTTGCTTGATCAAAGCTTCACTCACCAAAGAGATATCTCCATTTCACACATGGGAAAAACTAATACTCATAAGGCAAATTAGAATCAGGTTTAGAGTTTAGAGCTAATCCTCTAGATCTTGGTGTTTTATGGCTAAATCCTGCAGCCATTCAGTGCATTAGTTCGATTGTCTATGGAGCTACAAATCTCATAGCTTGAATTCTCACCGCTGGTTAGCACAACCTAAATGTTCTTTAAAAAGTAAGTTTAAATGCAGTGGACAATTCTTTTAAATAAAATCAGAACAGCATAGATGATTGCTGTCTTATACCACCAAAACTGAGCTCCACCCAAGAAACGCTGCAACAGCGATTACCAATAATGCTAATAATAAGCTCCAAGCATAAACTGGCTGAAGCCCAAAATAAACCAAAGGCATACTGAAACTGTTAACTTAGAGCAAAAGTTTATTGTTTTTGCATTGTGTGTCTTACCAGACAATTTTACTTGTTAAATAGACTCATGCTAAATTCCACTTTGTGTATCACCTATGAGGTTTTAAGAACGGCTTCTTCTAATTGCAGCTACTATCATAAGCTCACTTTACATATGCAAAAGAAGTCCTTTTAAGTTTGTTTATAGGTCATTACAGGTTTAAATCCATTAATATTGCCAAGATTATGTTCACCTGGAGGGCAGGTTTGCTTCTCCACAAAGCAAACCTGCATATAATTAAAGAATACCTGCTTCACCCTTGCCTAACATAGCTGCACCAGGCATCAGATACACAAGCGTTAGTACACAACAGCAACTGATAGAGCTATTGAAAAACAGCATTTGGCACAGGAAACTGAAGCCCTACAATGCAATTAGACTTATTAATGATATTACCCACGAGGATGCCAACTGTGATGATGCTGGCTGTCATACGAGCACCCTTGTCCTCATATCATACAGATGTTTTTACAAACGTCAATGACAGCTCCATGACAACATGGAAAGCTGCTTTCTAGGCTTTGAGTCTGCATTTCTATTTATCAGCAGCAACAGACGCACTTGAAGCAGAAGCCCTATCACTTGCTAACCCCCCTGTTTTAACCCGACTATTCCCTTCTCACTGCTGTACAACTGTTGGCTGAGTCCTACCCAATAGACCACAACACCCAGGAAGCATCTTGCATCTCAGCTCAAAAAGTTAGCCATCACTTCAGAAGATTACACACTTCTCCTTATCCTACCCACACGTACACCAAGAGGTGTCCTCCTGTTCCTCAACCCTGATCTGATCTGCTGAGATTTTCAGAGACTTGACCCATCCCATCACAGAAAGCCCTTTTCTACTCTGAGAGGAACCACCAGCACTGTTGTGTGTCCTTGCTGCATCAGATCATACATCTCCCATGCCACCTCTTGAAAGTATTCGTTGCCCAAACTGAGGCTCGTATCTCTGTTGGTCTCTTGAAAATGTATCAAGCAATCTAAGTGACCGAGCTGGCTTGGCACTGGGTACCAGCTCTCCAGAGCACCACCGGTGCCTGCACACTTGTCTCTGGCCAGCTGGCACACTGCTCCGAGCACGCCTTCCCAAAACACACGAGTGCTAGCAGCAAAACAAAGGCAGTGGCTGGAAAAAGAGGCACACAAATGAGCTTCACGGTGTGTGCACATGCAGTGCTTGCTTTCAATGAAGCAGCTTCCAGCCAAGCTGCTCGGTGGGCAGGGGAGCGCGGGGAGCGGAGCAGCCGCCGGCACGGCAGCGGGCAGCCCAAGCGCGACGGCAGGAGCAATTGTGCGACTGCAGCGACTGTGCCAGCGATTCCTGTCCACACTGACACCGTGCAAGTGAGCACCAGCAAGCCTTGCTTGAAGCATATCTAATCCAAATGGCAGTGTGAAAGTCTGGAAGCCTATCTGGGCATTTTTATACAGACATTAGCCATGATGAAAGCACGAGGGAAGGACAACGCCAGAGAACACGTGCCAAATTCTGCAAGTGCAGACATGGCCTTAAACTTGTATTGGCCAGGAAAAAACAAACCGTCACCTTTCTAATAAGCCCTGCTCAAAGCACATCCTTTTGTAAAATGAGCTGGCCAGACATCTATCCCAGCCAGGGCAGAGATGACTTTATTTTTGATGGAAGTTGGCAGGAAGGGAGCCAAGGAGGCTGAGCTGCTACGTGTTTGTAATGAAAGACGAGAAACCAAGCGTCCATCTTACACCGTCCTCTGCAGTTTAACAGACGGGGAGCATTGTATCCTCCACTTGTAAGTCAGGACACAGACATACTTTCCCACACTACAGATTAAGGTTCATAGATCATTTTTAGCTGAAAATTGTTTCCCAGAGCCTGGAAGATCTCAGAACTTTGAAGCAATTAAAATTCACTCTATTTCCTTCACCTGTTCCGTTGTATTGTCCAAAAAGTCTGTGCACAGTTTATGCAGTGTGGCTTACATGTCTCAAACACAGAAAGGAGCTGTACAAACAAATCCTTCTAAGGAAATCTACGGGTCTTAAAATACTGGACTACATTAAACTCTGGAAGAGAACAGCGATCTCTGTAAACTCTTACACTTAGAAAGTAATTAAGACTGAGTAAATGAAAAATGCTCCAAGCACTTGGTACTTCCAGCAACCAGGCCTCCTTTTTGGCCTGAATTCTCCCTTTTTTCAGCCCTTCTATGTGAATACTGCACTTGGAGGACTTGAGGGACTGGAAAGGGTTACAGATGAGGTGGGGGATGCTGTTAGCATGTTGGTGCCCATCAGGTAACCCCTCGGTAAGAGAAGTCCTCTCCTCCATAAGAGTCCACAATGGAGATGCTGCTGTGCCCCGACCCACCTCCCTCCCCACCGTGTGCCTACCAATCTGCTTCCCCCCTTCCGCCGTGGCTTTGTGGATTGACTGATTATATTTATCACACTTGTAGTTCACAGGGCAATGGTTTAAATTTCATTCAATACACTCCATCTGGGAGCGCTTTTAAAACACACCCACAAGCACATTTCTCCCTCTCACCCCGCACCCCCGCAGCGATCAGCCATCTGTACTCTGGAAACAAATCCTAAAAAATTATTCTAAATTAAAAACTAATTTTAAAAGAAAAGTAGTATTAAACTGTTTTATAAACATAATAAACCGCAGTAAGCCTTGGTTGCAATAAATATCCAGCTCTTGCCTACAGCTATTAGAATCCACAAGCGTATTTTTAAGTTTGCTAGCAAACAGTATATTTATTCTGACCATGATTTGTCTTCTGTGGTTTAATGCTCTCTCATGTTTCTTTCATATGTTTACAGAGGTGGGGGGAGAAAATAGAGAGAGAAAGCAGGCTGTCCTGAAATATGTTACAGATTCCTGTAAGCCATAATGGTTCTCTGAAGGACTGCCACTTCTTCACAACAGGGTCTGGCTCGGCCTCAGGACTGTAATATCAACTAGACACGTACTGTTCTCCTCCCCTGCTTCATTTACAATTGATTAAATTTGGTCAAATTAGTCACGGAAAAAAACTAAAAGGAGAACAAAAGCGAGTTGTAGTGCAAAATGCAGATTGTGGAGAGGCACCGTGATGGGAGTTTGTTGCCTCTGGCAGAGGTGCCTACCTACAAAAGAATGGTATCCATGGGAGGTTGTGGAGGGGAAAGCATGGGGGAAGGTGGGAGAGAAGAAAGGAGAGGCAGATCAGGGGCAAACGGTGACTGAAGACAGAGGTAGCCACAGTAAGAAAATTAACACTAAATAATATGGTCACATTTTGGGGAGAGGTGGTTTAGCTGAATGGCACTGAGATAACACCCATGTACTGCCCCATAGCTGCAGAGAAATCAGGATGCTAATTAATTTCTTTTGTATGGGGAAAAAAATAACCAAAAGTATCCAAAAATCTAAAGGATTTATAATATAGTAAACGTTTTGGTTCACTAATAAATTCAGATGACTGTTAGGGGGAAAAAACATCGTTCCCCCCAGGTTGTGATGGTAACTCAGCAGAAAGAGGCATCTTGCAGGGACAGATGCTGGCAGGGCCTTGGCCCAGTGATGTGTGGGCAAGAGTCAGCATCGGAGCTATACCAGCCCGCTGCCTTAATGGGAGCCTCAGCAGCAGGCCAGAAATTAAAAGGACGCAAAACTATCTTACCCAGTGTGTCCATGGGGCACAGACAGAAGGGGAGATGCCTGCATTCTTACCCCAGCCACTGATTTAGTTGTTTCCATTACAGCTCTGTAGAATTATGGCAAAAAACTCTGCATATGGCCATGCAACCATTTCAGAAAAGAAATACAGTTAATTTTTATCAGATGTTTCATACTGTGGCTTTATAAATAGATGGAACATGCTTCAGCTAAAGCCCCTAAGAAATCCTGTTGACTTCAGAAGTTACATGTGGATGTATTGCTTTTGCAAGACCTCATCTGGAAAACTTGTGTTATACTGCCCGCTTACCTCGTGCTTCGTGCCATGTGAAATCATCATTTTTATTTCATTTATTAGTTATCTTACCTAGATGTGATCTGACCAAAACAAAGTTGGTCCACTCAAGGGTATCCAAAAAGGAGAACATCTGTGCAAGAACAGCACCAGGGTTTGTTTGATTAGATACTTCAAAAGTTTCTTCGTGTGCATTAAAAAGATAATCCATGCAATAAGATTAACTAAAAAGCTGCTCCTTCCCTTTTTCAACGCAAGTGTATCTCGTGATGTCTGAATAACTAATGTAAGTTAGGTTTTTACTGACTGGAGTTTGTAACGCTAACAAGTGTCACCCAAAAGAGAAGGAAAGGGAAGCGAAGGAGGGCAAACATGTCATAAGGAAAGCCTGCACTGAAGAATTTACAAGCAAGAAGCACAAACATCCTCTTTGGGAATTACTCTACGCAACGCAGCAAAGAATTATAGCACACAAACTAAGGTTACATAAACAGTCTAGTAAAATCCTGGGACTGATTTATGGAGGAGAGACATCTTGTACTGTACTTCCATGTACAGCAGTTTCTGCTCAGAAGAGCAACCATGTTGTAATTAGTAAAAACCAACTGAGTATCCCACTTAAAACGGGGCAATAATAAAAACCAAGCATAGAAATAAATAACCCAAAACAATGAAATCAGTCCAACTCTTCTTCCTATAGGCAGATACATAAAGTAAGCTGGAAAACTTTGATCTTCCCTGAAAAATACCCTCTGTAAATGAGTGCAAACACAGATTTACCTAAGTTTTACCGCAAAATTTCAGTTCCCTGGAAGTAGTGACCTCTGAAACAAAACACAGGGCAGAATTACACCCAGTGATGCCCGATGTGCCATAGATGAGTGTGTCACACAGGATGGAGGGCACCTTTCCCCAATCACAGGGTTGATACACACAACATTTTATTCAGGTTTGTGACAAAGCTAGCTTTGGTACAAAGGTCAGAAGACAACAGCTCAGCGTATAAAGCCAAGAGGAAAACAACATCAGTCCCTCCGCCTTACAGCCCAGCCTTTCGAGCCCTGCGTGCCACCCTTTCATGTTGCTCTGCTCAGCAGCCACTTCAGCCAAGTACCTTATTGACACGTATTACCATTCCCCTCGTCCTGCCCGGCCCAATCACCGGCACGGCCGCAGCAGCCAGGCCTTTGTGCAATCTGTCCTACAATTATGGTCAACAGCACCTCAGAGAGAGAGAGAGAGGGGGGCGGGAGGACACGCAACAACAACGTGCACAAAGAGTCCCTGCTGGTTTGCATGACAAGATTCATGTCATCCTCTGCAATCATGGCTCTTTCACAGCAAATCTGTTTTAAATATAACCCTGACTTGTGCAGAGAAAACGCAACCAATAACACAGCCTGTTGTCATAGCTCATTCCGTTTGTTGTCACTGGTTTTCTCCCCTCCATGATCCAGAAAGGCGATGAAACCAGTAGTGATGTTTGTTGTCACGATTGTTTTGAATTATCTCAGGTAACTGATTGAAACACCACACTGGGGGTCTCATATACAAAGTGAGACAGGACTGACAAAATAAAGGTGAGTTGAGAACATGGAAGAGTTCCCCTTCTCCACTGGGGATTAAAGAGACCAGGAATGTACTGGAGGAACTGGATTCCCTAGTGGGCTTCCTGGAGGGGTCAGTGCTACTGATAGGAAGGAAAAAAACAGTTGACGTTGTGCAGAAGCGTGACCAGCACTGGGGCACACCAAGGCCTTGCAGGCCCCGCACGCCACCACTGGCTCGCTCCCCGGGTCAATGGCCTTTTACACGCTTTCATGAAGCCTCATGGAGAATCTGGCTGGGAAATCAGTGAGGCTCGTTTAAAACAGATTCTCCTAGAGAAACTTCCAGAAGGAGAGGGTTCGAAACAGAACTAAAGAGTGCCATCTGCTGCAAAAAGCCGGAGAAGCCTCAAACGCTGTGCGAGAGACGCCAGGGCAGCGGCGAGCGCTGGCTGTGGCACCAAGCTCTGGGCAGGTGTAAAGCTCATGGGGCTGCCCACAGAGAAAGGGCCAATGTTTAAGGCACAGGTTATCCACTCCCCCTGTACGGTCTCTAGTGTTTGCACCCACGTTCTCCCAGGGACCAGGGGGTTGGGAGCCGGCCATGGCCCTGCACAAGGGCGCAGTGGAGTCTGAAGCACTGAGCTGCAGCATCACGGCCGGGCCCCCATGGCCCTGCCTGCACCTGCAGCTGCCTCGGGTCTCACTGGGGAAAAGCAGGGAAGGAGAAAACAGGACAACTTTGTCTCCTGACAGGAATACACTCATATTGCCTGTTAGCCCAGCATACAATGTGACACCCCTGAGGATGCTTGCTTAAAGAGAGACAGAGCAAGGTTTAAGCTTCAGAGGGTTTCCTCAGCACACAGAGAAATAAGTCTCAATAAAGCACAGCTTAGAGCTAATTCAGCTACTTGAGACAGCACAGGGATGTGTCGACTCGGGGAAGAGGGACAGGTCTGAGGGTTAAGGACAATTCCAGGCATTGTCCTGACCTCCACCTCCAGCCAGCAAAGTCCCAGCACAGCAGCACATCACTGCATGCCCACCTGTAGCCCTGGGAAGTGCCACCAGCTCCGCAGGTGTCCTTCATCCCCTGGGCACTGCTCTGGGATGCAAAAGCACCCACTGAGACCCCTAAACAACCGACTGCTTGCATTGGCACGGCCCATCCTGATTCTGCATTTCTTCCAGGTGCCTTTTGTCCCTTATTTTCCCTGCGAGTGCAGGACTGGAGCTCCAGCACGGCGTGCGGCGCCCGCCCTGGTTAGCAGCCTGCAGATGGTGCTACCGACCAGCTTTTCCCTAGCTCCAGAATTGTTTCCCTGGAATCTGAGGAGGAAAAGCCATGTACAGTCTGAAAAACACACACCAAAGGGAACTCTGCTCACTTCCATCTCGTGTTTTCTCCACCCTCCTGCACACCACAGCATAATGCCATGGTACCCGACTGCCTGGGCTGTGCCAGCAAGCATCCAGAGCAATTGAGTTTTGTATAAGGAATTCACAACAGTAGGAACAGCAGTTGCCTTGGTGGAGCTATAGGCCAAAGGATCCTGGTGCTTGCAGGTGTTTTCCTCGCCCAGGCAGAAATCCACCCCATGCAAAAGCCCGGAGTAAGAGCGAGGGGTCCCTGAGGTGCTGCCGCCCGCTGTAGCACCCTCCTGCTGCACCTCTCCACCCACCCTCAGCCCGGTACCTCCACCAGGACAAGTAAAGCTGCTCACCAGCTAAACCAGGCTCTTCGTGTTGTGTCCATCTATTAGAAGTTGGATTTAATCCTTATTAAATCAGTTGTTAGATGGTTTTGTAACTTTCGTAAGACAGAAAACATTGCAACCGTTTCCTCATCACTGCAACTTTTATTTTAATGAATCTGACTTATAACCCAAAATGTATTATAGGTGAAACAAAAAACCCCACAAACAACAACAAAATACCCCCTCTTGGGTTACACATTTCAAAACTGTCACCAGATCACATCCTCCGATGTTCATAAATAAAAAGAAAAAACCTTGATTCTACTCTAAGGGAAGAAAATTCTTCAAGCTTCCAGCACTCAGACATTATATTCATAGGAAAATCCTCCACCATTTTATTTAGTTTTCCCTGAAGTATATAACCAAAATGTAAGTTCCACCAGCAAAACTGAAATACCCACACAGCAGCAGCCACCATAGTGAATTCTCCAGAAGCAAAGAAAATCACTGCATTCAGAAATCCTCTTAAACCCAGTGACAGCTGAAGAAGCTGAGCTGCCTTAATAAACTGGGCTGCTTTTATGGCTTTATCCTGCAAGATGCCAAGTATTCCTGCTCCAGTTCAGCAGGATCCTTCAGGACAAGCTTAACTTTAAATACAGGGAGAGTTTTTTTGAAGTTAATGGTGCTGCCCAGGGGCTTAAGATTAAACACATACTTAAGCACTTTGCTAAACCTGGACCAGCAGTTACAAAGATCAAGCTCTTAAATTTTTAAAGCCTGAGTGTACATTTAACTGTTTATGTTGAGACAGTCAAACTTTTTTGTGTCTGATAATTACTACAAGATTATATCAGACATAAAACCCTGAATAGTTACTGGTTTAGAAAACCTAAAGATGAGTGTTCTGGAAGCAGAGAACCGTTTACAGTAAATAGAATTTTAAAATTAAAAATATTTTTTAAAAAATGTATATGGAAATTTCTTAAATAAACCTAAGTTGAGCATCTTCCTGCCCATGTTAATGTTTCACAAGAGGAGAAGAGGACCGAAAGCTTTGGTAAATTCCTGCTCTAACAGAACTGTACTGCTGGGCTCAGAATAAAGCAGCAGCCCAGTCTCAAGGCCAAAGTACAGCTGAGGGATCTCACTTCAAGGAGCAATCGCCCTGGATAAAGTGATGTACTAGTGCTAACTAAACTGGTTTCCTTGCCTCCTTTGAAAACACTTTTTTCTTAATTAATTTTCTCAACCTTTAATATTTTTGTCCAACATACAGAAAAAGGAGGAAAATGCTATCTGTTTACTAACATTTTTATTTCAGTATCACAGTCACCTATATTAATGTTCCTTTATAAATTTAAAAAAGGAATATAAGATTTGATACAGCAAGAACTGTAAGAATATTCTTAACTGTAAACAAAAGATATCCAGCTTACCTAGTATGAACAACCAAAACCTAACAAAACAAAATATTTTGGGGTTGGAGTTGATGTTCTTAACATCTCTCCAGATTGAACAGATACACCAATAAAAGGTCCCAGAAAACAACTTCATCGTATGTGGGTTATAGGTTTTTCAAAAATTATTTTTCTTAAATTGGGCATCAAATCTGTGGGCAGGACACAAAACGGGACCCCGAGCCATTTCAACTACTGATGTACAGAAGATTGCAATCACTTTTATATAAATTATTTACATTGAACCAAACCTGCTATACACTAAAGGCATAAATCCTTCCACTGCTGGAAGTGACAAGCACAAACAAGGCTTGACACTTCCCAATCTTTTCTCCTCTCCAACCCTGTTCTTCAAAGCCATGCCAGAAGCACACTGCTGGTCAGCAGATAACAACAGGTTCTTGTCTGCAGCTCAGCCAACCCAGGGCATTTCATAAATCACAGTTGTCTCTATATAAGCCAAGTATATGGAATTCCCAAGCATTAATGTGCCTTTTGTAACACCAGCTAATAGCAAGGGTCAGACCTGCACAGCAGCTTTCTCAAGCACACTCTGCACCTCTACACACAAGTGCTCACACATATAAAAGACTGTTTTGTTGAAACACAACTCCTGAGTCAGCCACGGGATCTTGAAGAAAAGCTTTGTATCACTGTATTGGAAAACAAGCAAAGACATCAGTAATCTCTGCAAACGGCTAAACCAAAGACATCACATAAAACACTGCAATTTCACCCCCATGACTTTGTCTCACAAGAGAAGGTCTTTAATTATCGAGCATGTACAAACACTTTCTTTAAATGCAACTGCCCTGAGGTTTCGTTCTCAGTAAACTGGACAGAATGAACTTGCTTAACTTGAAATAAACATTAAAAAAAAGAGAAACTATATATATTAAAAAAAAAAAAAGGAAGGAGAGAGCAAGAAAGAGAATTAAAGGTATGTGAGAAAATGTTTCTCAGGCTCTTTATGGCTGATTGAGCTAATTTACTGTGGAATGGGCAGCAGACTATCTTTAGATAAATGCTAATGAGGACGTTAGTGCTTTCTTCAGTCTGGCTGCTACTATTATGCTGAAAGGGAAGGTCAACAGCTAATAAACTCAGTTAACAAGCCATTCTGAACTTCACTTTAGCTTAACACTCTTCAAAGTTGCAGTCATTAAATCCATAGGCTATTAGGAGCTGCCCTCCTGTTTTCACTGAGTGAAGGCAAACTTTCAATGTAGTCATTAATTGAATTAACAGACTCTAATCCAATTTGATGTAGTGTAAATTGAAATACACAGAAGAGCGAAGATGTGTGTAGAGGAGTTTCCCCTTTTCAGGCAGCTTTGTGTCAAACTACTTCTGTTACGTTTCTACACGCCTCCCGCGACGGGTGCTCTCATGTATATAACCCTTAACATCAGCTACTCTTTAATATGAATATAGTTTGCTATCAGAAGAGAGAGGCTGGCAAGACAAAAACATGTCTTACAGCTTATTAAACTCAGCTTTAGTGAGAGACAGAGTGGTAACCAAGGATCTCAAAATATATTGCCACCATTACAATGTGTTACACTTCTTTGAAGTAGAAAAATATCACACACGCTTAGCAGACAGGGAACCTTGGGTAGGGAGATGTTAAGTGAAGGAGATTAGGTGGTAGACAAGCAGGAAAAGAGAAGCCTGAGCGTCTCATTTGCCAGCAAGTGCAACAGCTCTCCTTTAAGTAGTGTGAATTTGAACCTAGGGTGTGCACGCCAGCCTTTGTGCTCCAGAAAATAGCTGATGGAAAGTCATACAACCATCAGAAATGTCTGTGTAAAATCTATTTTTAAAAGGGCAAGAAGTGCATCACTTTGTAAAGTCATGCATTTCAGCTTTTGAAGGTGTGATGGGCACTATGCAAAGGAGTCCTGTCTGCTCAGCCAACCACCCCAGCTCAGCCTGTGAACATGGTAAATAACAAAGAAAAGCAGTTTCCAGCCCCTGACTGCTAGCTGCAGGCAGGGAGAGAGCATCCTAAACACCAAGCAGGGCAACTGCCTAGTGTTGAAGCAGGACAGCACTTCCCAATGACTGCCACTGGACTTAACCCGCTGTCTGAACACCAGGAAATCAGTGAATTTTCCCAGTTTAGACAAGGCAGAGGAAGATGTAGAATGATTCCACCCAGGACACCTTGGCATTTCCTGCATGAACTCTTAAACCAACCCAAATCCAGTACCCTGTGCTCATTTTAACATCTAACAGCCTACCTGCCCACTTGGGTGAATGAAAGCACCACTGTTGCAAATTTAACAGGGAATTCAATCCTAGAGGACAAGAACTTCTCCAGTCTCTTACAGAAAGGACTGTATTACAGGCACTATCTAGGTTACTCACTAACCCAAATAAAACACAAAGGCAAGGAAGCCAAGACAGTTATCCGCATACAAAGGAATGGCAAGAGTGGGATAGAGCTATTCTAAGCCTCCAGAGACCATTTATAATATTTCTTTAATATTGACCTGAATAATTGGCCTTCTTGCACACTACCAGTGAAGAAACTCAAGCTTCCATTATTGCAGATAGGAAGATATAAAACCATATTCAGGACGCAATAGGACATCTGGAAGGAAAATGCACGCATATCCAAATCACTGAGTTCTTTCAGAAGCAGAAAAATACAATGGAGCTTTAGAAATAACTAAATATAGTAATTTTACTTCAACTGTAATTAAGGAAGAAAAAAGCATGACTTCCCCCCACCCTTTTAGGAGTCATTGTTCAATGTCACAGCGATATTCAATTATTCCATATAAAGAGTATTTACTTTCTTTTCTGCATTATTATTATATTATCCACTATTTGTATTACTACAGAATGAGTAGTAACACAGGCCCCCAGCTGAGACTGACAGCCCCCCTCTGCTTGCCACTGTGAAGACATATGGCACAAAAGCATCCTCAAGCAGCTTTGTATTAGCAGAGATGAGAAAGTCTGAAAGAAAGGGAAGGTTGGTATTTTTATTTAATGCATGGGGAAGTGTAGGGAAACTGAGAGAAAAAAGACCCAATAACTTGATAAAAGATTTCACACAAGATTGGTTCTGTCTCTGCCTGCAGGTAGGTCTTTGTGGTTTTCATGGCCACGTGTACAATGCTCAAGTAGGAATTTTAAGCACACATCAGGCAGCATTCACCAAAAGTCGATTTTGACCACATGCCCCAGAGAGGGGACCAGCTTAGAGGGGACCATCTTAGAGACAGTGCAAAGAAACCTCCCTGGAGCCTGCATGGGCAACAACCATTTTACTCTACTACAGCACGGACTGTGAATGCAAAGGTAACTCCTGATGGCTGCAGAGGGAGCCAAGCCCCCCATTCCAGAGCCAGGCAGTAGGTGCTGCAAATCCTCCTCTTGCCAATAAAATAAATGAAATATCAAAACACAAAGCTCAAAACCCAAACCTTTGCAGCTACAGCAGTGTATATCAATGGGGCCACATGATTGCGTGTTCTGACTACAGCAATGTTTCAGCTGTCACTGCCAAGAGAAGTCCAACGCATACCTTTAAAATGTGAACATTCTGTCAGATATCACCATTCCTCTTTTCCACAGGTTTATCAGAAAAATTGCAACAAGAAAAACTACTTTAAAAGGCTACAGTGACAATGGTGGCAGGAACCGAGAAAGCACATTCATTTAAAAATCCAATGAAAACTTGCAGGGGAAAAAAATCTCTTCGCCTTCGCACACGGACACCAAGTCAAACAGGAACCAGGATGTCCACCTTACTGAACAGCTACACCTGCTGAGAAGCAAAAAAGCCCTCCAAAGTCAACATTGCTGTCTGATGTCCAGAAAGCTTTCAAGCTCGTCTCAGCCAAACCCTCTCAGCCTGTCTGGTGCCTCTGCAAAGAGGTAGCAAGCCAAGGCCAGGCTGGTGTGCTGCACAGGGCACCATCTTCAAGGAGAGCAGCAGAACCAAACCACCATTTTGATTACAAACACACTCAGATCACCCACTATAGCTGGAAATGATAACAAGAGTTTAGTGTCTGTTTTAGGGTTTACTTACACACTGCCTTCACCATGTCCAATTTATGGGGAGTCCGCGGAGCTCCTAAGAAGCAGGAAGAAAGCAAGGAGCAGATGCTATCAGATCCACCTGCCAAAGTATTTCTGGATTATTTCAGGTCATGAGGAGAAAGAAACCCAGGTACCATTCCTATCTGATAAAGCACAACACAGACCTTTGTTAAGATCAACACTTTTTTTAACACAGAGTAAATTTGATGAAAATGTGCATTTTAAAGCATTTGGTGTACAGAATCTGGTTCAGTCCTCTTGCAAACATTCAGTGTTAGAGCAGGGTTGCTAGCACAGGAGTATCTGTAATTGCCAGCAACCAAATAACATCCCAACACATGAGGAAGCCATAACATGGCTCCTGATGAATGATCTTCCTCAGTCATCTTCGCTGATGCTATACAACGTGCAACTACCAGATCTGTACGTGGCTGTTTCTAAGGAGGAGGAAACACGGAGTGACAACAGAGCTGATTCTGCTGATTCCTGCAAATCCCACTGTGGGATAAGGCTGTGACACCCCCAGATGCACAACAGACATTCAACCCTTAACTATCAGTGAGGGAGTTTTAATTCCCCCGCAGAGTTGTCAGGTGTTGGTCCTAGAAAAATAGTCTCAATATTAATAACAGACAAAAGGATGCGAGAAGCCCTGCTGGGTGCACGCTGCTGGGAGATGCAAAAGCTCACACTGGGAAGAAAAACATGGAACAATACTCAAGGAGCAGGCTGTCTTGTTTTGCAGAGAAGGGGGTAATAAAATTCAGTGGCTGCAAGCAGAAGTTAGAAAATAAACAAGCTATAAATAGGATGCTAATTTTTAACTGTGAGGGTAATTAACCGCTGGAACAACTTCCCAAGGACTACAGTGGATTCTCAATTACTGGCAATTTTAAAGTGAAGATCAGATTTATTTATTTTAAAGATACGCTTCAACAGGAATTAATTACATCAACTCCTGCTGCCCGAGTTGTACAGAAGCTCAGTCAAAATGATCCAAATGGTCTCTTTTGGCATTCTGGTCTCTGATCAGACCAGACAGCAATTCAGAAGAAAGGGGGAAACTAGCATGGGAATACAATTACAAGTGCATCAGTGCTGGCAGTGAGACAACATCACTGCTCTCTAAAGGGTCAGTGTCCCAACTGAGCATCGACACAATGCACGTAGTACTTGGATAATAATAGAATAATATAATTTCAGGACGTAGTCCATTCAAATTCACCTTTACAGTAACAGAGAACAGAAATTAGATGGGGCAGCACCAACTTAAAATGTATTTCCTTTGTAAAAGGCACAGACATAAAACAACTTTTAACATACAAGACACGTATGAAGCTCTTCATCTATTTGGGGGGTGGTCTTCTACCACATTTTTGGCTTTACTTGGTTTCCTATTCCCACATGTAGCTATTAGTCTTTTCCTACCTCTCAGAATGTTTTTAACTTGTAGATTCAATTTCACCCAGATACAGTGGAATTACCAAAGAACTTGCACCTTGTGGGAAACGGAATAACCGGGTAAAAGCTGGAGTTCAGCAAATGCCCAAACCATGGCTGTGAATCCACGTTGGAGAACGCAGGGAAGAGAGGGAGGGAGATGGAAATAGAACAGGTCCAGAACGATGCTGTCAGTGAGGGAGATGGAGAGGGAACGGCAGCACCAAGATCACCCCTTTACTCTCCCCTTGGTAGCAGCAGCAGCCACCCAGCTTTCTGCACTGATGGTGAGTGGGTGCAGTGGCTGTGTTTGGTTGTCTTTCTTAAATACTAATAATAACCACTTTTTGAACAGCAGCAGGACAGAAAGGAGCATCCCTCAGCTGGACATAGCTGACATTCCTATTAGACAAACTGCAGACCACGAAATCAGTTACAACCCAAAGCATCTGAAACCCTTTTGATTCAAAACCATCCTTCCCAGATCATCTGGTGCTTCCATGGACACCGTAAGGGCCCAGTGATTGATGCCTTCACAGCACCTCCCCGCCAAGCCAGGCGACAGCTGAGAAGCTCTACAACAACATGCCAAGGCATTCTGTTTGCAGTTTCATTGTAATTTGATGTAATAAGTGTTGATCTCAATTCACTAAACATTTGTGTCAATTTGCCACTCATTTTGGTTTTCTTTTAAGGCATTTCTGTTGCATAAAAAACCACATCAAGCCATAAATTAATTAGGTGTTTTACATGCTTAAGGTACATTACCCTTTCAGCTATCTTCTGAACTGCATCTTCACATTTTTTAGTGATGTGCGAGGAACAATTTTCATCATTAAAATGAAATTTTCAAGAGCTCTTGCAGGAAAACCCACTGGTGCTGGTAGGTGGTGGAGCATTCCTAAGTGCATTATGAACTGTATTTATAGGAGCTGTCTAGCCATTTAATGGGTTCTTGAATGATTTGCTTAGGTGTTTACTTTTACTAAAAGCAGTTTATAACCTCTGCTCTCATCTCTGAAGTTCCTCTTAAATCATTCTGTAAATATATCACAGGGCAATGAGAGAGAAGGACTGGAGTCTCCCACTTTGGGCTTTCTTTTCTGCTTACCCTCAGGGATCTGTAGTCTCTCTGTTGTCATAGAAATAGGACATGGCTGACCTCAATATGGTGTGGCATAATACCCAGACGGATTCGGCTCAGCACCGTAATCCCCGGCGGAGACACTTTCACTGTGTTCATTATTTCCTGGAGATTCTAACAAGGAAACCCCTCCTGGCACCTGAGGGCAATGACAACCCCCCGGCTGCCCAGCACAGCGGGCTCTTGGCTTCCACTGAAGGCAACAAACAAGCACTTTGCAGCAGGTGCTCCTGAGACACGCACCCATCTCCTGTGGTGTGTATGGCCAGTGGTGCATCTCTGTGTCTCACAAGCCTGGGCTGTGCAGAAAATCAATAAGCAAAGTCAAACACTGGTTATTTGCTCCCACCCGTGTTCCACAGATCCTTACCAGCGATGTGTTCTGGAAGTGGCACCTCTCCTTGTATCAGCAAGAAGAGTTTGGGGCTGCTCCTCTTCCCACTTCCCTCTCCCCACATGTTAAGAGTGAGAATCTGGCAACAGCACTGCTGCCTCTGTAATCTATCACCTTGAGGCCCTCCATATATCAATGTTTGACTGCTTTCTATGTAAAACAGGTCATTAAGTTAATCAGAAATTGACTACTACTACAAACACCTTTGAATAAGGTCAAATTAAGATAAAAGTCCTTGCTCTTCTCGTCTCTCAGCAACAAAGACTATAACCAGGCTGCTAAACCTGCCATTAATGTCAGTGTGCAGATTAAATGTCATTAAAGGCAATTTGTCACTTACATACACACTTATCTCAATCTAATAATTAGCAAAAGGTCAGGCAGATAAACCTGTATATTCCAATTCACAATACATTTTAGCTGCAGGAAATGACAAAATACAAGCTTGACCATACACACATGGATTTGTGTTTGAAATGCACATGTATAATTATATCTAGCAAAAGAGAATGATCTATTTTAAAGACCTAACTGGTATCAAGCCTTCCTCTGACACTTTACTTAGGTTGTGAGGAAGCCAAGTATTTAATCATGGATCAAAGTAACACCCCCAAAGGAGCAAGCACAGCAGACCTCGCTTCACGGAGTGAAAGCCGCTGTGAATCGGGTCAGCAGGCACCAGCCCGCATGGCGAGTCCATAACCAGGATCACAGCTGACACTCACTGGCACTCTGGTGGACAGTCTCAGCCAAGACGTGAAGCACGGATGAATAAACCATGGGGACTGAATTAGCTTCTGACCTTACTAGGTGACTCCTGAACCTCAAGCATCCAGCACGCTGATGCTGTGTCAGGAGGCAGACAGCAACACCGCCTGAGTGAGAAAGCAGCTGGGGATAAAGCAAAACCTTCAATTCTTTGGTCTGGCACCTCCACACCTCTCACAAGGCTCACGTGTGCTTTAGAAGATGCCAAACTACAGCTCTGCATAGGCGAGGAAGAGACCAGGATGCCCCATGGTTGGGGCCTCCTTTTCCCTCAGTCTTCATAAGGAAAATTTTGCAAGCCAAGATTTCCTGATGAAATTCAAGCTCTGCACAAACTGTAGAAAATGAGATTGCCATATCCTTATTTTGGAAATCACGGGTAGTCTCTTAAGTGATGCTGTGATAATGTGGTTGGTGAATTTGCTTTAGTGAGAAACAGGAGAACAAGGCTGAGAGCATGCAGTGAATTCTGCACCATCGGTCCCATCAAAGGCCACAGCAAACCCACTCCCAGTGGGGCACCTGCCTGGGTGCTCTGCAGGGACTGGGCTGCACAACGTGGCATCAGAAAGCATTTTTATTAAAGGTGACCAATTCCAGTGTGTCTAATGCAGGATATGGGATCATGGGATATTCCTTTGTGGAAAACGATAAAGCTTCAAACCTCTCAACATTCAACAGCCAAAAAAAATATGAATAAATATCATAATGTTACTTGCCTTTGTCTCCAAAGCAAGACAGCAGAGTCCTCATTGCCATCTGGATCTGTTTTACCTTTTTCCACCCAGATGTACAAATTCCTGAGTTCAAACCCCGTTCACTGATCGTGCTTCCCTTAAATATTTCAGGCTTTCCTTACTCTAATGACCATTAACAGTACATTTCCAGTTCCCTCCTGCAATGATACAGCTGTGATATGGATATTAATAACTAAATAACATATGGAGATTTAGAGCAGTAAAGAACGAGGGGTTTTTTTTAAAGCTGTTATCAAATGATTCTGTTCATGTTTTGTTTGTTTATTTGCATATTGGCAGCACTTAACCCATCTTCAATGTCTAAACAGCTACTTCAGATGGCAGTGCAATGGCAAATTGTCATATTCAGCCTTTACCTCTGCTTCTAACACAGCGGGGGACAGTTAGTTAACTGCACAGTGATGTGTTGTTTTAATAGTTGATAGCAAAGAAAGATGGTTTCAAGGAGTCAGACAATTTACCCAACTCTTGTCACAAAGGTACGCCGTGATTAATGGAAAGTATATGCGTGAAACAAGTTTATATTATAGCAAGGCAGAATTTTTATGCCTCTTAGACAGCTGGAGAAATTTTCTGATACCTTATTAAAAAAATATATTAAAAAAAAAATCACAGCAAGCATCAGCTTTAAAAGCAATGACAAATTCTTTTCAGAACAGGTTTTTACAGCTCGCTTTTTATTTTTTGGTCAAAAAAATTTACTTAGGGATGAGACATAGCCTTAAAGAAGAATCCATCATAATGTTTACAAAGAGAGCTGTTGCTGTTCTAATCTGAAGGCCATCAATCAAGACCAAGGGCTTGCTGGGCTGAAGGCTGTGCTTATCCATTATTCACAGACTGCACCATACAGACCCCAAAGCTATGCAATGAAAATAAAAAATACAAAGGAGAGCAGGGGAAGGAAACAACACCATCTTCATTTTAGAAGATAGGAATCTGGGGAGAAAGTGTAAGTAGGAGTAGTATAGGAGATCCGTGGAAGAGCTGAGGGTGTATCTACAATATCTCTAGGTCTGCCTGCTGGCTAACAGAGTAGGGAACAGATCTGGGAACAAACTACGCCCACAGGTGGGCTCACATCTAAAGTCTTCCTCATGTCAGCTGTACAGATTGATCATTTTTATAAAGCATCAGAGCAAAATATCCCCCAATACTTTTAAGTAAAAGAAAAATGCAATTTTAAAACAAACAACTACAAACACAGCTGCTTGAACACTACCTAGTCCATTTAACCTACAGCTTTGCCCATGCTGTGGAAAGTGTCACAGCCACACACTGCTTGACAGAGAGGCTTCTTTTGGCATCCCACCTTCTACATAGCTGCAAGCAGCAGGAAGGGGTCTTGGTTTTCAAGAGAAGCCAGTGATTTCAGACTTCTTAGGTTTTTGGACCATCTTATTAGAGGATAGACCTCAGTATCAACACTGCTAATCAATGCAAACATCTGAAGGAGCCAATACTCAAAGTACCTAGCAGCTCTTGAAGATTTAGGTTGGAAGCTTGTTTTAACATCTATTTCGTGCTTTTTGTCATTTTGCAAGTGCATTAGCTTCTACCACATGTACAAAACTGATCTGTAGGAGACTGATTTGAGGAAGCATGAGTAATTTTTTCTGATGTTTGGTTTTCAAGATCATATACAGGCTGTGTATTCTACCACTGTGATCCCAGTGTCCTATAAGACTTGTCTTGGTGGGAAATGTATGCACACACCAGTCTCCCCTCTGTGCCCAAACATGTGTCTTCCAGAGATTCTCATGGTCTCTGCTAATATAAAGAAAACCCACAACATGCATTGCCTAGAGGCTTACAGGTTGACATAGAAAGACTTGAGAAAAGATTAACCCTTCAACAGGTCCTAAACAGGCACCACAAAGCTAGCAAAGAGTTTTTCCATTGCTGGGAATGGAGGGGGATCAAGGGTTATTTCATGACCCCTAATCAGGACACGTTCCACCCCAGCACAGATACAAGGAGGCTCTGTACCAAATGTGACCACCACCATTAGTTTGCTCACCACAGGTTCATATCCACAAGGCATGAATTTTTTTCCCCTCCTCTAAACCAGCAGAAGAAAGTGAAGGTCAGACTGAAGCAGCTCTGACTCACTGCTATGCTCGTACTCCTCTGCCCAGGAGTCCCAGTGCCCCTGGAAGGACAAAAGCCTGCGTGAACAATGTGCTGCCCCGCAGCTGTGGCCAGGACCGTGATGTTTAAAGGTTACAGTGATTAAGCACTGTGATTAATTTAGTCTCAGCAGAATCAATTCCACTCAACTACAAATCTAATTTACATACTGGAGAGGACTCTGCTGTTCCCTGGTCAGCGTGGGTTTGAATTTAGATTCATCTGTCTCCAAGATCTGTGTTTTGAGGGGGTCACGCTGCAAATCACAACTGTTTTGGCAAAGCTAACGGGACAGTTCGAGCTGTCTCTCCCTGCTTCCCTGGCTCGCTGCCATCTGCCCTGTCACAAAACGACACTCCCAAACCTCTTGAACGTGAAGTCTGTCTCAAAGGATCACCTACACAGGACTGTGTTCAGCAGAGCTATCCCACTGTAATTGTGCCCTGGTAAGGAAAACTACTCCCATAAGGTGCATTTCTCTCAAAACGTCGCGTTTTTCCTCAGCTGAACACGATCCCTCTGAAAAGCACTAGTCCTGAACAAAAAGAAAGGTAAATCAGACTCAGAGAAGCTGTGGAGATTACACAGGAGGGGGTCTGAGCAGTAAATGCAGGACGAGGGTAGGTAACTGGCTCTGCTCAAGCAGGATTATGATAGCACCAGAGAGAAAGAAGAAACACATAGTGCATTCCCATTGAAAACAAACCATGGGATTCTACATATCATTATGTATTGATTAATAGACAAATTACATCAATCTTGATTGATTCTGAAAAATCACAGCCTAAGTTAGGGATGACTGCTCAATGCCACTTGAGCAAACATTTAAGTTGAAAGAACTTCAGCTCTCTGGCTTTGCAGGGACCTGCAGTCTGGAGAGAAAACCCACTGAGAACACAAAGGAATCACCCTAACAGCTATTTATTGGTCAGCAATGTATGACTGGAAATCACTGGAACAGCTATACCTGCTAATGCCTAGTGATTGCCAAAATTTATGAAGAACTTAGTTCCTTCAGAGGAGCACAGGAATAGCAGCCAAAGGAAACCACGTGAGCTTTTCCTTTGAACAGACCAAGGGAAAACACAATAGCTTCCTAAACCCAACATGGATTTTCTCCACAGCAATTTATACAGCACCAGGATACCTGCAGCCAGCGTAACCTGAACGCTCACCAAACACACCTGCTGAGCCATCTTTACTGTTGCCTCCCTCACCCTACACTAGAAATATCTTAAATTATAAATACATCCCAGCAATCCAATCTGCACCGCCCCCGGCACATCCTGATCCCTATCACGTACCTCTCCCTTTCAGCCCCAGCACTCCGGCGCTGTGTTTTGTCAATACCAGCCTAGTACAGCTTCAAATATTTAGCTTAACTTGATCTTCCAAACTGCAGGAGAGAAAAGCCAGAGTCTCCTAACACCATTTGCTGAACAAACAATTGATCCCAGCAGAGGCCGGCAGCGGTGGCCTCCTGCCCCCCAGCCGGCCGGGCTGCGCTCTCTGTCCCGGGAGCCGTGGCAGCTGCCAGCAGTGACAGCTTTGTTTTGCCGAGCTGTGCACGGCCGTCAGTTGGCAGGCAAAGCCACGGCGGAGATGACAGCTTCTCTGATTCTTTCATCAACCAATGTGACTGAATGACCTTTTCCAGTCTTAGCAGCTGCCTCCCTTCTTTATTCAATCATGGCAGAAAATAAGTCCCTTTGGGTAAATCTTGCCCTTTTCGTAATTTTAAATGACCGCAATTGTCATTAGGCTTGTTCACTAAATATGGTCGAACGTGGTGGTGTTCTCTTCAGCAAGAGGCACAAACTGGAGCACGAGGCACATGGCCCGAGTGTGTGCCATAGCCACAAACCTATATTCTCCTTTGAAAGACCTCAAAATGCTCAAGAATTCCACACTCACTCACGCTTACGCTCATCGGGGTTTTCACAACAGCTGCGAGAGACCCTGGGTCATTGGTCAGGGGAACCTCCCCCCCTTACCTCCAGGTTTTTGGCAAGGAGAAGGAAGAACTGTGGCAACATGAAAAATTGAATGTATTCATGCAGCTCCATAGATACAGTTTGTTCTTCACGGCAGGAAAGGAGAAATGCCTTTAATTAATAGCAGTGACAAAGTAAGGGTTTTGCAAGTAGCTTTGCCATGAGCCTGCTTTGCATCCCTGCTCTCTGTAGCTGCAGACGAGGTGAGGCTGCAATTGCCCCCATTGCACCCCGACAATCAGAGATGGCAAATAATGCAAAAAAATTTTAATAAAAGTTCCACACAATGAGCAGTCTGCTTGAAATTTAAATGTGTCTGCTGTGGCTCAGCACCTGTCTGCTCTGTGTTTGCTTTCCGCGTCCATTTGAGCAACTGAGTTCCACGAGCATAAATGCTCAAGAAAAGCGAATTTCAAAGTTGCACGCGGTATTAACGGAATCATTATTTAAATCCTCACAGAATTACTTTTGCTGAGAAATCATATCTACAGAGCTAATCACAATAGAGATTTATTTGTGGCACAAAGACTGCCCGTCTTTAACTATTACACTGGCTGCCATTATTGCAGTACGTGAGCCTCTTCCACCTAAAATAAACTGTAACAATAAGCGTCCCCAGGGACTGTCTCTGATGCAGTGCTTGTATAATGCCTGCACAAGCAGATAGATGACTCTCAGAGCTCCTACATAACAACACACCTACGTGACAAGTCAAATTTTCATATTTGTGATAAACCCACAGGTTAAAAAAATATCGATAAGCCAGAAAGTCCAAGCAACAAATGGGAAATCACAATCCCTTCATAAACACTCAAGCTAACAGAAGGGAAAAAAAGAGACTAAAATTATTCAATATAGTCTTCCTGTAAATCATTTATTCCACACTAACAGAGAAAACTCTGTTTAGGTGATGTAGGAACAGGGCAGGTAATTGCAGGACTGCAGGAATAAGATGGAAGGTCATGATAGTGGCAGAGAGAGAGAAGACAGAGTAACGTACAGTGCCCAGGCTCTTCCCTGGCCAGAGCACATTCAGTCATTACTCTAAATACCACAGTTTCAGGTGCCCCAAGGAATTCAATTCACTTTCTGCTGAAAGCTGGTTTCTCAAAAGCTGGATTTGTATTCATCTCTTTTCACCAATAAATACATATCCTTTCATGCCTTTGACATAATATTGGCCAATGGTACATAATGACTGGTGTCTGCGCGGGTGTGCGTGCGTAGGCTGGCTCTGGGTGTGTTTTAAGCTAGCTTAGCAGTCACTTCTGCCAGATTTACACGGAATTCTAAGAACCATCAGGTTACTTCCCAGGATAACAGATTGAAGCTTCAGTGGCCCAAATTACAGGAAAAGATGAGAGATGAACCGTACCGGCACTCAGGTGGAAAACCAGATGAAAATTTCACAGTGCACTAAATGCCGATGGGTGCTCTGCCCGTGCTCGAAACCTCTGCTGCACCTTGCCATTATTGAGGGATTACAGGACCTTCTGTGCAACTGCTGAGCCTGCCAAGTCCTACGAATGCTAACCAAAATCCCACACAAGCTGCTAAAATATTCAGGGGGTTTTACAAGACAAATTTCAATAATCCCTTTAAGTGCTGCTTTAGAACCGAGAATGAATTTGTCAAATCCAGGGTAGCTTATTCTTCTTAAATGTGTAACACAACTAACTAGCACTAAGTGTGGTACAAGAAAGGCTGAGTGCTCACCTGAATAAATGCTGCAGAGTTTTAATGTTCTCAGACTACTCAATGTAAGAACTGAGCTGGAAATCTTAGGACTGAAGACAGCATGAGCTGTATTGTACTTCCTGACTTTGATCAAAACAGAAAGAAAAGAATATTGATGAACACTCAAATTCAGTGTTCCCACCTTTTCAAGGAAACCACTAGCACTGATTAACTTTGCAGACCAGAAAACCCATTCTCCATAAAGTGAATATTTTTTCTTTAATTCTACCCCAAAGTAACAAATGCAAGAGTAGGGGCAAAAGGAAAACACCATTTCATCAGGCACCAGGAGGAACACTGAACATACGAGCGAGAGCACAGACCTAGAAAACTAAGGTGGAACAAAAGGGAGGAGGTGGGGGAAGCAGAATTAGTTGATGCAAAAGGAATTAAAAATTCATAAGCTGAGAGGCAGGAAGTTAAAGAAAGCAGTTGAAAGCAAATAGATACAGAAAGAGTCAGGAAAGAAAGACCATCACAGTATTGAATGGAAGCAGCAGAACATGAAGAAAACAGCAGTTCATTCCTGAAGACCGTGGCAAAGGCCAGGATGTCCAGTGACTCATCTGCTTTGGCTTCCACTGTCCAAAATGGAAAGCATACCTGACACACCTCTGAAGAACAAACAGAGCTTAAACACAGCAACTGATAAATCCCTGAGCCTTAGAAAGACATGCTCTAAAAATGAAGACATCCAAAGTTATCAGTCACTCCTGAAAATCCCCATTCTCATCTGCTTGTCAAGGATTGAGCCATATTGCACCTTCTCGGACACTGAGCCCAGTGGAATACATGTTCCCTTCCACTCCAGACCTTAAGAGGATGTAACTCCCTGTGCCCTCCCTCCTTAGGGCTGCACTCCTGCCTCCTTGACCCCTGCTGCCAACAGCTGTACATACACACACAGTATTTATACAGCCTGAGGCGAATGGGGGCCGAACCTTTGAAGTCTGCTGCAGAATAATTCATGGTGCAGATCCATATTTCTTTGAGAGCCAAGTTTGATTTAGGTTAACGATCCAGGGCAACTCTCTAGCCACTGAATCCCCAGGCAGAGGTCTTGATAGGCACTGACCCCTCCACCCCACACACTTACACTGCGTTTGCCCAAGGTGAAATCTTTGTTCCATTTGCCCTCTGGATGCAGCTTGCCTGACTCATTGTTTCCATCCTGTCTGTCCTTACTGAAACAGCTGAGACTGGAATCTGCCTCTCCCTATCACATTTCCAGCACAGGGTAAAAAAAAAGGGTGGATTGGATCACCAAAAAAAGAAAGAAATAACCCAACCCAAACATAAGGAGGGAGCCCCATGGGTCTCTTAAGAAGCCAACCAGAGTCATGGTCCAGAGGTGGGAAGCAAAGGGGATGTTTCAGAGTGCTCCAGCTTTGAGCTCGCTAATGCCACCGTGAACCTGACCCTGCAGGGTTCACAAAGATCCGATTTTCCTGCTGACAGTTGGTGACTGCAGCACTGGTAGCTGAGCTGAGAAAATGTGCTCTAGAAGGCCTCCAAGACAGAGAAAGAGAAAATAAACAGTGAGCCCCATGGTGTCACTTTTATAGTCACTTCTCTGACAGCAGCCACACTTTTATAAATGGTACTTAGAGTAAACAATTTAGAGCAAATGTTTTTTTGGTTGTGGGAAGAGTGAGCTCTTTTCAAATACGCTACAGCACAGACACAATGCAAAGGAAAACAAGGCATAAAGCAGGATGGCTCATTACTACCTGTCTTCTTCCAATTACTCCTATTACTCTTGAGGTGACAGGCCCAATGAATGTATAGCACAGAGCCAATAAAAAAAGATAAATATTCACTGCCTAATAGTGTTTTCTGAGAGAGGTATAGAAACATCAAAAGTACCACAGGATAAATAACACTCATGGATAAAATGGGCTCAACCCCATAAATCACAGACTCCAGTGTCAAAAGGACACTGCCATGGCTACCATTACGTTAATTAAGTGTATTGATAGCTGTGAAACTAGGCTGCTATTATTTCATTTCCATTAATTTTAGTTCATTTTCCCTTGTCAACAAAGTTTCTGTGATGCTCTGCAGCGAAGGAATGAATTTTGATCCCTGACTTACACTGCTGAAAACAGATTTGAAGGCACCTGCACCAGCTCCTGGTGTGGACTCCCCATCTCTCAGCCCCCCCGTCAGAGCACACAGAGTCACGTTTCAGCAGCACAGTGATTCAGGACTAATTCATCTCACTAATTATTCCCACCTTTGACAACACCTTTGTGCTGCACCGTGCTAACATTTCAACTCTGCGAGATGGAGCCGGAGAGCAAAGTTTGCTGTACAAGAGAAATCACACCGAGTGCTCGTCTCCAATTTGCTTCTCGTTGATTAATGCAGAGGCTGTTTTGCCAGCCCGTTCGAGGAAGGAAGGGGATGTAATGGTATCTGCTCATTTTCAGCTTCGAGACCTACAGATATGTTCAGCAAGCCTAGAAAGCTTTTAATCTTTAGCACTACAGACCCATCAGAAGGGCAATTTTCCAACACTGGAAAGCAGGCAGAAATCAATGGGAATAAAGTAATTACGAGTTTTAAGCACAGCCATTTCATGAGATACAGAAGTCATTCCCATCGCTTTCCACATGTAATTGTAATTGCATTGAAATTACTTATATCAGGCCAGGTTTTAATTCCAGGAATACAAAGCAAAAATGTACTTTTTGTACTACATTACCATGTTAGGAGGAGATAAAAAAACCCCTCAAATAACTGCAAAGTTGCAGCAAATTCACACATACAGAGGAATCCTACAAAATCACAGCACCGAAGGCTCTTGGAAACACTTGTAACTCTAGCTCCACAATGTATTTTTCAAAGCATGTCAGAACACAAGAGGAGGATTAAGTTCCTTACACTGCCACCTCCTCCTCCGTCTTACAGGGATGACACTGCTAACAGGATAAAGTGAGTGACAGGGTTATATGATCATTACATAAAGGTAGTACACATGCAAAATCTTCAGAACACGGCGAAAAAAATTATCAAAGAGGTTGCACCATCTGTCTGTGGAGAAAAAAACAACAGCTGGTGCAAGAAGCCGCAAGATGCCAGCCTTACAAGTGACAAGATGGGAAATGACAGGAAACAGCTTTTCACTCTTCTAACAGCAAAAGGAACGTACAGCCCGTGTTCTCGTGTTTGAAAACCTCCAGATGCTGCCCTCTTCTCACATTTCCATATCTTTGTTCATGCAACATCTGAAAGCTTTTCTATTTTTACAGAGGGAGGGGAAAAAAGCACAAAGCCATCAAATGTATGGGGCTTTTTTTTCCTTGCAAGAGGATGTTGAATGAATTTTAATCATGATCACAAGAAAAAAAGAAAAATCAGCAGTATTTGATGTGAGAAACCTTTAAAACTTTCTCCTTCTCAGAAGAAATTGCAATGTGTTTGGCTTATATAAAGGTGGTGTATGATAAATATTAGCTTACTCTGAGACTGATTAGGCCTTTGGATTAATTCAAGTCAATGCTAATATTCACCTTAGAAGTTTTGTAAAGGTAGCAGACTTCCCTTGAATGAAGTAACACATCCCTCGTGCTAGGGTTTCCAAACATCTCATGCTTTAGGGGTTGTTTAAGTACTAGGTGTGACCTCTGGGCTGAATGCCCCCACCTCCTGTTTCTGGAAAGGATATTGCTAAGGCTGCAGAATCAAGCTGCATATTCAAGGAAAGAAGCTTTCCAAAACCATCCCACAAAATCCAGCAAGCACAGCTCCACGAGAGGTGTCCCAGCTATACAGAAGGCTTGATACCAAGCGCATGAAGCTGGAAGCTGTCAAACGTGACCCTATATGACCCCACAAACTGGATGTTCTTAACAACTGATACATTACAACAGAAAACATACTGAAAAGTCAATGCCCCATGAAGAAATGGTCTTGCTCTGGGATGTAACCCGAAGGCAGATGCACACAGCACGGGGTCCTGTGCACACCAAAGCAGGACGGAGCAGGGAGTGTACATTTCCAGCACAAGGTTCAGAAAAAGCTCAGCTTGATGACACTGATCTGTGGATCAAGGGATCTGGGCAGCCTAAGACTAATGATTTCTACCTCCCCCAGGCAGATTAGTCTTTAGTTCATCCAAATGTTTGCAGCTGGGAGATAAAGCAGGATTATTTACTGGAGACAGAAGTAAGCAAAGGCAAAGGTGTCATTCCATAGCAAAGCAACATTCTCATGCCAGACCTCAGCAGGAATCACATCTTTATCTTCCAACAGCCCTGGAAGGCCACTCACTGGCTAACACTGGGGTTTGCCTTTCACCCATTGCCATAAACAACATGCTGCCTTCCTGCTTTTTTTCCTATCCTGATAGAAATCAGAGATCTCTGCTGAGATTTTTGGTTACTGCATGCCAAATAGGTTACACTGGAGTCTAGACTAAGACAGCAACGCACAGATAATCAGGTAACAGCCCCAGCTGGTGGTGGGAAATAAAGGTGGAGCAGGTTCGAGAGCATTGCTCAAGGTCAGGCAGAACGGGTGGGGAAGAGGCAGAGAATCAGCCCTGCTTTCCTGATCTGAGCCTCGAGCTCTTTCCAGCTAATCCTTCATACAGTAGAGGTTGGTCTTTTGAGACAGCAGCACCGTTTCTGAAAGCCATCCTTATTGAATTAGCACCAGCCTACGCAGAGCAAGTGGAATCATAAAAAAAACACTTTAAGCATCATCAAGCAAGCCAGCTTAAAGAGAATTTACTAGGTGCTGTTTATTTCTACCTTTGATTCTCTACATGGTCTCTACAGATCAGAGTACTTAGAAAACATAATTATTTTAATTAGGAGTAATTCAATTAGAATATCTCATTGCCAATAACAACTTCACTAATAAGAAATGAACACACTTGACTTTTTTTTTTTTTAATCTTACCTTTGGGGACTCTCTGAATACTTTCCCAGATGTGGAAGCATTTCTTTGATGTTGCATGCCTATTTCTTCGTTCCTGTAGGGTCTGATTTGGTGTATTACTTAAGTCCACTGAAGTTATTCCTTTCCTTACAGAGGGCACTGGGTTGTGCTTTTCTACTTTGCTGTATCCCAGGAGGAATGAAGTTAACTCCAGTGCAGGAGAACAGTGAACCAGTACCCTGACTATGAAAATGAACATGCTAAGTAGGTCTGGTGGGGTAACTAAAGCAGTCAAAGGGTAAACAACACAGTGACCACAGTGGACATACCTTGCTGATGAGTCTTTGCTAATACCTTCAGCACAGGAACGTACTTCAGGCCCCTTCAATAGGTCTGTCATAAGCAAATGGCAGGAGTAGTAATGGTATTTTCCCCTGGTAGCACAAGCCCGGTAATTTTTGAAATGCACTCTGTACTATGTAATCTTTGGGCACAAAATTTTGCTGAAAGGGGTACAGGTCACTGGAAGTGACTGGAGCACTACTGGAGTCACATAACTCATCTGCACCCTCTCACAGGGGCAGACTGGCCATTTCAGCAACCTGGGAATCATCATTCCAGTACACAGGTGACCTCCCAGTGACACAGATCAATCTAGGGGCTCACCCAGTTTGTGCTGGCTGTTCTCATGGCTGGGGTGGCATGGGGGAAAGGTATGGCTGCAATGCCCTGCTTCCTGCACACTGCCTGGGCAACTGCAGCCTGGTGTAAACTGCAGTGGTTGGAAATCATCAGCTAAGAAAGAAGCAATTTAAGATCTGTGCTCACATGTTTGTATGCCCTTAACATCCAATAGGAACCACATGAATGTAGAATATTTTACTTTTTCTATTCACTTGCTCTCTGATCCGACCAGTAAAACTGTGAGAAACTGCCTTGGCAAGCAGAGATCAGTTGAAATGTGGACAATTAGCTACTTCACCCAGTTCCTTCTCTTATCCTCTTAACTAGCAGCTGAAGAATATTTTCATGCTGATCTGTCTGAGCCTTAATTGTGATACTATCCTAGCACAGTACAGCTTGTTTTAGTTCATATCTAACAATAAAGGGTCCCATTATCCAAGGGTGGTACTTGAAAGCATATCTGCAAGAACAGATCTCATGATTTTAATTAAAAGCTTCCACATATTATTTTCTAAGCTAACAAATATGGGCCATAGTTGTAATTATGGAATCACCAAATATAGACTCAAGATCTTGTTAATAATATCCTTTTAAAATCTCATAATCTTAAAAAAATGTTGTAATTAAGTCACCAAGCAACTATATTTGTCTCCATGAAATAAAGCCAAATCTACAGATAATTGCAAATAACTCATTTCCCAGCGGACTTTTTTTTGTATGCCAATTAGGATCACAAATCTCAAGCTGACACCTTCATCTCCAGACGTGCAGCCAGCTGATAGCACAGCTATAAACAAAACAGCCCGAGTGCCTCTCATTCTCTAAAAAGAAAATGAAGTTACCAACACACATTTGTAGATGTCAGACTCCAGAGAGTAGAAAAGGGGGAAAAAAAAATTATCCTTGGGTATACAACAATTAAAATCCTACTTCTAGCTTTTGAGAAGTGTTCTGGGAAAACTCCCAAGAGGCTTCTGTGATTGCAAGTCTTTGGTTAACAGCTGCTTCATGACTCAAATCCACACGCACAACCTCCAGCCGCATCCCCAGGCGTTGATGGCTTTTCCCTCTAAAATGCTGTGAGTTCTGGGAGCCCTGGTTAATGAATCTCAGTTGGCCATGTGCACCTAGCACGTCTGTCAGACACTCCTCCCATTACACCTGGAGGGCTCGTGAGCTTGAAACGGTGACTTGGCAAAACCAGGGAGTTGGCAGGAGCAACAGATGAAAACGCTGTTGCCTTCACGGGTGAGAACCAGGCATCTTGGAAGGCCCCAGGTGCAAAACTGCTGTTAAAACACCCACCCTCAGGCATCTGACAAGCACCTCCTGCAATCCCTGTTACCTCTCCTCTTCTACAGCGCCCACCACAACATGGTTGTGTGAGCTGCTTGAAGCTGCTTAGGGAATATTCTGGAGTGGTCAGAAGTGATCATCTCAGTGCAGTGATTTCTTCAGAACATGGAAACAAGACTAAGCAATGGCCCCAACCAAATCAATAAACTAGCTTTATAACCTAAAGAATTCAGAAGTGTTTTGCAGCACATACTTGGATGCAAAGGAGTCACTTTGCCACCACAGAACCTCCTGCACTCAGCACACACAGCTCATCACAACAGCTCATTGATGGCAAAACGTAACTGTACAGAAGCCCAAATTAAGAGTACATGGGAGATTACATGC
The DNA here is from genome assembly GCA_013398125.1 of Aegotheles bennettii. Lineage (NCBI taxonomy): Eukaryota > Metazoa > Chordata > Aves > Caprimulgiformes > Aegothelidae > Aegotheles > Aegotheles bennettii. The sequence continues at coordinate 239,827 of VZRW01010357.1, forward strand.
TTCTAGGAAAAGGGAACAACTCTATTAAAGTCCATATTTTAAAAAATACCACAATGTAAAATTCACAAAATTTGAAAGAAAGTCGAACCACCAAGAAGTGAGAGGGTGGCCCAGACTGAACATATTTAACTTCAACCTCTGCTCCTTGGCCAAGTGTTTCCTCCTGGACAGGCATCCCAAAGCCTTGAACCAACCAAAATACAGCACAGGGGTTCCTTTGACTTGATTTGTGGTTCCTTGGTGTGAGGATTGGATGGTTCCTCCCAAAATTCCCATGCCTGGCAAGTAACCAAAGCATTTCCCATCAATACTATCACTGTTCCCCACCCTCAAGTTACCTAGGATTCCCCTCACCGCATGCAACTCATGTCTTTTCCCATTATTATTTATTTATTTATTAACAATCCCTGACTTGACTTCTGCAGGTGAAGGGGATGCAGGGTAACCCAGCCCTCTGTCACCAGCTTTCTGCTTCTCTTTATCTGAAACATCTGCCCTTTCCATACAGGTAACTATTCATCCCATCCTTCACGCACCAAGCTGGATGAGGACATGGCCATAACCATGGCACTAGATGTATTAGCACTATATTCAGTTTGGAAGGAGAGGTTGAATCTCGGCGTAAGCTGCACTTGCAGTTCAAGACTTTTGCTATTTTGAACCTGGAAAACACCCCTGTGACCATTCCCAATATCCATGCCAGAGCGCGTTACATGGAAGGAGGTGAGGATGCCCAGAAGTCTGATGCACAGGGCACTGTTTTTAAGGAAAGAAAAGAAAAAACAAATGCTGTAGAAACTAAAATGCCTAAGATGGTGCGTTTGTGTCCATAATCAATCAATTTTCAGACATGCTGACTGATCTCAGCAGTCACAAAGCACGGGAGTATCAGGTCTGTCGCTTCTCTGAAACCCAGGCCACTGAGTGCATCTATAAAGATCCCTGTAGCTGACTTCAAACAACAACAGCCTGAGGAGCATTGCCTGCCATCTCCCAGCATCACTGCAGAAGAAAACAAAACACCATAAAGCATTTGTAACAAAGCACACTGATAGTCAGGTAGATATTTCATTTTTTCTCTTCCTGAATTTAACAAAAGCCTGGATCTACCACTCAAATTAAACAGTGTGCAGTAAAGCATTAAGGCTGTATTCAACAAGTTTAATTACTGTGTAAATGAAAGAAATTATTATTCATTCATGACATTTATTTCAGTTCCAGTGCTCGCTGCTTTTATAAAACTGGGATTGGGGGATGCGGGGGGGGAGGAGGTGGCTGGGTGTATAATTACTACTGTATTTCTTTGCCAAACATTAGTGAACTTAAACAAAAAGTGCTTGTTTTCTCTAAAGAGGAAAAAGCATGTGAGCTATCGATGATGAATCTTAAGGACGCCCACAGCCTTGACTCAGTGCCAGGCTCTGATAGGTATACCAATATTTGGGAGGTTGATAACAGAGAGCTTATTGAAGCCCCGAGACCAGCTCAGGACTCCCGTGGGTCAAAAGCCACCCAAACTATGGGAACAATCCAAGCCAGCAGCCCCTGGGGAGTAACGGGAGCCACTGCGCGACATGAAAGATAAACTGGCAGCTGATGCTATCGGGGACTATCCAACAATGCATCTTTTCTAATGGATTTTCACAGGGCTTAAACTTCAAACAAAGGAAAGGGAGAATAAAAACCCTTAAGCTGATTCAGATCAGACATTTTTGAAAGCCTGAAGGAGAAGGAGAGGCTGCAGAAGGAGGGTGCATACGTGATTCAAGTGACTGTGCCACACTCCGCAGCCTGTTTCATATTCCACACAGTGTTGAACCCAGGAGAACAGTTATTACCTGCTCTGATCCACCCAAAACATCTGAATTTTCCGGAGAGTGCTGTAAACAAATCCCAGTGACTAATCAAAACATAACTTCCAAAAATACGCTCTTTCTGGAACAAGTCATTCCCGTGCTTTCCTAACCCTTCATCTACCAGCATTTAATAACTCCTCCACAGGAGAGATTGTGCTCTGGCAGAAGTGGCCTCAGTTTACTTTAAGAAACGAAAAAAAATCAACACTGGGCCACACAAGTTGCATGTAAGAAATTACAGCTGATGCATTTAGATAAGTGGAAGGAGCAGGAATGATCCTGAAGGTCAGAATAAGCAAGGGAATAACCACAATGATGTTTCACATCCACATTTAGACACACCACTTATCCCGTCGAGCTAGCCAGAAAATATATCCTTTTTAAGAGATGCTCTACAGAATTGCCCTGGCTGACTACCATAGCTAAGGCACTCAAGTGATCCTCTGAAAGCACGGGAACTGCACGCACTCGACTAGAGGAATAAACACAACTTTAATTTTTTTTTATTTCAGAGTAATGCAGATCAAAGCCTGTTCTCCTCTCATTCCTGATTCATAATGAGTCGCTCTCAAGTTTGTTCCCAATTCCTTGCTGAACCAAATCAAGCCAAGTGGAACAAGCCATAATCCAAGCAGAATTCAATGAACTGCACCCATTAAGAAGGCTATTAATGGTCGTTCCTGGGGTTTAAACTAGGAGGAGATTTAAGGTGGAGAAAAGATTATCCCACATCTGCCCCCCAAGACCTCCCTCAGCTGGCACCAGAACTGCCACCATGAGATGGATCAGGTGCCAGAACTGGGGCATTTGAGATACTGACCTATTACCTCATGCTCTACCCTATAACTCATGTTCTATTTGCCATTTACACGGGAGCTAATTTTTGCTCACTGACTGCATCTGTATCACCTCAAATTCTTGATTACACTGACATTTAAGAAATCTCCAGGCTTTGCTGGTTTGGGCCATGCATACTGGTACATCCATCAGCCTCAGAGCAACCCAGGCTTGGGCTGATGAACCTCCTACAGCTTGATCCTCCCTCCTGATTAGAGCAGAGGGTCTCCAGACATAAAGCATTATCTCATGCCAAAACCTGCAAACTGCTACATCCTAACAACCACAATGATAATAGGAAAGGTAATTACACCCCAAAATAGGTCACACAGCACAGCCACACCAAAGCCAACTACTTTGGTTCACAGTTGCACACAATATCTGCATTCAGTTTTTCACTGGTGCTTAAAATTTGTGACATTAGTAACAGGACACCAGCTGCCCCATCCTCTTTGGACTTTTCAACACCACTGAGAGACAAGGCACAAACACGGGTGTCATTCCTTGCAACACTCATCTGCATGCTTCACCCATGGTTAATGACCTTTTGTTGGAGGACAGCTGGTCTCTGTGCTCCATGGCAGTTGTTAACACAGGCAAGGGACATGAGCAAGGAAAACATTTCTTGCCACACTGCACGCGTGTACATTGCCCGTACCCCCAAAGTCCTCATCTCAGCTCCTACAGTCAGCCACTCCTCAGTTTTCAGCTCCCAAAGAAAGCAATGACCACAGAAATGGGGCAATGGATCAATTTATGCCAATCTGCCACATGAAGCAGTAACATCAATGTCCTTTAATTCCCACTCCAGGAAAAACTGGACAGGAAAAATTTGTTGTCCTAATAGTAACTGAGTGATTTTTTAAATTTTTATTTATTTATTTCTTGCCTAGTAACCTCACGTTTTGGTGCTTACTGATGCAGGACTTTCTCTGACCACAGAGGCTTTACCAAAGAGGCCAACAATATTCACCTGCAGAAGGGGGCCAGTGCTTAGCAAATGCTTGTTGAGGAAGAGCAACCCTCAGTAGAGATGCAGGCACTCACAGGCGATGGTCTGGAAAGCACGTTCAGGCTGTCATTAGGCATTTCCACAGCCAGCTCAGACCCATGAACTATTCATACAAGGCAACACCAAAAATAAAGCTAATTACTTTAGGCTCATGATAAGAGAGATCTTTTTCTACGGGCAACTTTGCAAGGTCACCTTTCTTGCTCTGCTCTCTCATTTTTATTTATTTATTAAACAAATGACATTGAACTGATTTCAAAGCTTATCAAATTCCACCTCAGGGTAGGAAGGAGTTAAGACCTCAAAAAATACATACAGATGAATAGAAAGCCAGGCTGGCAGGGCAATATTTTAAAAAAGGAAAAAAAAAAAAAAAGAGTATTTTCTTACAGTCACAACATAAGCACAACCCCAGTGTTTAAGGTCACTTCCTCTCTTCATAGCGCTGGGAGCAATGCTGTCAATCAGCTCTGCGTGCTGGTGTAGTCTCAGCTCACTCCGAGTACAGAAAGTAGCACAGCAGAAGAGTAACATTTACCCGCTGGGAAAAGGGGATGGAGGACGCAGCTTTCAATTGATTCCAAAGGTCCTTTGGGAAAGACGGGGCCTCTGGTTTATTAGCACTGACATTCAGCTCCCAGAGTATCAGGCTGATACCTATTTAATTTAATGCCATCTTCCAGTATGGAAATCTGTTTGTCAGACCCCGGCCAGGGAAGCCCAGCCAGCATCAACCCCACTTGCAGAGCTCTCACTCCACCTGTAATTAAACACGCTGGTGGGGCAGAACCTCTCCAGCACAGGGCAGAGGCCAGGCTCGGCTGCAGGAATGTTTTCAGCTCTGCCAAGAAAAGAGAGCTTTGTGCTCGAGGCTATTTGTTCCTGTGCTTGCTAAAATGTTGATCTAGTGGAGAGGAAAAAAATCCCACCATTGTGTTTCTTTTGAGAGGAGAGCCTGCCCTGTACAGACACATGAACTGTGTTAGACCAGACGAGGCAGTGCCGAGGTGAAACCTTGACCTCCTTGCAGTGAAAGGCAAACCCGACCCAGCTAAACCCAGGTCAGAACCTCACGCTCGCCTTCAGCTCACCACAATTCTTTGGGCAAGTCCCTCAGGCTCCTAGACTGGCCTTCTGACATGTAAAAGGAGGTATTTACTTCATTTTAGAGAGAGATTAACTGAGTGACACACTAGGGTCTTTCAGGATAAGATACCATTATTCTTCCCTTCAAAAGTCACCCTTAGAGGATGGCACTGATCTGCAGCTGTCCCGATGCCGCAAAGGTACATTATGCTGGGAGGGGATGCCATGGTTGCATGCCATCACAACACCAATAAACTGATAAAGCAATGATGAGATCTTGGGCAGACTCAGGAAAGATCTGCCAAGTGAAAAAGGCTTGGGTTCATTGATCAATGCCTAAGCAGCATTTTTGCAGCGACGCCAGTGGAGCTATACAGAATCACCCCATTCCAGATCTCGGGTCAGGCATCAAAAGATGCAAATACAGGCTTGGTGTAATATTCAATATCACATAAGGAATCTGGACCTCTGTTTCTCACTGATCTCAGTAACACAGGCGCTTCACTCATTCATCTGCCTTGTGAAGCTGCAGAGAGGCACAGTCCATAACCAAACGTACTGGTGAAGCTCCATGATTTCTATCCAAGCCCTAATCCAGTCTAATGAAGATCTATGGAATTTTACAAAATTTCCCTCTTTATCACAAAACATATTTCCTATATTTCAGAAAAGGTCTCCATGAAATTCACAGGTTGATATCTTGTCTTCCAGACTTAGCAATGGTTATTAGACAGAGCATTGCAAGCACCTAACAGCACATTTTCCTCTCTACGCCTTGGTGAATTATTACAAAGTGGAAAAATATTGGATCAAATATCTATCATAATCATAAAGATACAATCAATACCGTACCTGTGTTTGGTGATATTTAAACCTCAGAGTATTCCAGGACTATAAACGCAGACACTTGCATACAAATCTTTCTGATGTTTTCACAATGGTCATGATAAAAATCAGCTTGCAACTCTTCAGGGACTCTTCCCAGGTCAGTGCTGACCACTGACTCTGTTCCACCAAGTCTTCATACTTGGACAGAAATGTTTATGGAGACACAGGCTCTACTTTGACTCTTTTAACTGAAGAGGATGAAAGAATTGATGTGACTGCAAAGGATATGGTGCACTTGAGAGAGATACACACACATTTCCTTGTGTATTTATACCTCTGGTCTCAGAGATGCAAAGCTGGCAGTGTTTTGCAAGCCAGTTTCCACTGATGGATTGAGTGCAAGGGCTGCCCATTTGAGGGCAGAGGGAGGGCGGGAGGGCACTCAGCACTGTCCCGCCAGTCCATAAGTGACCCGCCCTCAGAGCCAGTTTTCCCCTTCCCTCCTCTGACACCAAAACCATGTAGCTTTGGAATTCCAATCACACTTCCAAAAGTCACTTACATGCCTGAGAGACTTGCAGGGTTTATGTTTGTTGACTGTTTTGAACAGCCCTGTCCTGCAAGGCCCCTTTGGCTGACCAGCTCTCCAGCGCCAGCCTTGTTTTACCACACACGGTGCCAGGGGTTGCTGCAGTCAGGCTCAGAGTTTTCCTGAGGCAGCAAGAGCTACTTTGGGTGAAAACAACATCTACAACTGCAAAGCCAGGTCAAGAAACACCTGTAGGTGCTTGCTGGTTCTCATGAAAAAGGATTACTCAGGGTATTTGAATAGACAGATAAACCCATCTCCCTCTGAGAGGAGCTGAGCACCCCAGAGCCTCTGACATTCAAAACCTGATCACCCTTCAGGGATGGAAAAATAAACAAAAATATTCCTTTTACACAGAGATAACTGTGACACAGAGATTCCAGAGTTCATCTATTACCAAGTCTTTACATGAAACAACAAAATTAGAGGCCTCCTTGCCAGGAGGGAAATCAGGAACCTTCAGAAGGCCTTGGCGTGAGCTCACTTCTCTCCTCCCAGACCCGGTGACCCTAAGGAGATGAGATTCACAATCCAGACACCATAGTTACATGCTTGAAGTTAGAGGAGAAAGGATCCAGGTCTGAGTTACCCAAAACGAACAAGAAAACTTTACCTTGCTTTTGAAGCCATGAGCTATTAAACAGCTCTCGCCCTCCCTGCCCTCTCTGGTGCATGAACACACAGGTCCGTCCCTACCCTACACCCGACAGCTGCTACTTAGCACCTCCCGGGGCAGCCAGTCCCATCAGATGTCCATAACTATTTTAAATTATTTCTCATGATCTTGCAAGATATCCATGTAATCACTCCACTGACCAGAGCCAGGAGAGATGGGGATTTAGCAGAACTTTGAACGGACTGAGCTTTTATATTGACCGGCATCCCAGTCCTGTGGAAACCTAGAAGATCAAGAAGAATGCAATATAAAATCTGTGGGGTGCTATGCCAGGGCACTTTTTGGAACACTTTTTGGTATATCTAATATTTTTTCAGATTTATTAGAGATTTAGATTTATACCTTCTCCTTTACTTAGAATTAGTTTTAAGCCTTCTACTGGTCTCAGAGGTGACTGCTAGACAAGGTCAGCATCTCTTTCAGTAGCCTCTTTCCACCGTCAGTGGAAGGACCCACATATCCCTGTTTATAATTTTTTGTCCATGCTGAGAGAGAAATGGGATTTTGTACTCCCAGTTTCTCCCACTAACATGCCACAGTGATACCCAAGCACTGAATGAGCCCGTTCCCTGAGACCAATTCACACAACTTCCACTCAGAACTCCAGCCCAGGGGATGGATGATTTTGGTTTCTCTTCCGTCTCCCCTTTTTACACGTAAGGGAAAAAAAAACAGGCTGGGAAGCTGGTGAGTACAGCAGGAGCAGGGAACCAGCAGCAGGAGGTGGGCTGACAGTGCTGCTCTGTCACAAAGTGCTGCCCTTCCTACAAAATTTCACACCACCTCCAGGAGCACAACCCTAACAGCACATCCAAAGCACTGATAACCACCAGCGAGGCCACACGCCAAGCGTAAAAGCAGTTTTTCCACCCACCACCCAGAGACCTTCTAACTGAGAACCGCAGCACTGTAGGCAACTACTGCCAATCCCTGACAAGAACAGGGGAATGCTTCCTCTGAGTGTAAGGCGTACGTAACACCTCCAACGTACCATATGGGTGCCTCTCTTCAAATTTGCTAGTTTGACCCCTTTCCATTTCAGCATCCCACTCCCCATTTCCTTACTGCTGCAGAACACAGCTGATTTCCCAAGGGGAACCCATGGACACAGAAGCAGAGACCTTTTCTGAACACAGCAAATGATGAACCTCAGTGACAAAGCGAGGAGATCCAAACCAGGTCATCACATACTGAGGCAGAATGGAAACCAGAACAGAACTGCCTCTGAATGGCAGTGGATTTCCTCTGTCCAGACAGTGCTGTTAATGTATTTTAACACAGCTTCAGCTTTAACTCTCCTGGATTGACAACAGAATTGAATTACATTTCCCAAATCTCTTTCTTTCAACTTATCATAAGATTTTTTAATCTAACAAGAGGCACTTCCTTGACACAGTTGCAATTGTTATATTTTTCCAGCTTTTCTGATTTAGGGATTTTAATCTTTTTAGCCATGAATTGACTTATCTGTACTAGCACTCACAGAGGGAAAAAAAATATCAGCTATTCCTCGCCACTCAAGCTGCCAAGTTCCTGGGACCAGATGGAACGGATCCTGGGTTTTTAAAGGAGATCATTGACAATCAGAGAGAACACACGAAACACAAGCGAAGTTTCAAGAAGGCCAGAGAAAGATTGATCACAACACTGAAAAATTACAGAAGACTAAACAAGGAAATAGAAGCACTATCTGTTCATCTCTAACATCTGTATCATGTAGAACACTGGAAGCTACAAACCCCCCTTGAATAAAGCTACAGAGTAATGCAACCCACATGCATCCTCCCACTGCTCCCCAAGAACAGGGATGCAGTGCCCTCTTCCGACACGGAGGCTGACCCTACCTACACTTGTGAGCTCAGGCTGGTTATGATTCATCTGCAAAAGTGTAGAGCAAAATGGAGAAATCAGCTACAGGAGAGAGCAAAAGGAAACATTTTAAAACATCGCTGAAACCTACAGATGAGCTATCTGCCTCAAAGCACGACGTTAACAGGGTATGTTAGAGCTGCCATCAAAGTCATGCTATGATGCCAACTGAAAAGGGTGAGAAAAGAGACCAGCTACAGAGCTTTCAGAATAGTTCTATCATTACCACTGAGTGATAGGTAGCAGTTGTACACAGGCAGACCTTAATTCACCTCCTTTAAATTCCTCTGTCTTCTTTCACAGTTTATATTTGGATGTTCAAGAAAGGAACGATTTGGTTACCGAACCTGAGTTTGTGATACAGTCAGTGAAATTCTACTCCATCTTTTAAGCAGATAAGGATCTACACACAGACCTTTGAACCTGCTGTGTTACCGTGTTAGCTTTCACAGCTCTTTCCCAAAGGAATAAAATGACTCCATTTAATTAGACTCAAACTCTCCTCATCTGCCCCAGAAGTTACTTGTCACCTCATATAATTGTGAACATAATTTAGGCTTAAAGGTTTGTAGCAGTTTTTCACTGGGATGCTCTGTAATGTAATAATTCAACCATCTTGAAACTTTTCTGGGGAAAAACAGAAATGCGACTTGCCTCCTCTTGGTACTCTATCTCACCTAATGGCTTCAAAGAAATGCATTGTACTTCTCCCAAAAAATACATAATAATCCTGACAGCATGGGTGCATTCCCACCTGTTTTATGGGTGGAGAAAATGAAGCACGTGGAAGAGGGGAAATGGGATCATCTTTCCAGCCCCAGAGCACTTTCAGCAGAAAATTAGGAATTCAGTCACTAATACTAAGCTGTAATCACTACATGATACGCCCTGGTTTTAAGGCAACAATCACAGTCAAATCCATAACTGTGAAGTTTGGTGGGTGTTGAAGAACTCCAGTTTTATATAAGATTCACTGTGTAAGACAGGATGTTTCAGAATGAGTTGCCCTAGCACCACCAGCACAGAGAACTGTGTTGGGCCAGATCAAAGGCTCAGCTTGCAGAGCATCCTCTTTCCAATGGCAGCCATAAATGGATGTCCAAAGGAAGAGAACAAAAATAGGCTAAGTATATATAATACTTCTGCCTCCCTCTATTTATATACGTACACATCTTTCCCCCTTGCTTCCACCTCCAGTCATTTCCAGCTCACTGAGCTCCTGATGTGGTTTCTCCCTGCTCAGTGGCAGTTTATTGCTTTCCTATTAATCTGTCCACTCTCCCAGAAGCAATGTAAACTTTTAGCATTTACAATTTCCTTCAACAACCAGCTGCACTGGTCAACACCTTCACAGAGAACAACCTACTTCTGATCTCCTTCACCCTGGCTCTATTGACTTCCTTCAACATCCCCAAGTTCTTGTCTTGGAAGGAAATGAACAATCTCTGTCCTCCTTAAGTCCCACTTGATTTCAGAGGCCTCTGTCACATCTCCTTCACTACTCACCCAGTTGAAGGGTTCTAGTTCATTTAGTTCTTCCTCTCATAGGAGCCATGCAACACCTCTAAACAGCCTTGAAGCTCTTCTCTGAGCATTTGCAGTGTCTGCAAGTCTTCAGAGAGGGGACGACAAGAGCTGCACAATGTGTCCATGATACAGGTAAATCAGGGATTTCTACTCCATCATAGCAATGTCCCCCCTTCCATGCTCAGCACCTTTCCTAAATCCCTACTTGCTTCGTCTTTCTTACTGCTACTGAGCACTGTGCTGATGTTTTTGATGGAAATATCCATCATAACTGCAAGATCTCGTTCTTGCACAGAAATGGAGCTAAAGCCTCCCTGACTTCACTCTTGCATGGAAATCATCTCAGAGTATTTCATATAGGGCGTTTAAGTTGTTTTAGGGTGGAGTCAACACAGCCCTTAAGCGCAGCATAAGGCACACATGCTTTGGCATGGGCTTGCCACTATGGTGAACTCAGAGACATGTCCTTCCACTCTGAATCCCCTCCCCATCCCATGCTCTATTCATGCAGCTATCCCACACTGCAATAAAACATTATTTTAACATACTCAATGCTGTTTCATATAACCAGTATCTTCAAATTTGCTAAAAGCACACATAAATATTTGATGGAGCAGGCAATGCTGTTCTCACATCCAATTGCAAACAAGATTATTTTTTCTCCCAAACAAATCCAATAACTTGCTTATCTGATCTGGTCTGTTCTTATTCTTCTGCTTTACAATTTTCAAATATTTGCAGTTGTAAGTCTTTCAAAGCTTTAATTCGCTTAAAATGATTCACAAGCACCCTGTTAATCTTTTATCAGTTTTATTACAAACTGTAAACAAAACCCAGTTCTTAAATAATTAAAGGGTAGAACTAGACCTCAGGCAAATGAAGTCTAGGGAGGGTGAAGGAAATATAAAATTTAAAAAAATCAGAGTAAGCTTGTAGATTATTTTTTTCTTCCCATCTACAGAATTGGTGAATCTAGCTTCAAAACAGAAAATAATTCTAGATGAACAGATTGTGCATGACATCTCCCCAGCCAGCCCTTCTCATCTACTGTGTTCTGAATATTAATCTACCAAGTACCTACACGTTACTGGTTGCAGTGTTAATCACACCACAGGCTCACAAGTCAAAAGCTGCGCCCCAAAGAGCCGCCCTAAAGAATTCCTCTGCATTTGTGTGTGCCCAGCCATGCTCGAGTCCATTTCTTCACCATCCCAAAACAGTCCCTCCCAGACAGCAGCAGGTCTTACCACACCTCATCGCCAAAGAGAAGGTGCTGGTGCACTTTCTCCTGTCCTCCAGAGGCACTGACTCACTCACCTGAGGTGAGACCTCTCCGGGCACAGCACATTCCCGAGACTCGGAGAGCTCCTGACCACATCACCCCAAGCTGAAGCACAATACTGTGCCTGCCAGCTCTCAGCATAGTGGTGACAGCACACCCTGTTTGGCCAAAGCCCCCAGAACCCAAGAAGAATGCCACTTTTTCAGATGTGTTCAATAACGAGCGTGTTGTTACAATTATTACAGTTTCACTGCATTGTTGAGCAGAAGTCAGCAGGGTCCAGCCCAGTGATGTGTGGGCAGATCCCAAATGGGAGCTGGAGTCTTGTAACAGAGGTGGTTTGAGAAGCAAAAATTCAGAAGAGGGATGGTGAAATTGAGGCAAAAGCCTGCTGGTAGGGCCACTGGCATCATGCCTCTGCCTGGCAGCATCTCCAAGTTTGCTGCTTGGTATCTACAGGCACACTTGGCCCATAGTATGGAAAATCTGTTTTGCCCCCGAGTTCCCAGAGGGTGGCTGGCCAGCGGGGAGACAGCCAGGTGAGCACAGCACCTTGGTGTCAAATGAGGGTGCCCAGGCAGGAGTCCTCATGTAGAGGACACAAAGAGCGACGACACCACCAACTCTGGTCATCCATGAAAAGCACATAGCTACATCCACGGTCCACATGGTTGCTACAAATTCACCTCTAATTATTCGGATTGAAAAGTGTTATTTATTATGATTACTGCTATTACAACCTAGTCTGTCATCTACCCAGCTCGACCATCCAGCTGTGCTGAAGAACAGTGTTCACTGATACCAATCACTGTACAATCATTTCAGAAATGTCAGTACAAAGTTTCCAGCTTTCTAATGTCTTTAAAATGGCATTTTCTAATGTATTTTAAATTGTATTTCATTCTTGTTGCAAAAGAGACCACTTCTAATGAAGCTCTCCAAAACGCGGCAATCTGAAGAAAATCTGAGGAACTATGAAAGCAAGACCGTGCAAATTCTAATTACTTTTTGAAAGCTACACTGCCATGCACACAAAAATGGATTTAAATGCATTCCACAGCTAAAAATCTGTAATGGTTGCATTGCTAGCCTATTACATTCAGTTCATTGTGCAAAGTTTTTTGGTCGTATGTTTTGTGCAGTGGGCTGTAAAAGTTGCTTAACAGTAGAAAATAACATTTGATTAAAAATTTACATCTGAATAATGTAACAGGGCTTGGTTTTTTTTGCTTGTTATTTTACCTGCCACTGACTATTCCCACTAGTATGCAACTCTTAGTCTCACAAATACATGCAAAAACCCCCAAAACAAGCAGTATTAAAGATGGAAAAGGTTCAGGTCTAGATCCCAAACCATATTAAAGACAAAGCTGTCCAGAAGCTGGCTCCAGTTGGAAAAATACCCCATATATTCCCACTTATCACAGAATCACAGAATCTAAGGGGTTGGAAGGGACCATGAAAGATCATCCAGTCCACCCCCCCTGCCAGAGCAGGGTCACCTAGAGTCCATCACACAGGAACGCATCCAGGCGGGGTTTGAATGTCTCCAGGGAAGGAGACTCCACAACCTCTCTGGGCAGCCTGGTCCAGTGCTCTGGCACTCTCACAGTGAAAAAGTTTTTCCTGATATTTACATGGAACCTCCTATGCTCCAGTTTAAAACCATTGCCCCTTGTCCTATCATTAGTCATTACTGACAATAGCTTGGCTCCATCGTCCTGCCCCTCACCCTTTACATATTTGTAACCATGGATGAGGTCACCCCTCAGCCTCCTTTTCTCCAAGCTAAAGAGCCCCAGCTCCCTCAGCCTCTCCTCACAAGGGAGATGTTCCACTCCCTTCATCATCTCTGTGGCTCTGCGCTGGACTCTCTCAAGCAGTTCCATGTCCTTCTTGAACTGTGGGGCCCAGAACTGGACACAATACTCCAGATGTGGCCTCACCAAGGCAGAATAGAGGGGGAGGAGAACCTCTCTTGACCTACTAACCACCCCCTTTCTAATGCACCCCAGGATGCCATTTGCCTTCTTGGCCACAAGGGCACATTGCTGGCTCATGGTCATTTTCGTGTCCACCAGGACTCCCAGGTCCCTTTCTCCTACACTGCTCTCCAGCAGGTCAGCCCCCAGCCTGTACTGGTACATGGTGTTGTTCTTCCCCAGATGCAAAACTCTGCACTTGCCCTTGTTGAATTTCATTAAGTTTCTCCCCGCCCAACTCTCCAGCCTATCAAGGTCTCGCTGAATGGCAGCACAACCTTCTGGTGTGTCAGCCACTCCTCCCAGTTTGGTGTCATCAGCAAACTTGCTGAGGATACATTCTGTACCCTCATCCAGGTCGTTGATGAAGATATTGAACAACACCGGTCCCAGTACCGACCCCTGGGGCACTCCACTAGTCACAGTCCTCCAACCAGACTCTGCCCCATTGACCACAACTCTCTGACTTCTTCCCTTCAACCAGTTCTTGATCCACCCCACTACCTGATCACCAAACCCATATAGGTTATATATAGGTGGGAGGATCCTAAAGTGCCACCAACATGCTTACACAGTTCTGCCCCAGTGACTCCCATTGTGGGAAATATCAAGGGGAAAACGAGAAGCACTTCGACATCCCAACAACTCGGCCATGCTGGGCTGCTGAGAGTCCCATGGGGCTTCTGGCATCTGCCCAGGCAGGAACAGCCCTTGAGTTGTCCTGATATGCAGGATGCAACAACTGCCCCAGATTCCAGGAAGAAAAAGTCTTTTAAATCTCTACCATATTCCCAGCAAAGGCAAACAAACCTACAGACCCTGCTGATTCTTCACTTGAAAATGTTACGGATTAGTGATAACCCACTTACAGCAAGAAGCAAACTGCAAACATTCAGTTTGCAGAACTGAAAGAAATCACATTGAAAATCCTACTTAAAATGCCCTGATCTAATACCAAACAAGGGCTCTCTCAAGAACTGGTCCAACTACCAAAATTGCAGAAAGATCCCTTTAAATCAAAATGAATAAGTAAACATTATATTGTCCAACAATCTTCAGCATTCTCCTCCAAAAGCTTTGAAAACTGAGCAAGGGAAAAACGTTGCTTGGATCCACTTGCCAGCCTCAAGCAAAGCCCAGCCAACAGCACAGGCTGCACCCACCAGCAGCACACACCTATCATCCTTTGGCACCTTTGTGTTCACAAGAACATCAGATAAAATCATAACCTGCTAAGGAAAAGCGAAAACATGAAGCAAGGCAATTCCCTGTGACAGGGCTGTAGGAAGAGCTGCAAACCAGGTGGGGTAAGCATCTGAGTCCTCAAGCACAAGGGCACATTTATAATCATCTGTATTTACAAGTAAGGAAAATTCCTACATCTATTTTCAACAGAAAGCCCAGTATCAGTACACAAGCACATAAAACGACAAATTTCCTTAAAACGCTGGCATGCACAATTGCAACATGATTTTTAATAAATGCAATCTTTTAATATTCATAGGCAGGGAGAAATTTTAGCAGCTAAAAGTGATAAAAATACTGAGCCAGGTGTCTGTGCAGAGTTATCTGGAAAGACACAATCCTTTGCTCATCACCTCCATCAGTTTAAGGAATAGCATCCAATTTCACACCTGCAGAAATCCATCTACAAAGCAATGAGGAAAAGAAGCAACACAAATAAATAAATAAAATTAGCACAATTAGCCCCAGCAAACACTTTTGGAGACAGAGCAGGTGGGTTCCCACCGACAGGACCAGTCTCCCTGGAATATGGAGTTGTTCTAGGAGCAGGCTGGCTAACTCCCTGCCCCTCCTCTGATGCCTCTGGGCATAGGTCTGACCCAAAAAGTCAGTGACTGAAACAGTTCTCCCCGACTCCATCAAGCCCTGGGTACAGATTTCTGGAAGAGTTCATCATTCCACGAAAAAAGAACATTTCACTGAGCTCAGGCCATCAAATTGATTAATCATCTTGGCTGTCTAGCTCTTTGTGTACCTGTGTTATGCAAACCTTGCGCACATTTCAATGTGTGGTCTAAAAAAACCACGGACTTCTGAAAATGCTGTCCCTGCTCCAGCAAGAGGAAGAAAGGACCCGAGATGCAAAACCTTTCTGTGGGGAGTGGGAGGGAGGAGAGGTTGTGCCACACAGGAGATGAATAACCAATTTTTTTATCAAATTACTGTTATAAAAAACAAGACAACTAATGAGCAAAGTCAAAGAAGAAAGAAAAAAAACCTGAATTCTCTCAAAATACAGGCAACACGTGAATCTCCAGGTGCAGAGCAGCCCTTTCAAGATGCAGCTCTCAGTGCTCGTTGGGAAAGATGCTTCCTGCCTCAATCCCCCTGGAAGAGCAACCAAACCGAACGAGCGTCGCATTTGATGTGCTGTGTGCTGCTCGATACCAAGCAGCTGAATTACTGGGTGCAGACCTCATCATACTCTTAAAAAGTAATTTGGAATCAGGGCTTTGATTTACATGGGCTTTATCCTCTACTTTCAAAGTACAACTGGTAATAATGTAGTCTGTGAGTTTAACGTTTGATACAGGGGTTCCATTTACCTCTTTGCACTTACTCGAGGAAAATGAACTGTAATTGAAATCTTTCTGCTGGAAATAAAGCCCTTCGAACATTCAGAGTGGTTGCCTGTCCTTAAGGCTTTTTATTTTACCTGCCAAAACTGTAAACTGCCTTTTAGAGTAGCCAGAGCCCTACGTTAGAGGAAGAAATTAATGTACCCTGTATCTAGGTACTGGGTGTTTTAATCTAATTTTCCAGCTAGGAATACAGCAATTCTCTCCCTTGGGCACTGCTGGGAACAGGAAAATTAAGCTTCCATTCAGTTCAGCAATATCCATCAACAAACCCCTGACAAGGGACAGGGCTTTTCACAGACAAAGCAAAACCTTTCAAGTTCTCCAACATCATCCATAACTTCCTTCAGACACAGGCAGCCACATTGCCCGCTCACGCTGCCTCTCTCCACACTTCTCCCACTCTTTCTAGAATTTCATAGATTTCCAAGAGCATGCCTTTTTTCCCTCCTCAGATCAAACTGATTTCCCAGTGTCAGCACTATTATTCGTATGAAACCGCTGAATTTTAATTACAGTGTAAATGCACTCAGACTGAATATGGGTATTATGGAAAACTGGCTCCTGTCCAAATGACCCCACGTTAAATCTTTGAAAGGGTAAACGTAAAAACTTTGGGTTTTTTCCAGTAGGTTCCCTTGAAGTTTATATAATTGAATGTTGGTGATTAAATTGATAATAGACTCAAGATGAAGGTGTGCAGATTTCTACTTTAGCTAGTTTTATTATCTGATTATTTCAATCACAATTAAAAATACACTGCTGCAAAATGGTCTTATGGCATTTGCCTAACACAACATAAAATAACTGTTTGGATGACTTCAGCAAACCAACATGTCAAAGCACATCAGTTTATCCACCATCTGACTCCTCTGTCTCCAGTTCCAACATGTCTTTAAGGGCAAAAGGTGAAAACACAGTTAAGGCCTTTCCTCAGGCTCTCTCTTGCAGCCACAAATGCATGGCCATCGAATTTTCCTCCTGCCAGTAGACAACAGCTACTGCATAAGCAGGCAGATGACACAAGTTGTCTGGCTAAGGTATTTCAAGGTGCCAGCTGGATGTAATGAGCTCAGAAGCTCCCAGGAGACCTGTGAGGGTTGAATTTCCTTGAAGCTCAGGCAAGTTACATCACCAAACCTCAGTTCAGGTCCACCTGCAGAGGCTGCAGATAAACCAGATGGGATGAGCAAGGTTCAAACACAACCAACAGCACAGTTTATGGCAGTAAAGCTCAGTGATGCCAAGAGAATAAAACAGGTTGACAATCTATGTGTAAAGGAATATCTTACGATACGTAAGCTGCCTGCAGAGTTAGCTCTGACACGTATATAAATATATACATATATATGCTTTCTCACAGCAGAGTCTTCAGACAGCAAAATCTTCCAAAGCAAATCAAAGGCAAAAAAAATTAAATATTTGTGACGGCCAGAGGCAACTTCAGCAAATCCAGCCAGCTAATAAAATGTCAATGAACTTCTTTAGAAGAGAATTAAGAGGGAGTGGTGCAGTGTCATTACTGTGGCACACATGAGAAGAGCAGTTCTAGTTTGGACTTAACTGAGATACTGCACTGACAGAAGGGCAACCAACCCAACCTTTGCCTAACCGAAAATGACCTCTCTTAAACAGAGATTATATAATACTTCCAAATGAGGAGAATAAACTTTAATTAATTTAGTTTTCACAGCCTGCTGCCAGAAGAGCCATTGGAGTCCCTTCTACTCACCCTCAGCCAGGTATTTTCAGGTACGTCCTTTATGGCTGTACACTTGGGGGGTCTGGGACATACATTGATCTGCCTGAAAACAAAGCCAGCCCCCCAAAAAGGAATAAAACCTGTTCAGTTCCAGTTGGATCAGCTCCCGGCCATGTCACCACATGGCTGCACGAGCACTGGCACCGACACCGTGTAGCTGGGAGTGGGAACACTCCTTCCTGCAGCAGCCCACACTTGTGGGAACTGAAAATGAGAAACTGCACCTCCAAGTGAGATTTTAAATCCATTTAGACAAACTGCTGCAAAAAGCTGATTTGAGAATTTCAAAGGTACTTCAGCTTAGCTAACGTAACCCAGTTTCCAAAACCTTGACGACATGAAAGAGATGCAAAAGAATTCGAACGAATTTTTTTAACCAACACAGTTACACTAATGCAGAGGCACTTGTTTCATGGAGCGTGTACCCATGGTGTCCAGCCACAGAACTGCACCCGTTTAATAACCTCAGCCTTGGTTCACATCTAAGTCACACAGCACAACGAACACAGAACAAGCCAAGCACCAACCACACAAGAACGTTGACACAAAACCTGTGTTTCGCCAGGGGCACGTCCCTGCCTCGTAGCCAAGACCTAAATTTCTCAAGTGGCTTTCAGTATGAAACACTCATTTCCATGCAAAGGATGAGCAGTCTCTTACCACACATGAAATTCAATAAAAAACCAGGCACACATTTCAGTTTCAGCCCTCCCGTGTGTGCGCTTCATGGTTTTGGGTTTTATTTTTCCCCAACAGATGAACGGAACTTGGCAACTGCCCTGGTGAATCAGAAGCAAATCTTGTAAGGCACAAGGAACTCTATGAAGAATACAGATTAAATGGGTTTCCTGGATTTCATCCATGTTCAAATTTCCCAGGTTGTAGATCTCAAAAATATCTGTCTCTGACAAAACTGGTATGACAGGTTATGTAACACACACACAAAACCACCCGGTTAAGAGAAAAGCAAGAACATTATCTGCTCTGCTCGGGGGCTTGAGGGCTTTCTGGTAGAACTGCAAGGAGTATTGAAAAAAATAAATAAATAAAGGTAAAAAAAGAAATAAATTCCCTGGTATTTTAAATAGCTAACCTCACCCAATGGCAGATAACTACCGATTTCATGAGATTTTTCTTTCCAGGAAGAGTTTTATATGCTAAATACACAGAGTCGATTTGTTTTGATACAGATCTTTATAGGTCTGATATGACTTTAAATAACATAAAATTATTGCTGAGAAACATCAAGGACATAAAATATAACTGCCTAATAAAGTGGATTTTGCAGTCAAATTGCCTTTGTGAGACTGCCCAAAACAAATGAAAATGGAATAGTTAAATCTGCAACTTTGTTAAATATGCTATTTGCAGCCTGGGATAAATGACAGGACAATCTGGTTAAATGAAATATATATGCTTTCACTGTGTGCAGTATAACTCGGGGCACAAAGACAAGAAATAAATCAATGTGGGACTATTTGCCAGAATAGAAAATTTCAGGCTAATGGCACATGCATGGGTTTTCCCCCCGATTTAAGAATAACAAGTTGCTAACTGCTCGAGCACGCTTAGGGGACAGACAGTGAGACTTCATATTTTCACAAAAAAGTTTTCTTGCTCTATTCCCCATTTTCCTGGATTAAGAAAAGCATCAATGCTACATCCAAATATCCTGACTGCATCTCAGCGTTACTGGCAACGGGATCAATCTTTAACCTGGGGCAGGAGACCCTTCAAGGAGATATTAAGCAAAAATGCATCATTGTCAAGCAGGTCCCTGCTGAAATCTTGGTCTATCATCCTCTCCCCATCTCCATCGCAGGCATCAGGGTACCAGGCAAGATAAAGTGGAAGATGAGTGTAAAAGGAAAACTCAACAGAAAGCACCGTGTTCTGCACAATAGGAAATGTAGCAAGTTCCACAGATAAACCTCCAGCAAACAGCCTTAGAACACATCTCACTACTTTTTGATCAATAAAACTTCTTTTTTTCCCAGTAATAATTACAGACAATTAAATATTTACTTTGCTACTGAAGGAGAAGAAAAGAACTGACTTCCCCGCAGAAGCAGGTCACCTCTCGTACAGAACAAGCAATATTCCTGCCTTTCAAGCTCCACACGGGGAAAAACAAACACATCTCTACCACTGCTTTTTTTTTTACTGACACAGCACCATAGGCATTGGATCTGAGCTTTTCTTTTCTCTTCCACTTGCACCCCACTGGAGTTGCGGCTGTCACATTTCAAGTCCGCAGCCCGCGCTGCACTGGCGCAGCGTTATCTATCAAGCCAGAGAAAAACAAATTCACCAGCGAAACTTCTCAGCAGCGTTCGCTCCGCTGGTGGCCAGAGCTGCCTGTCAAGAGCAGGGGGCTGCCGGGGACCACGCAGTGATCCTTTGGGAAAGGCTGCGGGAGAAAACGCACCGACTTACCTTCTCCGCATACTTGAACTTGACGTAGAACCAACTCGACTTGATCATCGTCTCACCTCCTGCCCTCGTTAAAAGACAAAAAAGCAACCCAAAGCTATCCTGCTGATGAAAAGCAGCGTGCCGGCACGCTCTCCCTCAGAACCAGCAGTTTTCCAAGGAGAGCACAGTATTTAGGGGAAGCGAAGGGTGGGGAGAAAGAAAAAACAAAAATACAGAAAGGAAAAAATGATGCTTTCCTTCCACACTTGCAGTTTGTCCCCTCCTGCCCTCCCAACGCTGAGCGCGATCTCGCTCGCTGCAACAGAGCTCGCCGAATGCCTCCGCTCCGTGGTTCGCTGTCAGCTTGGCTGCCTGACAAGAGAATTCCTCAAATGGACTTCAGCTGCATTCATCACAAATGGCACATGTCAGTAAAGCCAGGAGGCTGGCTCCAGCGCTGGCAGCCTCCCAGGACCATGACCTCCCCCAGTGGGATGAATAATGAATTCCAGCACTTCCCTCCAGACACAGATTAACACCTGGCTAAACATTATTCTGACAATGAGCTTGCCCATTCGGGGAACTCTACACCACCACGTTAACCCCTCGCTCTCCCACCAGCTGGGTGGCAATGCTTTGGAGGCAGTCCCACAACTCCCTCCCCCATCTAAGGAAAGATTACAGACTATATATAGTTTAGAAACAATAAAGCCTCTTAAGCATAAAGCAAATATCTCCTTTCTGATGCTGCAGCTGCAGTAATGCTGCCATGGAACCAGAGCAAGTAATCAAGGAGTCAGACTCTCCTGCTGCCCCCCTTTCTGAGCCCTCTCTTGACATAACCACTTGTTAAGCTTTGATGCTGTCAGGCTAATGTTTTAAAATCATATCCATAAAGACCTTTTTCTTTAAAAAAAACCACACCACAAAAAACAACTACCACTATCAATACAAAACGAACACATAAAAATCCTGGGAATACTCCCATCAATTATTGGTTCCTTTGTCCATTGAGAACACAGCCCAATCCCCCATCTCTGGTTTAACGAGACACATTGATTTGGTTGCCACAAATCTCCCAGCTCCAAACATGCCACAGAGCAGTGAATATCAGGTTGCAAAGTACAGGATGAATATAATCAGCCCACTGTAATTCCACTGTATACAGAAAGGGCTGTGCTGGAGCAGAGCTATCTGGCCCAGCATCCTAACAATTTAAGATGCACAAGGAAACAACGCAAGAAATCTCAAGTTCAAAGATGTGCCCTCAGTAACACAGCTGTTAACACAGAGGGACCTGAATTTGTCACACAGGCAGTTGAACCTCTTTATGTTTCCACAAGATGCTGAACGAGATTCAGGATTTCACTGTATGCAGGGGGAAGATGCCTCATTTTGTTGGTTTTACCCAGCTGCCTGGTTACTTAAGTGGGAGTCTCACAGTATCATATCCTGCAAAAAAAGAGAATAATTTGCTCCTCACCATCTCCAGATCAGTTATGACTTCACAGATTTGTCTGTCTCCCTTATACCACACCTTTTGGGGACTGGAGACTCCCACACTATTAAATTTCTCCTTGTAGGGAAGCTGTGCACTTCTTTTCATCATTCCCTGTACTTTTCTAGGCATCTTTTTCCTAGGCTGAGTGAGATGGAACAAATACACGTCTCACTGATTTATCACCTCCTACTCTACACACACACAGATAGATAGTGGATGAGACAAATCCTGAAACCTAGTTTGTCAGCATTACTCACCTAAGATATACTATCACTACCGGTGATGGTGTCAGCCTGGCTAGTCATTTCCTTGCCAACAGATGGTTTTAGAATTTTCCATAAACTAAGACTTACACAAGGGATCCAAATACCAATACTGACCAGTAATGGTCACCTCATTTAATAGAAGGTATGGCTCTAACCTCTCTCTGTGGCTTTGCACATGGGAAGATGCCCTCACCCGTCCCCAGCAGCTGGGGATGAGGCTGCTGAGCCCCGCTTTGCATTCAGACCCCTGCCCTCCTGCTCAGCCAGGGCATCGGGGCCAGCAAGTCCTGTTTAACCCCCTTCAACTCAGCCGAGCTGGATCCACTCACTGCCATCCATGGCCATAGCTGTCAGAAATGGCTTTTCACTGATGCCACAGGAAAGTATTCCCACTCTGGCTTTAATTCTGTGGGATAATTAACATATGCTAAAAAGGTGGTAAAATGCCTCTGCCTTTTTTAGGTCTATGGAAACATCAGAAATCCCATTTTGCAACGGCAGCACTGGATGGAAAAGTCTCCTACAGGGAACATACATCCAAAGCAAATTAAAACACTGATTTTTATTGTTACGGTCTATTTTCTGCACCTAAAAAGCTGGGTTTTGAAGCAGCATATGAATAAAAAGGACAGATCTGGCTGCATGCTTGAATGGGATCAGGTCAGTGCAAGAGCCACACTTCCTTCCCATCTGCTGCTCTGCCAAGGGCTCTGCTGCTCCTCCAAGCCCTGCAGTGGGACACACTGCCTGCCAGCACTGCCCGGGATTCACTGCAGGCACCAAACAGGGACCACAGAGGTGGTGTTGAGAGTGTGGTGCATCCTCAGGCTGCTCGTGTCCACACGGACACCACACGCTCCTTGTACCCAATTACATGGAGTTTGCTCACAGCATTGACCCGGGAGTCCCCGAGGGGACCTTGGGGCAGTGTCACAGGGCACAGGCACCGAAGAAGCGAGTGCTGACACTGTGTACCAAGCACAAACAGCTGGGGCTCAAAGCAATTACCAGGCCCTGGATGTTTTCCACTGGTTCATTAGCATCTGGCAGGACCTAAAGTTCCAGGGTCACAAAACACAGAGCTGCTGTTTTATCTCAGGAAAATGGAGTCCACATCCCCCGAGAGCCGTCCTTCTGCAGTCAAAGGACAAGTGCAGCACAGGGAAAAGGGGATGCAGGATTTCCAGCTTCCACATCCCCCAGTCAGGCAGGGAAGAGCCGAGCATGCCCCAGCATTGCTCATTTTTTATCACACTGCTGAAACCCCATGATCAGCATCCACAGAGAGCCCCTCACCAGCACCAGCAGAACCTGGTTATTCCATACAATCCTAACAGCTGGTTTGGTTTGTACAGAACATGAAGTACACAACAGCTTCATTTCCAGCACTGCATTTATCTTTGCAGTTGAGCAAAACACACCATTTATTTCAAACCCTACGGTGTCAGCGCTTTGTCTGAAATGCATTTCAGTTTCATATTTTATAGGAGTTATTGTCTATACGGTGCATCACACAACAGCTTTGTTTCTGTTTTGCCAATTCATCTTCACTTGTTAGGGACATGCTGCGAGACAACCAACACCTTGGGCAGGGATTCATCCCTAAATGTGCTGTAGCATTAACCTGCAAAACTCTTAGCCCACACCTTCTCTTTCAAACACCCTTCAATAACTTGACCTGTGGCGTGGAGTCCACTTGGAAGCCTGGAGCTAGTGGTGTCCCCAGGGGTCAGTACTGGCTCCTGTCCTGGTCAACATATTCATCAGTGACCTGGATGAAGGGATGGAGTGTCCCCTCAGCAAGTTTGCTGATGATACCAAGCTGGGAGGAGTGGCTGACACAGCAGGAGGCAGTGCTGCCATCAGCAGGAGCTGGACAGGCTGCAGCACTGGATGGAGAGGAACCACATGAAGTTCAACAAGGGCAAGTGTAGAATCCTGCACCTGGGGAGGACTAACCCAAGGCACCAGGACAGGTTTGACCTGCTGGAAAGCAGCTCTAGGGAGAAGGACCTGGGGGTCCTGGTGGATGGCAAGTTGACCACGGGCCGGCAATGTGCCCTTGTGGCCAAGAAGACCAATGGCATCCTGGAGTGCATTATGAAGAGTGTGGCCAGCAGGTGGAAGGAGGTTCTCTTCCCCTCCTACTCTGTCCTGGTGAGGCCACATCTGGAGTATTGAGTTCAGTTCTGGGCTCCCCAGTTCAAGAAATGCAAGGAGCTACTGGAGAGAGTCCAGCGAAGAGCTACAAAAATGATGAGGAGACTGGAACATCTCTCTTATGAAGAAAGGCTGAGAGACCTGGGGCTGTTTAGCCTGGAGAAGACTGAGAAGGGATCTTATCAATGCTTACAAATATCTACAGTGCAGATGTCAGGAGGACGGGGCCGCACTCTTCTCAGTGGTGCCCAGTGACAGGGCAATGGACATAAACTGGAACACAGGAAGTTCCATCTGAACATGAGGAAAAACTTCTTTATCTTGAGGGTGACCAAGCCCTGGGCCAGGCTGCACAGAGAGGGGGTGGGGTCTCCTTCTTTGGAGACATTCAAACCCACCTGGATGCATTCCTGTGCCACCTGCTCTGGGTGACCCGGCTTTGGCAGGGGGGTTGGACCAGATGATCTCCAGAGGTCCCTTCCAACCCCCACCACGCTGTGATCCTGAAACAATATACTATTCAGATTCTAAGTTTGTACAGCCAAAATCCAGACTTGCCTTTCTGTACTCCCCTAAAGGGAACCAGACTTTGACATAATATTTGCAATTATCCCAGGATAAACACCTTTTGATTTATTCAGCAGGTTCTGTCATACTCTAACACACCATTTCAAATGTGAGACAGTGTACAAAGGAATTAAGATAACCTCCTTTTTAACAGACCATTGGTTCTAAGTCTTTTAATGCACCCTACTGTATATTTAGATATCGATCCATGTGTGTTTTAATTATCCCTCATGAAAAAGCCAATCATACACTAATACAAGCAAACCAGCCAGTACTTCCAATTTGATTTTTAAGTCTCCTAAAAGCAGGGTATGCCTCCTCCTCTTTGCCTCCATCTGTGTTGCCAAGCCAAACCAACATCTTCTTGGTGCCAGGGGGGAGGGAGGGAAGGAGCAAACCAGAGGCTGTTTCACCTGGTACAAGCCACAGGACAAACACACTGAAGAACTCGATAGCAAGGGCACGCTGTGGAGCCAAGCTGATCCCGGAGTAAACCAAAGAGCACTGACCCTTATCCCAAAGAAAATGAACCTCTGCACATACATCTATACGTGCAGGGAGACTGAAGCAAGATGATGTATTTGCAGCAGGGACTACATCCAAGATTAATTACATCCATTCCCATCTCCTTGGCACTATGAGAGCAAAAAATCATCTCTCTCCCTATTACCATAACAGCTTTCACACTTCCCAACCAACAGAGTGAAGTGTGGGGATGTTGAAAAAAAATAGGACATAAACAACAAGCACAAAGTTTAGATAAATAGGAAGAACCCATCTCCAGAAAATGTTTACAGCAATTTTTATAATTAGCCTGTGAAAAGAAAAAGGCAAATTGGAATGAGTATAAATAAAAAGGATTTTGAAATGTTTTTCACAGTTCAGAATGGCTCCTAATGTACCAGCCAAAGCAGCGATCCTGCAACATTTCTGAAGCTGAGAGCAAAGCCTGTGGGATCTGCAAGTCAACCAAGAGAGAAAGTTTCTCCCCAAGTTCAGAGAACTGCAGAGTAACGGGGATTACTGTAAATGGTGTGCAAGTGCCGAAGCTCCATCTGCCTGCTTTCCAACTGCCCAGCACTTCCCGAGCTTTAAACTTGCAAATCCCAGATTCTCTTCAAAGCACCCTTATTCCATAACAGCATTTCTGGTTTTGAAGTAACCCAGATTTACACCAGCTCTGTCTTCAAACTCTTTTAGACCCTAAAAAGCTGCCCAGGACACGGACAGCAAGGAAAGGGGTCAGAACGAACCAACCCAAACAAATTGATGGCTACAGCTCAGAACCAACACGATGAACCAACCAGACGTGCTCAGCCTGCTGGGGCCAGCCCTGCTGGACACTCCTGACTCACATGAAGGCCAACAGGGGACTATCATCTTTCAGGCTAACAGAAAGCACTGTGGGATTTGCTGTCTTGTTATTAACATGATAACAACCCCATCTTGTACCTTATAACCCTGCTCTTCCATCAACACCATCTGCTCTTTCATCTTGAGTGCTGCCGAAGATCTCATCTCAAACATGCTGCTGTCAATTCCAACTTCTGTGCACGTTTTAAAAAGAAACTCTCTAAGTCACTAGTTTGAACCCAGTGCGGGCTGGCAGTATCTGAGAGCTCTTATGCTTTAACATCCACCTACAGCAGACACAGAATGAGCTGCATCCTATGTCCAATGTGTCGAAGTTCCTGGAACTGGCACCATTTATGCAGGATGAAGCGGTCCAGGAGATCAGGGCCACCCCTATGCCCACCCGCCCAGCAGCCCTGCTTTATGGAAAGATTGATTTTTCCCAATGACTGAGAGGTGCAAGTAACATTTTCCTTGGCTGGCATAAGACCTACCAGGTCTTACAGCTGCTTTTCCTGGGGAGTAGGATAAAACCTAGTAAGTAAGGCTGCCCAATTCAAAAAGAAAGAATACAGATTAACTTGAGAAAAGCAGTTTGAAGTCATATATCTCCCCCAGTCAAGTGCCGATTTGTAATGAATTATGGTGAGTGATAACCTAGCTCAGGCACGTGCTCAGCTTCCTTGGTGAAATTATGGCTAGGAGGCACAACCACAGAAGCCTGAAAGCTTCAAAGACACCTCGACACAGTCCACAGAGGACAAGAAACAGACACTTGCTAGTGGTTTACAATCTGCAAGAGACAGACTAAGACAGAAGAAGGGCAGCCCATAAGCCTGGCACACAAGAGCTAGGCTCATGATGGCTCACAATATGTTACTTCTGCCACACTGAGTTATATCAGGTTACAATAAGGAAAGCCACTGATGTTATATGATATATATGTAACTGTGCCAGGAAGTCACGTGCGAGTACCTTCAGCAATGGGAGGCAAAAGTTGCTTAAAATGGCTTTTTGGACCCAAAAGAGAAGGTGCAGCCCTATAATCTGTAATTTTAAAAAGAGAATAATTGCCATCTGAACAAAATGGCTTATGAAATTAAAAGATCAAATGATACTTTTGTAATCCTACACAATGCTTCTGCATTTTGTTCCCTGGCTTTCTGCTTTCTAGAGCTACAGCAGTATTTGACCAGGGTTTTATTACCTGGAGAAAAGTTCACTTCTGAGAACACACCAGTACTTAAAAAGTGTTTGAATCCACACAGAAAGCAGCAATTTCTGTGACACTCCATCGCTTCATCCCACTGACACACATCTCTGCAATACATTATACACCATGTGTGTCCCTCATTCACACATGGAGCAGGGAAGAGGGAGCAATATATCCGGGGGGTGGGGGGAAAGGTAAAGCAATGCATGAAAAAAATACCACCTTTCCACACAAGGTATGTATATACATTTAAGCACTAACACAAGTTCCCTTTGAACCTAAAAAGGGATTAGATGGCAGGGCAGTAATGCCTACAGTTAAATCAAGTCCTGTTCAACAAAACATTTTACTCTAAAAATCCATACCAGCATAGGTAAACTGCAGTGCCAATAGCTCCTGCATTCAGCAATGGGTACAGGGTAATTTACACCTCAGCAAGAAGTGCTGTATCCTACTTAACACTTACCGAGGCACAGGGACAGTGATCAAGGACTGAGGAAGGAGGAACTGTAAAGCCTTGCCCTGCCAGGCACTGGGAGGTCCACACAGCCATGCCCAGCGATGTGGCACACCAGCAGCACACAGATCTCAACCTCAGCAGCCTCCAGGCAGTCCACTCACACCCCACCACTGAGCATAACAACCTACAAACCTAACGCGATCCCGGACGTGGTTTGTGCACGATTCAAAATTCTTCTTGTGTTACGTAGAATGGGTACCCAGCACAGTTCAGGAAGACAGAGACAAAGAAACAACCGACACCTCCCCAAACATAGGGTCACCAGTCCCAGCTCTCCTTCACCCAACAGAAAACATCTTTCAACTGTCAAGAGGTCCAGTGTGTTCAGAACCCACCTCTCTGGGAAGTTCCCAGAACACTGGATATTACCCGATGGCTCCCTTACACCACGCTACTTCAATCACATCTGAGGATGCTCTGTACTCAGCCAGCAGAAAAAAGCCCCCAACTGAACCAGACTGGAGAGAGCAGCCCAGGAGTGCACGTGTTCATGCACGTGCATGTACACACGACTAAAAAACAACCAGTCAATTTGGACTTGCATTGCCATTTGATTTTCAAAGTAATTCTAGTTCTTCTGAAGTTTCCCTTTAAAAATGAGATTTTGTTCTTTATTATTCATTGACTTCTAGTTTGCTTCCCACACACAACACATTATTTACTCTACAGTGGCTCGGTGCATCAATTATGGTAATAGTTTGTGAATAACATTTGCATTATGGGAAAATGAGCCTGGTTATTTAGCACTAGCCGAACCATCCCTCTGGAAAATTGTCACAAACACACGTATCATATGCCTCCACTTAAACAGATCTGTAATTACACCAGTTTATTAAGAAGAGCCAGCTTTTTTTCCTTTTTTTTTCCCCCAGATCCTCTTTCTGAGAGCAGACTAACATCTATATAACCCTTTCCCTCACTCAGACAGCCAAAGGCTAATGACTACTACTGCTACCATGTTCTCATGGCAGGGCTTATTTCTATTGAGCTGTTAGGGGTGTAATGCATCTCCTACATTAGTTTACTTTAATGCAGAAAGTGTGGCTCGGTAATTGTGGCATTTGATTAATGCTCCATTTCAGTCCCTTCGGCTAAATTCCAAGCTCAGCTCAACTACTGTAAATTCTGATTAACATCTGTATTACATCAGCACCCGGAGTTTATATTACATGAGCAGGACTGTACGATGCTAGGCACTGCACACGGAGAGCAACACAGTCCTTACCTTATCCAGAGGAACTGCACTGCTGCTAAAATTACTCTGGACCTTAGTGAGTAGCAAATAAGGCATTACATTTCCTCAGTGCTTATGAATACCTGCCTAAAAACTACTCAGCTTTGAGCAGTTGAGAAGAGCTAAAAAAATATTATCACAGGGGTGTTCATAAAAAAACCCCAAAACACCCAAACCAAAACCAAACAGAAAAATGCACAGCTTTGTGCCTCGAGGAGCTGTAGTACCAGCACCTCTGGGAAGTTACGTTAGCGCATAGCAGTTGTTGGCTTGCTCTTAGAGTGTCTGCCATAACTTCAGGTATATTTGGAGAAGTTACTCAAAGCTTAAACCTTTCCTAGAGCACTGAAGATTTCCACAGAGCACCTGATTTCAGTCTTCATACGTAAGAAATGCACAGACTGGGGAAGGGAGAGCAATGCAGCGATGCCAGGACGCAGCTCCTCAGGTTCTGAACTGTCACATGGACAAATGAAGCTGTTGGTGGCATCAGATCTCCATAGGCAATTCCACAATCACGGCTAAACTTAGAGACAGAGTATACTATAAAGAGCCTTAAAACAAGTAAACTGAAACTGGAGGGAGAGTGGTGAAGGCAGTGCAACACAACAGTCCCCGAGGTAACGCACTGCACGCTGCACTTCACCGCGGCTGCCAACGCCGTGTGCCAGCAGCTTTGCTCCAGGCTGCTGGGCACATCATGGACCAGGCCACTAATGAGATACAATAGTTGTTATTATTTAATGGCTCTTCCACAGCCCATGACTTGGTCATCTCAGGCCACTTCCAAAGTTTCCATCCAAGAAATCATCCCAATAAGCCATCTCAAAATGCAGTCAGAGATTACATGGGCTATTGAACTGTGTCCTTGTTCTTCAGCCAGACAAAAACCACTAATGTTGGACAAGTTTTAGTTTGCTCTACCTCTGTAACACCTTCCACCCGGGTTCCCAAGGCATGGAAGGTACCAGGTGTTGGTGCATGTGATTTTTCATCAGTTGTGACAATTGAAACTGGTCTTCCTTACTCCGTACCAGCACAGGGTGTGTGCATTTGGAAGTTGCCCAAATGCTCATGGCTCCCAGCTACAGCATGAAAATCTCCACAGTAAAAGCTTCAGCAGTCTCACGACACCCAGGAACATCAAGTGCTGCACGTTGAACCTCACACACAGGAAAGCAGCTCAGCCCGAAGCCGTGACCGCTGAGCACTACGCGAAGCTGAGCAAGGACACCCAGCCATGTCACCAGACCAACACCTCCAGAGCAGTTCCTCTGTTTCTTTGGTTGTGTTGTAAAGTTTAAAATGAGCTGGGAAGTAAACACAGGCAAGTAACTCCAGCTAGTTCTTAGGCAGCAATGTCAACGTGGAAAGGACCGTCACTCTCCCAGCTTCAACACACTTCTTATCACAGCACTCAAGTCTTAGGCTCTGTACAGTCCTGCTGTGCTTTGTACCCACCGCAGAAGCTGACTGTGACCATGACAGATTCTGTCATGTCCAGCAAGGTCCAGACATTATTTTGAACTTCAAGGTAGAGATGTTAGTGACTGAATGTCCAGAGATTTCAGAGACAGGAGAGCGACAGTCTTACAATTAGCAGGACATAAAACTTCCCACTTCAACATAGCCAGGACACTCAAAATATCACACTGAGCAGGGCCTGTCTGCATCTGCATGGAACTGTGTATTTGTAAATGCCAACTCCAATACACCATTTGCTTTTCCAAGATGGGTGAGGATGGAGGTATAAAACAGAAATTACTTATTCTTGTGATATACTTGAAATTTAAGTATTAATTTGTATTGAAGCTCTTGATCTAACAAAGTACTATTAAAAACCCCACAGCAACCACATCCAAAAGCTTGGCCCACCCAACCTAGGCGATGTTACACCCACCACAGCAACACCAAATCAAACCAAACCTTTTCCCTCTACTTTGGGCAACTAAACAGTACAGCATCATGCTTGCTGCAAGACATAAAAGTGACACTTTTTGTCCTGTCACAGTAGAAAGGTGTGCTTGTTCTACAGCAGAGAGAACAGGCTGGCAGCTCTTGACAAGTCTGAATCAAAGCATCTGCAAAGAGAATGGCAAAGGTCAGGCTGATGCTGAGAGCTGGCACAGCAGTGATGTGCCACGAGCTCCCATCTCTGCTGGAAGAACGTTCAGCACTCTCTTTGACACTCTCCCTTGCTGCCGGTTTATCTGCCTGATCCTGAGAGAGGAAAAATATGAATAGACATGTAAAAAAGGATGAGGAAAAGAAAGGGGGGAAACTCTGCAAACAGTCCCCTCCTTCATTTTAATTATTGATGCAGACAGCCTAAGCAATCTGTAAGCCATATACATAATGTATTTACTTGAAAATCCCAGCAAATCCACATGGTATTACAGAACAAACTCCGAGCTGATCTGGGAGCACTGTCTTAAGAACTGGGTAAGCTGTCTCCATGTACTCAAAAATCTGTTTGACAAACGGAAAGATTAGATTAATGTTAATAATCCTAACGTGCTCAGCAGCACTCTTCCTACCCCAGCAACCAGTTCGGGTGTCCGGGGTCCTGTCTTGCAGCTGAACCAGATACTTTTTTCAGCAGAGACTTGCTTGTTTCGGATGACAAAAGGCAAGACTGGCTTACATTCTTCAAGCCCCCCGCTTTGATTATACACACCATCAGGAGTGTTTAGGGATCAGCCAGAAAGCACCAGATGTTTTACATCGCAAAAGACCGCGTTTAAAAAAAAAATAAATCACTTCTTGAAACAGCTTGTTTTAGGTTTGGGGCTAAGGAGGGTGAGTGGGGGGGGAAAAGGAAATAAGAGGCAAAGAACCAGACTGCAGCCTGACTGTGGTGAAAGATACTGTGTCCTGCTGAGCCCTACCTGTCGTTGAGTGGAACCACCTGGGCAAGAAATACATTCATTAAAAATAATGTTCACTGTAGGGCTTAAAAGAGCACAAGCAGCAGCAGGCAGCAGCATCTAGCACAGGGTGCAAACGCCAGGCCTGCTGCTCATCCAGCCACCATTCACTGCGTGTCAATCTCACACTTCCCTCTCGCTCAGCGAGAAGCCCCAGACAGCCAACGCTTTCCACATCCATGCTGCAGAGCACTAAATGAGCTTGCAGGCTACAACAGCAAGGAGCGAGAAGGCAGAGGCTGTCAGTGCCACCCCAGAGCACCCGGGATGTGCCACAGCCAGTGCCAAGGCAGAGGCGAGCGGGGTTGGGCCAGCCCAGATGGCTGCGAGTCCCTCGCTGCAGGGCACAGCCTGTTTGCAATTTTCTTCTCAACCACCAGTATGAAAACACAAACCTTCAGACAAACAGATCCTTCACTTCCTTCTAGCTGCTTTTAGTGGTTTCTTTAATCTTTTAAGCTTCTGGGTCTAATCCAGCAGCTGCCATCAGGAGTACTTACCCGGCTGCAGGGGAGGCAGGAGGGAAAGGACAGGATAGACCAAATCATGAAACATTTCCTGAGCTGCTTTGTTCTTCCGTACACACACATGCAAGTGCATTTGGAAGATATTTGTTCACAGACCAAACGCATTTATGGACATGCCACCTGTGACATCTTGTACTGCTTTATCCATACAAATAAGTTTTAGAGATACACCACACCTGAGATGGGGCACTGCAGCACACACCCGGACCATCACATAGTCACATCACCATCACAAACACTGCATAAGCAGATGATTCCCAATATGATAATTCCTGCTCTTTGTCTGAAACCTGAAAATATTTAGTGTTTTTTCTTCAAGGAAGGCTCCTGGAGTTTGCAAACATACAAGAAGGCTCATTCTGATTTCAGCAGCAGAAAGCACCTCTCAGATCTCCCGACAGAAAAGTTTAAAATGTGGCCTGAGAGCACAGGGAGAGTTCAAAACCTATGGACAAAGAGAATCCACAATTTTTACAATTGTTTTTTTTATAAACAAAAGGACTCCTGGAATTTTGAGCACCAGGATCTTGTCATTTCTGTAGCATGCTGACAACTGCATGTGTGCAAAAACACATTTAAAGGGGCTGGAGGGTCGGAGAGGCAGAGGGTGGACAAATTCTCTGCCATGCCAAGGGTAGGGCCTTTGCTTGTGGTATTCCCAGGACACACCACACAAAAATGCCCTGTTTATGCTGTGAAGTGTATTTGTTGGTACATCCTTCTCTTTGAGTACAGTCCCATCTCCCAGCATACCGATATCTACAGCAAGTTTCTAAAAATAGCATGTCCTCTTACATAAACATGGTATAAAGGAATTAGTGACAGCTGACTAAAAGAATCCTTTAAAGGCAAGAGTTGCTGTGCACCAAATGCAACCAACACTAACAAGCAGCAAAACCTTTTTGTATTAATTGAAGCCTACAGAAGGAAGCTTCTAGATAAAGTCACAGTTTGCCTGGAAAAGGAACACATTTCCTCTGCACACTGACTCAATTACTGCTATTCCCACTTATTTATAAGGTAATAGAATTTCTCTAATGGATTTTCATTCCAGAGAAGGTTCTGGTAAAAGCACCCTTCCAGGTGCAGGTCCCACAGGAGCTCCACAATCCCCATTGCAATGGAGGATTTTGCCATTCGAAACCAGAGGCACCATTCAGGCTATAAAATACAGGATAAAAGCAAGCTCACCTGGAGTTTTCTGGAAGGAAAAGCTTCTAGAATTTCTAGAGTGCCTAGTCTTTTTAAATTATATGACAGCTGTCCAAATACAAACCA
The DNA here is from genome assembly GCA_013398125.1 of Aegotheles bennettii. Classification (NCBI taxonomy): domain Eukaryota; kingdom Metazoa; phylum Chordata; class Aves; order Caprimulgiformes; family Aegothelidae; genus Aegotheles; species Aegotheles bennettii. The sequence goes on from VZRW01010357.1 coordinate 273,697, forward strand.
GAGCAGTATTAACTTCCTGCATCTGCAGGCGTTTTGAATAATTCTTCAGTGCCTCATAGCTTATCCCTCCTAGCAACAGGATGAAGTTCACCAGAACCAAATCAGTAATGCACAAGAAAGTTAATATGCAAATCAGTCTATGGAAAAAAAAATATATACATTTATTTTGCATAACCTGGTTAATCCCTAAACCTCAGGGTACTGAATAATATATGAATTATTAGATCAGGATCTGTCTCTATGCCAATGTAAAATATGCTGCTGAGGCAGAGGGCACAGCCTGACTGCCAGGAGGTCCCTGTTTCAGAACGGAAAGAGCATTAAATAGTGAACTCCAGAGCCATAGCTTTGAGAAAGCCAACACCAACCACCACTGACACCGGTCGAAAGGGGACTCTGTGCCATGTGCTGCCGAGTTAACAGGGAAAGTATGGACAAGCACAACCTCAGCTGTCTGGGCTGGAGTCGCTAAGTCGCTGCCTGTCCCCCCGTGCCTCTATGAAATGCTGTTTTGGCTCTCAGCTGCAGCTCACGTGGCTCCATCTCACCCTGGGGGTCCCCCTGAGAGGTCACCGGTGGCGCGGTGCCCAGGGGACCTGGCGGCACTCATGGCCATCACCCGAGGATGCCCGCAGCACCCTGCCAAGGGGGGTGACAGTGTTCTCCCTGGCAGCTGTCACAGTGCAATTGAGCTCTGTATTAGTTGCTGAGGACAACCAAGTGTTTGTAGGTTCAAGTCATTTTCCATTGATCCCAGTATCACTCTCCACGTTGCCAGGTAACAGGGGCTGTCGGGCAGGACTTCTCCCCCCTGTTGATGCACGACCTGCTGTGTGATGGCTGGGAAGACCCAACACCTACTCCCATGCTCCAGTTCATCTTTAACTATTCACTGACATTTAAACAGCATTGACAGAGATCACTCCTGACTAAAGGGATATCTAGGCCACATTTCCTGGAAAAACTGGTCTTCAAGTCCCTGCAGAGAGAAGTTAATTTACCTGGGTCTCCAACAGACAGGTCACCCCCTGCCTACAACTCTTTGCAGAGAGGAGAGAAGGACAGACAGCATCCTCTCTCCTGGTTTTCGGTCTCCCAAAGAGCACCCTGCTCCGTGCCATCTCCTCAAATCTCCTCAGTGCTCTTTAGACAAGACAGGAGGTGCAGTACACAAATAGTAAGCTACTAAGCAAACAGCTACACCATCCTCCAAGGGCATGACCCCAGAATGCTTGGTGCTATGACTCAAATATCTCTCAGTGAAAGAAATGGAATCACAATTTTTCCCCACCACTGGCAAGCCACGCTGCTGGGCTTGATATTGATCTCCAGAATTTCCTAAATTCTCTCCACTGCTGAAACTCAACAAGATCCAGTTTGATTTGCAAGTGGCTTTGGGAGATATCAGAACCTGATTTTTGGATAAGCTAGATCGTACAATAACCACAACTTTTACAATGCCTTTGGAGCTTTGCTTCTCCTATGTCCTGTTTCTGCAGGTGTAGAAGCCTTGGAAGCTGCAGTCCTTCAGACTGTTCTCCTCCACACCTTCACAAACTGTGCAAGAAACTACTTTTTTATTGTAGCAAAGTAAATACCAACCCTTCAGCTGTAGGTTTTATTCTTGTGCACTATTTTCTGATGGATATTAAAAAACCCTTAGCAGTGCCTATCTCCTACCCAGGACACTGAATGCAATGGCAAGCTTTGCTGTCTAGTCCCAGAACAGAACACATTCAGACCCAGAAAAAGGAATTCAAGAAAAGGAGTGATGTGTTTCAACATCACTGCTGGCATTAGAGTTTTCTTCAGCCACCCAGCCTTGAAAAGCAGGCAAAAAACTCCTCACAAACGACACTTGTTCCCCCCTGAATGTTTTTATTCATTGGCTTCAACACTGTTGCAAAGCACATGGGAGAGATGACCCAAAGTGATGGGGTAACATCCCCGCATAAGCTGCTGCTAATAAAAGCAGCATTCAACAGTACCACTACTCGCTGGTCACATTTTTCAAGGAAAAGACAAGAAAGAGAAGCTGCTGCATGTGTGAGCTCGGGCTGCTCGACACACAACTCTGTACAAACCCATAAAGTAATCAGGTTTCAATAATCAGGCCCTTTGTTAAGGGCAACATATTTTGGGCATGTCTACACACTTGACCCACAGCACATACTGTATTAAGCCAGCCAAGTAGTAAAATGAATTGTACCAGTTATCTGTGGTGAAGTCCAGTATGGGAATTACTGAATTACAGCCCCCTTTAAATTAAGAAAGGAGCAACGAGTCGTCTTACAGGTCACCCAGCAGGATTACAGAGCTAGAGTTGAATAAGAAAGCAGCAAGGTAAATTGCTGAACTCTAATTTGAAAGCTTAATTAAAGAAAACAAAAGCCTTTTCTGATATAATTTCCTCTTCTTATCTCTCATTTTTATACAATTATGCACTGCTGGGTTTTAGCCAGATAGGGAAGATGATCTGGGTCAGTGCTTGCCCACCTTTTTTCCACTGAAGGACCAAGCTGATTTGGCAGGAAAAAAAAAAATCCTAATCCATTTTATATTCTATTTTCTACCCTCAGCTGGGAAGAAAAGGCTGTTACCAAAGCACCTATTATTTATTTAAACAGAACCATATTTTTTTACAAAACAGCAACCTTAAATAATTTAATTTCTTTTAATTAGGCATAGGCAACAAGCAAAGGCACACATCTACACTTCTTCAGGAACCTCCGAGTGCATGAAGAGGGGGCTGTTTATATTTTATTTGTTAACCAGTTGCTTTGTGGAGTCCTTTTGTCATCTTAGAGACCACAGCAAAAGCTACTGCAGTAGAAAACAGATTGGGATTCAAGAAACTCATTTGTTGTGGTCAAGCTAAAAGCTTCCCCAGCTTTAAGACTCTGCTTTTATCCAGTTTTATTTAACTGTCCGACTGCTTTGACCATTAACGTTTGCACTGTGCCCTGAAACACTCAGATAGCAACTCCAGGGCAAAGCAAAGCATTATTTCAGGCAGTGGGAGATTCCCATTAACCTGGCACAGGTTACACCCCCCCAACATCCCAGGACACAGCTGTAGAATGAAAAACCAGAATACACATACAGGCTCTGAAATGAATGATCTGCAATCACAGTTTTCACATTGTCTCAATGGTCCCTACAAACAGTTGGTGAAGCACGATTCTGGTTTCCATTACAGCAAAAAGGGAATAAGCACCTTTAGGACCCAGTGCTGCTCAGAGCCCAATTTCTGGTCCTCGCACTCCTCGCCATCACGCACAGGGAACAGATAAGGACACAAGATTGCTCTTCCCAGTATAAGCAGTTTGATCTCCTACAGAAGATACGTGGTCTAGAAAAGCAGGAGGAGGCCAAATGTATCAGTTCCACCAGCTCAGTATGCCCTACAGGAAGAATACAAGGGAGATCTCTCTGACTCCTGTTTGCATTAGGGAAGTTAACATTTACCTCCCCTCCAGCAGCTGGAGCTGTGGCTCCCATGGACCAGAACCAGGCACGAGGATTTACTGGCTGCAGTTCTGCATTGTGCAAAATCTGCACCATTCAAGTTTTCTTGTGAGTACTTTCCCTCTGGGAAAACTGTAACTTATTCCACAGAAGATCTGGACGGCTGCCTCAGAATGACTGTGGACTTGGACTCAGCCGATCAGTGAAGAGCAGCAGTGATGAGGTTGCAATGACACCTGCTGAAGGAAGGCTATGAGAGGGAATATGTGAGAACAGCCCAGACCCACAGGCCAGGAAGCAGAATTATGTCTCACTGTGTACTCAGTGAAACACAGGTCTACAGTTGGAGAAGTACATCAGGGAAACATTGCAGGGAAAAAGAGAGTAAACCAGTCAAATACATGGTTTCTAGTTCCTATGAACACATACACAAAGGAGCAAAGCAAGGTACCTAAAACCCAGGCAGCTGCACAGAGTGTATAATGGCTTGCAAAAAACCCACTCCAGCAAGGAGTATCATGTGTATTTTGGCAGTACTAGGGAAAGAAAATAAAAGCACACACCCCCTCTTTTCCTGTGTGGTCTAAAAGAATACGAGTGCGCGATACTTTCTCCACACCCTCTTCCTTCTACATCCTCTGGTCATCTCCTCTAGACATACACAGCAGGAATTGAGGAGACAAGAGGCAGGATTCCCCATTTTGACATGAGCAGGCTGTTGCTTGGATCATCTGCAGACACACTGCAGATAAAACCAGCAGTGTTGAGTAATAGCTTCATCCCATAATATATTGAGCAGACCCAAATTCAGATCAATGTGCTGCACACCTAGCACGATGGGCTGTATTTATTCCCAAAATACTGACTAACATACATGGGATACTTAAATCCTTCATGCCTCTTCAAGGTGGCTTCTGCTTCCTTGGAGTGAAGAAGTCAAGAGGCAGCTACAGCTTTTCTGTTTGCCCAGCAGCCTGCGAGCAACCGGGGGCTCTGTGACTGAAGGAGGTTAACAGCAGCTGCTGCTCTGCAGTACTGAAGGATGCCATCCACAATGATATTACACTATCCCCTTAATAAGCACTGAATTGAAAAGTAAACTCTAGATTTTCTTTGATTTCTGGAAGCTCTGGAGGCTGAGATGAAGGGTGGGGGGAAAGACGGGAGAAAAATGAATACTTTTGTTGGGCAGTGATTGCTGAGCAGTTGGCAGATGGACTGAAGACAATGAATCCCTGCAGAATGAATGGAAACCAATGTAACAAAACAGCAAAACCATCAAGTGCCTCACAGAATTCTCTTTCTTTAAAAAAAAAGAAAAAAAATACTAGAAATGTGTACATCCGAACCACAACACATCTGCAGAAGTCTCAGCAAGGCAACTCGCTCCAGCCTCCTGCACTCGAGCAAGTAAACATGAAAAGCTTTTCACACATATGCCATGCCCTGGCCCAGGGTATTTTTCCCTCCCACTGGGCCACCTCCTTTGGTCCTCAGTGAGGATCAAATGATACTGGAGAAAAGAGAAACTAAAGGCAATCGTTAACGTGTAAAAACCAACAAGAGTAAAACCACCAAGTGCAGAAAGAGAACTCCCCTGCTCCTGGTCCCAAATGGGAACCCGACTGCTGGAGGCTTTGCTGCTTTATGTTTGCCTTGAAGCTATAAATGTTATAATAAGGTCAATATGTACAGAACCAGCCCTCTGACAATAATGCAATGCACTCGGGGCCCTTAAGCCCCGTTTGCCTACTCACAAGCCTCTCGGTGGAGCAAGGAGGCAGTGGTGCCTGAGGGACACCCTTGGAGCATCTCTCACCTGCAAACACTGGTAAATGCAAACAGACAATACAAACAAGAAAACAGGCCACACTTCAGTGATTTCAGACTTCAAAAATATAGAAGGGACTCAGCAAAGGAGCAGGGGAGATGATAGGAAAGTGCATGACACACTTCTGATGAAGCCATGTGATCCTTTTACTGGTAAGCCCTTTCCAGTGAGATCACTTTCTATTTTATGCATCCAAATGGAAAAAAAACTACTTTGGTCTTACCATTAAATTTATGCAGATATATCCCTGAGACAATACTATAGAAAATACCACTGAAGAGCAAAGATATTAAATTAATAATGCAAACATTGTGTGTCTATCTAGAGTCATTCTGAGGGTTCAGCAGCTGCCAAATCCCCCAGTAACCCCTGCCCTGCCATTCTGACCGTAGTAGTAATTGGAGATTTTCTTAAAACCTCCAGCCCAGGTGTCCTTACCCTTTCTGAAGTGGCCGTATTTAAGACTGACACCGTTTGCAGGGGGAGGTGTCAGTGGTGTTAGCTGTCCCTTGCCACTCACCCTGTATTTGCAGAGGAAGACAGGCAGCTGGCAGGGCCGGGGAGCTGAGCCCATCTCCACCTGACAGGCTCTGTGCTGTATTAGCTTGCTTCACACAATGCCACAAAATGTCAGCGCGAAGGTTTGGTGGAATTAGGATCACTGTTAGATTAGTTAACAGCTGTATAATTAGCCACGCTAAGCCTAGATGTTTCCCCTTGAAACCTAGTTTTTACAGTTATAAATAGCGGCGTTAATGATCTCCAGCATCACTGGTTACACTTGAAGGCTTCAGCCCCTCCCTGCCTCCACTGGCTCCGGTATCATTCCCTGAATGTCACATTCTCCTGACTTTCTTGCAACAGCTATAGGAGACAAAAAAAGAATGGAAAAAAGCAGAAACCAAAAATAAACCCCAAACAGAAGCAGACCAGGAAGGATTTTTCTTTCCTCACACACTGTAAAACCTTAGCAAATAACAGCTGCAGCTTGTGCTTAAGCAGTATTTCCAAGCATTAACTTAATTACATTTCACAATAGCAGTGGGAGATGGCACCAGCATTATACACAGGTAAACTGAGACAAAGGAGTGAAATGGTCTGTCTGGAGTCACATAGCAAGATGATGAATGGGACCAGGAATGAAACCCGAGTGGCCAGCACATCATCATGCTATTTACCAAATGGCACAAAGCACTGGGGCACTCCGGCGGCGAGACATCTTTCATAAATCTGTCATGGCACACTGCATGCTAATGAAGGGATATGAAGAGCATTTTTCTTTATTTTGAAGGTGTTCAGTGCAGGAAAATCGCAAAAAACAGAGTTCACGCTCTCCAGATGAATTTGATTTGCCCAATCTATGAATGAGGCAGAACCCAGATTTGTCATCTCTGAAATCTGAAGTTCAGAAGAAGCGATTCTGAAGTCCTCCCCATTCCATTCATTTATCACCAGCAATATTACCACCTAACCAAAATCACCCACCACTTCCAGTACCTAAGATTAAAGATATTGGTTTGTAAACATTTAATCTCAGCAGAGCTTTCTAAAATTCTGCAGTGCAGCAATACAATTTCAGAAAATGTCCATAGCACAGATTACAGACACAGTTACCATAAAAAAAAAATGACAATACACAGATATTTTCATCTGTTCCAAATTTCTCACCACGGTTAGCACTGCACGTTTGAGAGAAAGAGCATCTTTGGAGGTAAAAAATAATCAAGTGAGAACTTTAAAGGCTGTTTCCAGGAAAACTGTTAGGGCTTTAATGGGGTTTAGATGTGAAAATGTGAGATAATACTGTAAATTGAACACTGCTGCTCGCAATTCCCTCTGCATTACAGTCAGAGCTGGTCTCCTGTGCTTCTTCCCATCCTGACTTCCAAAGTTATGTTTTGGTTTGGGGATATCTTGCCCCCAGCAGCACAGAGCCCCAGAAACGATTTACACAGCTTGAACCTGCTCAGCACTTGGCTTGCAGAGGAGGGACGGCAGAGGGAGAACTGAAGCAGAGCAACAGACTGCCATGAGAATCCCCCCACAGTATCCATACACACCCCACAACATTCCCTGTACCTGCTAATTGCTTTAGTGCAGTCAGGAAACAAATCCCTGAACACCAAGGCTGGAGGGAGCTTCTGAGAGCAGAGCAGGGCTCTGCCACCACCAGGCTCCACTAAAACATGCATCATACTTCCTTAGCCCTGCTGCTCCTCCTGAGCAGCTCCTGGGGCATTTTCCACGGGAAGGAAACCTCAGTGCTGCTTTTCTTTCCGATGGGGAAAAAGCAGTGCTGTGAGATGAAGTGGCTTCCCCAGCTCCCCCGGCCCGGGGCACTGGTGGCAGCATCACAGCTGGCGTGAGCCCTGACCTTCACATGTGTGCTGCATCCCACACACAACACACACACTGCCTTCCCCCCAGAACTCACAACCCCAGTGACACACCACTGAACAGCACCGTGCCAAGTGCTCCTCCAACACAGAGCAGAAAACCCCTGCCATTTGTGGTTACCTGTGCCGAGTGGAGAGCCAAGCCTTGATCAGACACTAGTGAAACATGAGAACATGTACTGCAGGAAAAACTCTGTAAGCAAACCAAAAAAAGCCCAGAAAATATGTACTCTCTATTTCAATCATTTGATCCCTTAATAAAACTGTGAAAATCTGAATAAAAACCCCAGAACACTATTTCACCACAAAGTTACTGCCTCATGGTTTACAAATGTGGCTATTGATTTTGCTGGCTTTGTTTTCTGGGCTCACACACACCCCCCCCCATCCTTTCACAGGGGCTCATCACAAGTTCCTTCCAGTCCTTTAACACAACTTTGCCCGTTACTTTAGGAACATCCAAACTGGGTAACCATGCCTGGCCAGTCCACACATATTCCCAAATGAAAACAGTGTCTCTGATGAACAGAGACTGGTTTTGTGAATTAAAAAAAAACCCCAACAAACATCAAAACAAAACAACTAGGGGAAAACCAAATAAATTAGCTTCCTTAATGATTAACAAATAAATGCTTAACAAATAAATTAGCTTCCTTAATGATTTGAAAGCCCTGGCAGTCCTGAGCAGGATGCAATAACCTCTGTGGACCTTCTGCTTTGAATACAGCAGTTTCTTCTCCCCTCCCAGTTCTTACCATGCCATCCCAAAGCCGAGCAGAGAAATCACAGAGGAAAAGCCATCAGGCTTTTAGAGAGGCAGCAGGCCATTACACTTCCTTGGTCAAGGGCAATTACCCTAATTAATATATTGGTAGAGCTTGCAAATAGAAACAAGTGACTTGCAAAAAAAATTTAAAAAAACCCCAAATCCTCAAACAAATCCTCTCTGTTCTTCTTTCAGCTCTTCAGCTGGTACCTGGTCAGAGCTGGGGCACACTGCTCAGGTGGCAGTGGGGACCTTGGGTTTCCTGGCACAGCTCCCTGTGCCCTCCAGCCTGCAGAGCCACCTGCACAGCACTGCCACGGAGAACCTACTGCAGCCACACTGGAGGAGGGAGCTCCCAAATGAAAACACACCCGAGTTCCTGGGAGGTGGCCTGGCAAAGCAATAGTGGAAGAAAAGGTATGAGAGGGCCCAGGAATCGGTTCATGCTCGTGTTGAGAGGAACTCGCTGTCCTCAGCAGCTCTGGGTGCTGCCTTGCTTCATCCAGACCCCCACCAGAGTCACGCTTTGGTTGCATTTCAAACATCTGCCCTGCCAGGGTAAAGTGAGGGGGAAAACACCATCCCAAACAAATTCCTGATGGAGCTTTTGCCCTGGGAAGTGGCAAGGAAGTGCCCATCTGTTCCACCAGGACCAGGGGTTTGCACCCAAAGCCTGTGACTATTTGCATCACCGACATTTCACTTTGCTTTACACTCCCCTCATGCTGTGGACCATAGAAACACCAGGCACTGCTTCTGACCTGGTAAGCTCACAAATCCCCAGGAACAAACACTACAGACACTTGGCTGCAAAAACCCCACATACATTGTGCCTGTGAGAACTCCTGCACGAGCTGCTCCTCTCTCCCGCAAAGGAAGGAGTGGAGGGCTGTCTGCCTCATGGCATCACTCCATCCTCTCTCAAAGCCTGCAAGGGTGTTGCTAAACAAGCCAGTGATCCAGGGCTGTAAGAGTATTTGGCAAAAGCATGGATCTGGTGCTGCTCCAGGCAGAGAGAGAAAGGAAGGGACTGATGCGCCATCAACGTAAGGACCCAGAGCCCAGCAGAGACAGCTCTGATGTGTGCTTCCCTGGTAGCTGCTGGTTCTAGGACAAAAACCTTCCAGCAGGGGAAAATACATCTTTTCAGGTCTCACACAGCACCATTTTGTACTGGGAAAACAAGTGAAGAAGACAAGAGGGACAGGAAAATGGTATTTGCTTGAAATAGTCACCAGGCCAAACAGAATGACTGGGTTGTCTGAAGAAGGTGCAGCACCTATTGACGAGAGAAACTTCAACCACCAGGGCCTTCAGTGAAGCTGTGCTACAGGAGAGGACAACTGCAAAGTATCAGGTATGTGAAGCAAAGGGCAACAGGGAATCGTGGGGCTGCCACCACTCCAGGTGTCCAGAACTAAACTAAACCCCCAGTGTCCCCCATCAGCACAGCCCCGAGCGGGGGATCCCTGCTCCTGGGAGCTGTGAGACACCCAAACCTGCCTTTGTCAGGGCTCACACGGGCAGGGGGAAGCAGAACTGTGCAGAGATGTAATGTGATGCACCAGCATCTGCCTGGCACACCAACAAGGCACGCTCCCACCCCCCCCCAGGCAGCCCTGCAATCACAGCTGTCTATTTTTAACATCTTTAATTGCTCACAAAGCCAAGGGGGCTGTGGGGAAGGAGCCAGCCCTTGCTCTCTGCTGCTCCCCCAGCACAGTGCCTGCGCCCAGGCATTGTCCTGAAACAATGAACCTCACGGAGCCAAGCTAACCCTGAGCCTCCAGCAGCACTGCTGACACTGCAGGAATGCCTTATCCTTCTGCGAGTGACCCCAGGAACAGCTGGGAAGAGGGCAGTGGGCATGCTGGGATTTACAGAGGTACATACATTCAAAGGATTATCTTTACGTAGGGACAGTCCCCCTGGGGTTTCCCAGTTTCTCTCCATGAGTCACATTGAGGTTGAGAAGTTGCTTCCCAGTTTGTTTTCCCATTGCTGCCTTACACCAACACGTGTCGGGTGAGCAGCCAGAGTGGCAGGGAGGGCAAACACACAAATAGGGCATTTCTTTGTAGGAGGGAAAAAACCCCACAACTCTCAGTAGTTGCTCCAAATGGATCAGCATTTGCTGGCATCTGTTACCATAATGACTGGGCAGTTTGAGCAATAGCCTCTCCAAACTATGGAACAGTTGGTAGGATGAAAAACACTCTCAGACCACTTCACGTATGAGAAGCATGCCCTGGAAAGAAATCAATTTCTGCTTGTAAAAACACTCCACCAAAGCAGGAGGTGGCAGGAGCCTTGTACTAAACCCCAGCAGCACAGCTCTGATCACACCTCCTGCTCCACAGGGAGCAGCCACACACTCTGTAGTTCTAGAACACGGCTAACTGAACCAGGCTGCTGGCACCAAGGTGGCCCAGCAGTGACTCTGAGGATGCATGCAGGGAGCCACGCTATAGAAATGAAATTCTGGAACCATCAGTATGCTAAGTGAGAAAAGTTAAACTGCAGCGAAGCAGCTGTGTTACTCACCAGGGGGATTTCTACACACCAGCACTCCATCTTCTGCCACGTGAGATGGTGAACAATTGTTTAAATACAATGGGGCTACACAAAGGGACTCCTTCCACGTATCATAGGAGGTGTGAGCTACTGATGAAGGATGTGGCTGATGCAAAAAAGCCCAAACCCACACCACGTAACATGGAAATGTTTTTATATGTTTGGTTTGGAAGAACACTGTTGGGTACAAACTGATTTCAAAGCAAGGAATTCTCTACTTCACCAAGGACTGGCCCACAACACTGCAGGGATGCTCTTCCCAAAGAGGGTAAGTATTTGCCCAATCAGTAACAGGCACACATCCCATATCTCCCCAAAACAGGGTCAATAACTGAAACAGGTATTAAGTTAGCAGTTACTCCCAGAACAACATGGAAAGGATTAAAACACTATTCTCCTTATCACTGTATTCTTTTCCTTCTCACATCACAGCAGGTGATGAACCTTCAGAGACCAAAGCAGAAATAAATAAACAAATATGCCAGGACTAAAGGTCAGCTGAGATTTTCACTTTATAAATTCACAATATTCATAGTATTTATTGGCCTCAATCACAAGTCCAGGAGTTAGGAGAAATGGGTTTTCATAACCAACCACTACAGAACTTTCTTGGAACTTTACACTCTAATCCCTGCAGTGAGGAGGAATAAAGGACCTTTACTAAAATGAGAAGTTACAACTTTGGACTGTTAGTAAATATGAATCCATAATGAAATGCCTGTGACAGCAGATCCATTCACAACATCCGTTTCTTTTGATCCTCATTTGTATATTCACAGAAAATTGCTGGTTCCTAAAAAACAAAACAAACAGACTTTCCTCTAGATCCTCCACTGTAGTCTATTGTGAAATGCCATTATATACATTTTTGCCAAAAATAAACCCTAAAATGAATCAAAACAGAGATCACTCTGCACACTACCACACTGACACAGCAAAGCAGCATTTCAGTGTTTGCCAGCAGTAAAACACTATCCCGCTTACTGAAGATGCTAGACCTACAAACAAACACTTCTGGAGTAACACCAGCACATCCCACACCTAAAGTGCTTTTTTTTTTTGTACTATTAATATGAGACTGATTATTCACAGCATACAAATACACAAACATCACTTTGGCTTCTCTCATTTTTGCATACAACTTGCTTCTGTTTCACACTGATTTGAAGGATAGGGAAACCACAGGACATACTTGAGATACCAGGCAGAACAAATTGTAAGCCTAGTTGTATTGATCACAAAAACACATTATCTACTGCTGTAGCCACTGCCTTTATCTTCATAGTTATAATTATTTGCCCATATATAATGGAAAACTAAATATACACATTTTCTGCTAGGCTTGCATCCTGCTGTAAGCATATTTAAACTGACAGAGCACAGCACAAGCTGGCCACACGCATGCGAAAGAAATAACTAATTACTTTAAAACAGACTTTCGATGGAAAGCCCTGACCTATTCATAAATTTATTTCTAATTATTCTGTTAGAAATTATGCTTTCCATAAATATCCACTGACGTGCACCAGAGGGATACCCACCACACTCACACTCTGTAGCTTGCCATGGACAGAAATGTCTCGTGTGTGCCTTTAGTTTGCCATACCTGCACATGCTTCCTCATGATTTTCTAAAAATAACCTATATAAAAGGCCCAAGCATGCAACACCACCTTTCTCAAGACAAGATATCAAGAACTTTGCTTAGAAATACACATTAAACACAGCCTTCTCCTAGCCAACAACCCCTGCACTAAAACCCCTCGTCTTTAATTACTGTAAGGCAAGGTGGGCATGGCAAGTTATTCATACACACATTTTAAAGGCATGTTATCAAACCTTACCATGTGACAGTTCACATTGTATTTTCCAAACTTAATTCGGAGCCACAAGACAATCTCTTTCAACATAATTACCACGAACATATGGGCATCTCTGCTATTGTACTGTTTCTAATTAGGATTGTATATGTTACACATGCTGAAAGAGTTTGCAAATATGTTTTGTGGTTGACAGTTAAGCTCAGTATTTAAAGTAATGTGAACTTTTGTATGTTTACATTACGTTTTCAGTAACAAATACCTCATGTGCATAATAAACATACATATGTGCACATATACACTATTTCGTTTTAGCAAAATAAACATAAAACAGGTGTCAAAAATGTTAAAACTCACAACTGGAATAAACCCGTTCACCAAAAATGTACTTCCAATCCACTTCTGCTCAGCTATTGGCTTCTAAACACAGGATTCAGAAGTATTTCTGCTTTTTCTTACTAAAATGCTTCCTTCATTGGACATATGTGAACTTGTATATGCTACTTAAACTATGTCATTAACTTCTTCAAGAAGTTATCTGTCTATCTATCTATGTACACATATTTTTTGCCACCAAAAGAATTGTATAAGCAATTCAAAGATAGAAAATAGAACTAATTAAGTTAAAATCTTGGAATCATAGAATCCTTATGGTTGGAAGGGACCTCCAGGGTCATCAAGAATACTACAGCATAAAAGCCACTGGAGTAGAGGCATAGACAGACAAAGTACCAACACCACACAGATAAAGAACAAAAGTCAATCCTTCATAAGCCAAAAGCCTGGGGCAATTATTTTTCTTCTTAAACCTTATACAAATATGCCAGGCATGAAGATGCTGTCTGTGAATTGCAAACAGGGCTTTGGAACTCTGCTTTCAAAACCATTATTTTATTAGATGTGTTCATCTGCCTTTTGATTTGCAAGAGCCTTACAAGATGTAAGAGGAGTACCCAGATGCATTTAATTGCTAATAACACTGCTATATTTCAAGTCTCAGCATTAGCATCTCAAGGTAGAAGAGCATTACAACCCTTTCAAAGCTTTAAAATCCACTTTTCATGTAAACACATTACTCTGAGTTTCCCTTTTGAGTCTTTTGTCTTGCGCTCACCCTTCAGTTCAAAGTAGTAAAATAACAAGATCTTTCAATATTAAGATAACTCATGGTACTGCCTTGAAGCAAGAGGGATAGCAAAGCACCATTTGCAACTCAATCTTTATCAATAAAGCACAGATGTGTCCAGACCCTGCTCAGCAGTGTAACACACCACAGTTTTCAGTTATACGAAGAACCCTTTCCTGCACTCAGGCATCTTCAAAAAGGATGGGAACAGTTGCCTTAATATTCCTTGTAGAGGGAAAGCTACCAGAGGGCAGGTGTAAGAGCTTTGCATCACCTCTGCCCAGGGCAGAGCACTCCCCCATCCACCTTCCTCCCAGGGACTTGACCAAGCACAGAGCAGGGCAGCCCCACGGCCCCCTGGCACACCTGGGAGCTCAACAGGGTCAGGCTACCACAGGCAGCTCAGAGCCACTGGGACTCTCTTTTCCTTGCTCCACAGCAGAACTGGAGTGACCACAGTGCTTCTAACAGAGAGCAGAGATACAACTCCAACTCAGCAGGATGCAGCGAGCCCAGCACCACACAGAAACCACGGCACTTCCAGATGAGGAATCAACCCTTTGGAGTCCTGTCCTCGAGGCAGTAAAATTCAGTACTGACACACATTTGAACGTGCCAACTTCAGCCTACCAGGCTACCTGAAATACCTCCATTTCAACAGGCTGAAATTAAAAGCTCAGGCTAACAAATTAACTGTCAGTCTCCAGGCTTTCAGCTCACCTACCCTATCAAACCTAATGCAGGTTATGTTGATTTTGCATTATAAAAGTAATTGCAACCACATCTGACTGATGAGTGGTGATCTCAGATACTAGCTGATAACTGATGACTGAATCCTGAAAGAAAGCATCAGGATAGAGAAGAGTATTCAGTGTTTCCATGGTAAGCCAGACTGCAATGCAAGCTTATTCCATACTAGACACCAGAGAATCCAACCAGGTGGTCAAAGTCTAAAGAAAGCCAGGCTGTGCTGGTTGTGTGTCAGGGTTGTGCTCCTCAACAGTAAAGGGGAAATGGGAGGGAGAGGTGTGAAACAGCTACTCCTCAGTTGCCATAGTTATAGCAGGTTTACTGAAGAGAGATGTGCCCTTTACCAACTTCATGGCATTTCTCTAAATGCTTGCAAAAAAAGATAAAACCATTAATATACATCTCTTGCTACACTCCATCTAACTGGTTGCTCCACAAGAAAAGACACATAATTTTTAGCCTTCAACTTTGCCCGTATTTATAATGAAGACTTAATTAGTGGTATCCACCACTCCCATCCAGCCCCACTGAAATGTTTCTACACTTCAAAAAATAATCACAGCTGAATAATACATTAGTAAGGCTAATCACAGCCAAAATACAGTTTGTCAGTTCTCCTGCTACTAATTTGCTACAGTATTGTAAAGGCAGCAAAACTAATAATTCACAGTAAAGGACCCAATGAAACTGCAGTTCCACATTCCAGCAGGTCACTCAAAGCTGGGATTGGAGGTGGTGACAACAGGGAGCTAGTGTTGCTTTTGTAAGCCTCAGCCATGTACAGTAACAGCCACAGGTGAGTGTGAAGATGCTTAATGTGATCACATTCCCTCTGCAAGTTCACTCGCTCTTCTGCAAATAGGTCTGAATAGCCAAAGCTCTCATGAGCTTCAGAGGGGGAGCAGAGGGACCCCAACAGCTGGCTGGGCTCTGCTGCCTCCCCAGGACTCCCCTGCTCCTTGATCTCTGTCATTCCCTGGCAGTGACCCATCAGGGTGCTCAGACTCACACCAGACCATGCAGATCTTCACAGATCCTCTTCTCCATTCTTTTCCTCTTCCAGGAAGAGGAAAGCAATTAGCAGCATTGACATTTCCACTCCCATTACTGGCGACATGAGACAGTGCCCAAAGGAAGAAGGGAGCAAGTGACACCTTTAGAAATGCCATTTCTGGTTCTCCAGGAAAGGCTCCTGTGACTATCCCCAAATTTTTAACATATTTAGTGTTAACTGAAGTCTTCCTGGAAGTGGAGGAGGATTCATCGCTCACTCCGAGCCAGTTCTAACCAAACTCAGCCTGAGCAGCTGGCAGGAGAGGGGCAGCAGCTCCCCAGGCATTCTGCTCTGCTCTCCCAGATCTCCTGCTTTCAAATAGCAAAGTAAACTGACTTAGCATGTCACACCTTCAGCCTCTTGCCTGCCAATAAACCTTCACACTTTTCATTCCAGTCCTGCAATCAGACCCGTGTGAAGGCTCTCAATGTTTTCAGATTCCCACCGAGTTCAATGCATGGACTCAAACAGCTCCTCTCCACGAGCAACACCGACACACGGCAGCCAGGGCTGCAACCCCTCTGTCCTACCTTGGCCAGATAAGGGAATAAACCTGGGATATTCTGGAACACCGATTCCCTGTCAACTAATCCCCTATGTCTGCTTTTTCTTTGGCTTGCTCAGGTAGCAGAAGGCAGCCCAGGGAGCTCAGGTAACGTCTGCCTGATCAAAACTGAACCCTGCTCCTTGTAGCATCCTTGCAACAATAGTGACAAAATGTAAACAGTCAAACAAATGCTTCCCTAAAGGAAAAGGGGGGGAAAGGGGGGGAAAGAAAGAAGGAAAAGGGGGGAAGAGAAGGAAGGAAAAGGGGGGGAAGAAAAGAGGGAAGGAAGGGGGGGAA
>VZRW01010357.1:290360-512163 GCA_013398125.1 Aegotheles bennettii
AAAGAGGGAAGGAAGGGGGGGAAGAAAAGAGGGAAGGAAGGGGGGGGAAGAAAAGAAGGAAGGAAGGGGGGGGAAGAAAAGAAGGGGAGGGAAAGGGAAAGGAAAAACCCCAAACCACAAGAAGCCATTGAGGGCTGGCAGGTTTGGGCTGTGCCCGCAGGACGAGGGGCTCGGAGCGGGCCCCGCACTTTGCCGCTGCGGTCCGCAGAGGGAGCCCCAGCGCTGCCGAGCAGCGGGGCCGGGGAAGCTCCCCCAGCAAAGCTCCGCAGCGCCGGGAGAAAGCGCTCCCACCTCCCCTGGGCTCGCCGCGGGTGTGTGCTCCAACTGCCGGGAGTTCCCTGAGAGAGAACTGACTGCCGCCAGGCACGGTATCTCGGTGTTGGGAAGGAGCAGCAGGCGGGCAGGGGGAGCAGGGAATGGACAAGCAAAGCTGTGAACATCCCCAGTGCATCCAGCCCAGCACGGGTGGACGGGGCATTCCACCTGCAGGTCCCACACCCTGCAAACAGGCACCTGGCAGGACGAGCAGGGGCAGAGCTGCTCCCCACCAGCTCACTGGCAGAGGCATTAGTGGTGCTCAAGGCACTCGTGGACATGGAACTGCTTGAGAGAGTCCAGCGCAGAGCCACAGAGATGATGAAGGGAGTGGAACATCTCCCTTATGAGGAAAGGCTGAGGGAGCTGGGTCTCTTTAGCTTGGAGAAAAGGAGACTGAGGGGTGACCGCATCCATGGTTACAAATATGGAAAGGGTGAGGGTCAGGACGATGGAGCCAAGCTTTTTACAGTGATGACCAATGATAGGACAAGGGGCAATGGATGCAAACTGGAGCACAGGAGGTTCCATGTGAATCTCAGGAAGAACTTCTTTCCTGTGAGAGTGCCAGGGCACTGGACCAGGCTGCCCAGGGAGGTTGTGGAGTCTCCTTGGCTGGAGACATTCAAACCCCACCTGGATGCGTTCCTGTGTGATGGACTCTAGGTGACGCTGCTCTGGCAGGGGGGGTGGACTGGATGATCTTTCAAGGTCCCTTCCAACCCTAGAATTCTGTGATTCTGTGGCACTGAGGTCCCAGACCTCTTTTGGTTCAAAGCATCTTTTTAAAGTCAAAGGTTGCACATCAATTACCCGACCAAGATCAGAGATCTAAAAGTTACAACACTCAAAAAATCTGATTAATCAACTCAGGGGAAAAGCCACAGAAAGCTGGGCAGTGTCCACACATTCCTAAATCTTCAGCAAAGCCCCTCTCAAGGGTGTAAATCACATTACTGATTAGGTTAGGACACAAGAGGAGCGTTTCCACTGCCTCACAAACTGGTTTTGACTACAAAATCCCTACAAGATGTTACAGTGGGAACTACCTGGTGGCAGAGGACACTGGTTGTAATTCATCATACTCAGGGAGTTAAAGCCAAAGAATCCAACTGCCCCAACAGTCACTAGTGGAAATGCATCTTCATCTCTGCTCCAAAAGTCCACTGGAGCCCTGGGAAACTGCTTTCATTAGCATAAGCATGCTTCACGTTGATGTGAAAGAGCTAGCAGCAATTTCCTTCAGAGATACAAACTCGTGCATAAAAAATAAAAAATTAAACTCTTCCAATTACAAATAAAAGGGCTCTGGATAAAAGCCTTGACTGCTATTTACCTCCTTCCGACCACAATCCATCCCAGCTAGCACAAAACTTCAATCAGGACATTAAAAGGAGGAAAGACAGGGTCCTTAAAATTGAATACTCTAAGCACTGAAATACTTCAAATACATTAAGAATATTGTAAATGATCAGAATTCTGGCATGTAGTGGATGAGCAGCAATGTCAACTGGCTGACACCCCCCCATGCCCTCCACACATGCAAACACGACTCCATCCACCTTCAGCAAAACCCCCCCGAATCAGTTCACAACCACTCCTTTTTCTTAAAAAGCCTTTCTGGACAGAAAATGAAAAAAAAGTTCTTCATTTCGCCTAGCAGGCTGTCGAAGTCCCATTTCAAGGGTGAAAGGAAGGACAGAGAGAAAATTGCTTTTCCCTTCCCATCCAAGTCAAACATTGGAAATATATTCAAATCAGCTTTTAATTACAGCTTGTATGTGGATACTGCTGTACGCGCTGCAAGGCAACAGGAAAGCCTTTACGAGTTTATCTCACTTCTGTACTCACTCTGCAACTGAACAGTAACTTCACAGTCCAAACCCTCAGCTGGCGTAACACACCCCAGCCCCTCCAAGTCAGCAGAGCCGTGTCCGCCAGCAGCGCCACTGGACCAAGAATTCCTTCCCGTTGCACCTCCTCCCACAGCACTCCCACGTCTGGGGATGCTCCAGCCAGCACACCCCACTGAACCGGGCTGGGATTCCAAGGAGAGCTATGAGAAAAATCTGTGCACCTCCATTTCTCTTTGTTTCAGGAGAATCTCTTGGTTTCATTGTGCTTGGCTCCGAGTCCCCAGTTTTATCAAGCATTTCACACTTGCGGAAACCCAGCCAGGCCTGCCAAGTGCTGCGAGGTTTGCTGTCAAAACTTGGACAAGCTGAAAAGTTTTACATTCTTTTAACCATAAACCTTAAAGCAACTCAGACTTCTATTTCACTTGCAGCTCAAGTTTGAGTGTTTCGTGACAGTCGGCCAACCTGGCTTGAGTTTTCTGTTTGAGGTTTCATTACGAAATCCTAATTCCAGAAGCGTAATTAATACTTTTATTAATAGTATCTGTAGTAAAACATTATAGGACTTGGGAGAATAGCTCCAAGTGCATTTTGCTGCCCAGAGACTACATGTAGTCCAAAAACGAGATCTGTCCTTTAATTCAACTTGCAAAAACTGTGTGCTAACAATAAAGTGAAAGCCTTCAGAGACCCAAACACAAGGACCATTTCCCAAGCTGTTCTTAGAGTTGCTTGCTACACATATTACACTACCAGCCCAACAGCAGACACCAAATAACTGTAATAAAGGCAGTTTCTGTTCCCAGAAAAGAAATCACTTGCTTGGTGTGACACTCAACAGTTGGAGGGGCCCTCGGGGGTGACTGTGTCCAAGCCCCGCTCCAAGCAAGGCTGACTCAGCTCAGGAGAGACCAGGCTGCTATGGGCACATGTGGAAACCTCCAAGGATGCAAATCCTCTGAAGGGGGACTGAGGGGACCTGCCTCCGTGGCAGACCTGAGAAGAGCACTTTTGAGTCCTCATCTCACCAGCTTTATGTTATTCTGTGCTCCTCTACACACTTCTGTTGGCACTGTAACACAACAGCCAACAGGCACCACACGGCACCGGTACAACAGAGCATAACTTTCTGATTACAGATGCCAAATTCGGGAACAGTTATGATGTCCATTCCCCATGTATTCCAGTCCATCCCAAAATACAAGCTTTAGAGTCTGAAGATTAAACACAACCATTTATAAGCTGTGGCACCTTCCAGGTCCAAGCAGCACAAAAAGTGAGGCAATGCTTTTGAATGAGGAATTCCCAATGCTCTCCCAGTTGGGGTAAGATTGTGCCAACCCTCTCAGTGGATTTCAGTGGGACCAGTAGTGTGAGGAACTGCTACATGTGCTTGTTATGAAGCTCAAATGTTTTTATTAACATAAATGAGCAGGTTAGGTTAATAATCTGAACACACTGACAGATGTTCAACAAATACTTGGCACTGCTGCAGCCAGAACAAGAAAGAATTAGATGTTATCTGGGAACAGACTGCAGAGCAACACAACCCGAAGCAACAAGGCTCTTGTACCAGGTTAGACAAATACGTACACAGGAAAGTCAGGCTCTCTCCTAGCACAAACCCAAGGCAGACCATGATACAACTTAGCATTGGGTACAGGCCTGAAAATTTTGCCTCTCATTGTAGAAAAAGAGATCGCGCTTCCAGTGCAACCACAAGAGCTGGGGAGAGGAGCAGGCTGCTTTTTTAACTGAGGGAAGGAAAGGGGGTGTCCACTTCTTTACATTGGAAGAAACAAATTTAAGACATCATCTGATTTTTTTTCTTATTGAATTCAGGTTCTGTTTAAGTTCAAGCCAAGTGCAAGTTCTGAACACACCAGTGGGCTCTTATTCCCCTCCAAATGTCATTATTCTATAATGATACAGAATTGGTAAAAATGATAAATTCAGGGGGAACTATCACATGAAGGCATTCTGGTCAGATAAAGCTAAGAATTGTTAAAGTCTCATTCAGCTGTTAGTAGAAGAGCTCAGGGAACACCGTGGGTGAGAAGTTTCATCAGGAGCAGGGAGCTGGGTATGGCTGGGCTGGCCGATCTGGGCAGCACTGATGTTCTTACCAATGATTTCAGGAGGGTTTTAGGTAGGTCTGGGGTACCTAGGTTGGAAAGCTTCAGATCAATATGTTGGCTTGGGTTTTTGTCTGTGTTCACACTATTCACAAGTATAAGGGAAACAGCACGATTGAAAGCTTGCAAGTGAGCTACAGTCTAGGAGGAGCTAGAGACTAGAACAATGCATGTGACGATTTGCCTCTCTCACTGCAAGAGGGTATTTGCAGCACTGTCAGTCCAAACACTTCCATACTCCTCCCCTCCACCTCTCTTTTAAGGGCTAGCAGACCTGGAGATGTTGAAAATTTTAAATCTTATACAAATGAGGAACTGTGTTGTTTGTCCAGCTGCTGTCTCAGATCTCTCCTCACACAACCTTCTGCAGCTCCAGTGTGGCTGGCAGGGCTGGGCTGGGCTGACCTTCCCCTCCTGAAGAGCAATGGAACATCAGTAAACAAGAAACAGATTTTGACAAAATGGCAATAGCCACAGAGGCAACCTAGACCCTAAATCCAACCAGTTTTAATAAAACTTTGACTCTCAAGTACTTAAGTCAGTTTGGCATTGGGACTCGGTTAATTGTGGTGCTGAGAAGTTTTGGAAAATGAAGTCCTTATTTCCAGGAGAGTAAAACTGTAGCAAGATAAAAGCCACAAAAGGGCTGATGGTGAATTCCTATCTGCAGGTTTCCTGATACACTTGAGCATGTTGGAATTACTGATACAGGAGAGATTTCTTAGGATGCCACACGAACACACCTTCAGCACTGTTCCTCAATGTTCCTCAGTTCTTACCACGCCGCAAGCTCAGACTCACTCAGAGGCAGTGTGTGTTTGTAACACGGTACAAAAAGATTGCCTCACCTTTAAAAGACTTGGTTTATACTGTTCTGCTGACTTTACACAGAATAAGACATTTATTCATTCCGTCATAAGGCTTTAAACCGCATAAAATTATTTAAAAACTATAAAAACCTGTGAGTGGGCAAGAAGAGAAAGGCCACGACAGTGATGAGACAAAGCCCAGGGTGACTTCGGACTTGTAACCACTTTGTGTCAACAGCATCATTTTACAAGTTAAATATTTTCCTTCAAGTGCTAATCCAATCTAAACAAGGGTTTGATTCTCAATTAAACAAACTCCACTTTTATTGGTATTAACTAAAATATGCAGTGCTAATTTCAGCAGGCATGTACTAGCCAGAGCAGCTCTGCAGGCTCTGCTGTTCTTCATGGCAAAGACGAAAGGACATTCACTTAAACTTCCTTTTTCCAAGGAAAATACACTGTATTACGGAATCCATGGTGAGGTTTATTTTAAAAACCAACAACAAAACAAACCCCAAAATTTCCTACGCATCAATGCTTTTAAAGAGTCTTTAAAAAAAAACCAAAACAACCTTCATTGTATCTCCACTTCTGATTCAATTTGCTGTCAAAGGTCAGGAGCTAAAATATACAGTTTATGCTAAAAGCAGGAAGCGGGGTAAGTAATTGAATAACATCAGGAAATGGAAGAATACTGCCATTTTCCTAATGGATATAGTACAAGGTTTACTCGCTCCAAATTGAATTCTAGGAGCTACTGTAGTAAGGGGTTTATTTTTCTTCAGCTTGAATTTTAGCCTACGAGGTTTAAAGAAAAATCCTCCTGCAATCAAAAGGACAAAATAGCACAGCAGCTTTATTTTCTAACAGACAAAGATGATCATTTCTGCAGGAAGGAGAAAACCCCCATCAACAGTGTCTCAGACAGAACAGGCATAGCAGGTTGGCTGTTTAATATACATGGGCTGGAAATAATTCTACTAAATCAGATCTCTGAATTATTCATGAAAAACAGATTTTCTTGATTTAAATTAGAAAGATTTAAAATTACAAGCCTTGCATTGCTACTGATGGGTAAGGTCTCTTCCCACAACGTGATGTTACCATCTCACACAGTTCTAGCCCAGGGAATGCTTTATGATCACTCTAAAATAGTATGCAAGATGCCATGCCACTTCTGTCCCTGAAAACAACACACCCACCCGTACCTACTATAGAACAGTAATAGCATACCAAAATAATTATACCAAAATGTATCATTACTATGAAGAAGGAAGCTTGAGGGGGTGTTTTTTTCAGTATTTATCGCAGACTGAAGCACAGGTTCATTTAAAACATTGGAAGCACAAGCCTTCATATTGAAAATAGCATCTTCCCACCACTGACAACGCTGCCATTCTTGTAAGAAACAGCAGACTGAAAACTTTACTCCAAATCTTGAAGAACATTTTGTAACGATACACCTTCCACACTGCCCCTCTCTGTATCGTTACTCATTTATAAATACAATGCCACTAAGAAGCTAAAGGTTTTACATTGCTTCCTGGTAGGGCCTTTCCAGTCATTCAACACAGCACGGTTTTTTGGACAAACTCCCCAGCCAGCTGAAATGGCTCCAGTGCTTTGCACTAGAAATTATTAATATTAATTCATCACACACGTACTGAACCTTTCATCTGAAGATCTCCAAACACTGCACAAATTCTCTGATTAAACCTTTATGCCTTGATTAGGAATTGGTAGACAAGTTCTTTATGATGAAACAAGATTTACATACAAGATAAACCTGAGGTAATGAGGCTGTGACTTGCCAGAGACCAGAGGGCAGACAGCCAGGGCTGGCCAGTTCCTGTCCCCAGCTCCCCTTTCCATCACTGTCACCTAACGCTCCCTTTCACAGGCTCTGTGTCCTGACGTGGACTGATGGATTCAGGGGCGAGGATGTGGCAGTTCAATCCACACACCTAGAGGTTTTTCCAAACTGCAAGAGCAATTTTTGTAAATTCCCAAACTGAGCTGCAGCTGAAGCATGAACACAACACTTGAATCGAACAGAGCAAGTGCAGCTCAGGCTGGACCAGAGTGCAGAGCAGAGCACACGGAACAACTGGGATAACCTGCCATCCAAAGGGCTGGTTCACAGTAACAGCTTCTGTGGGCTCAGGCAAAGCCCTGTTTATTGAACCTCTTAATTTGGTACAAGAGGTACTGAAACTCAACTCCTTTGACAATCATGAGGATCAGACCTCAGTTGTTCTTTCTCATCAAGCGAAGACAACTGTTCCCAAATCTAGCAAACCCAGAGCAGTGTGCCACCCAGACACAGCCTTTATTTACCACCGAGTCATCAGGATCTTGTCATTCCCTTCTCCAGAACCAATGCACAGAGCACTTGTATATTTATTTTCTTAAACATATGAGCTATTTTCCGTCACCTAGCAAGCCCTATTGAACAAGTTCTATAATTAACATCAAAGCAATTTGAAAGCTGCTTGACTTGCTAAAAGCCAGTAAACAAGCAGGAAGCAATAAGGTGCTTTACAAGAGAAGAACATGTGTTAGGGGGAGGGGAGACTATGAAACATTAAACAGATTGATTAGTAATTTTAACAGAATTTCCATTTTTATTAACCCTCTGCCTGCTTTGGGCACTTGATTTTTATTTAGAAAAGCACAAGATTTTTTTTGTTCAACTAGCTTAGAGTAAAATCTGCTCAGAAGGAAACAGTGAGCACAGTCAGCAAAAATAATAAAGTGCCTCAAATGTTTGTTGCTTCGTATGCCCAGGATAAAATCCATCTGCTTTATGATTAAAATACTTTTATTAAAATATTTAGACAAGCCAACCTGAAATCTCTTAAAGAAAAAGTAATAAACATCAGATTCCAGTTCTACACCCATTCGCAGCTTTACTATTTGTATTAATTTAAGCACTGCTTTAGCCTTAGGGGCTCGGGGAGGGTTAGCAGGGTGAGCCAGGCTTAGGCTCACTGCATTTTACAAGCAAAATTGGGATTTTCTCTCTCTTACTCCTCTACTCAAGCAGAAAAGAGTTGCATGAGGGGAAACTCAGTTCTTTTTTCTTAAGAAGGTGACTCTGACTGGGAAGGCACAGGGGCACACGGGAACTGCCAGGTCAGTGATTCAGCTCTGCTGTCACACTTAATGGCACACAGCTTCTTCTTTTTATATAACCTAAATCAACTCGTGCTGCAAACCAGTTATTTTCCTGCCTCCTCCTCCACAATTTCTTGCAGGATCTCACTGGGCTGAAAGCTTGACTTCCTGCACCTACTTTATGCCAGTTTACACCCATGTCATCTTTTGTCAAACTTCACCTCCAACAGAGCTTATGCCTCCTGGATGTTCACACAGGGCAGATCCAAAACAGCTACCACCCTCTTTCTGTGTCTTCCTTTTGTTGAACTGCAGAGAGAACATTCTTCTGGTGTCTCCATACTAGGAGGAACTGTCACTAAACTGTAATAGCAATTCTTCTCCAACTGAGGAAAGAGAAGAATCCAATTTTCTTCAAAACACGTCGCTGTGAAGCTGCTCATGAACTTTTCTGAGTAAGAGTGGACTTCACTATAAGCTCAGGACTTCTTCAAGAAAGTCTATTCACGTTAGAGTGAAACATTTGAATAATCTTCCCAACAGCTGATCCAATACAAAAGGATAAATCTGAAACTGATCCTACCCAGACTGCTAAGAGATGGAACACCAGAAGCATCCGGGGTATGTAATTTGTAATAGCCTGTATGACATTGCTGATATTAAGAGACAAACCTCTAACAGCTCTGGAAATGCAAAACTACAGGAACTTCTGCAGTTGAAATATTATTTATTCTTCTATTAAAATATTTTTTCCTTTTAGCAACAGTAATGTTTGCTGAAGGTTACTTTCATTTCAGCTCATACAACCTCACAGTATTTTAATAGTGAGCAGAGAAAACTGTTCCAGGGAAAGGTCAGTACAAAAGGACAAATTTGTTTTGCCTGTGTTAGGAGCTGTGGTCTTATGTAGCAATGACCATACTGTGCTCCTGAAGTGGCAATGGAACAAAGATGATGAAAGGAGTGGAACATCTCCCTTGTGAGGAGAGGCTGAGGTGGGACCTCATGAATGTTGATCAATATGTAAAGGGTGAGGGTCAGGAGGATGGAGCCAAGCTCTGCTCAGTGATGGCCAGTGATGGGACCGGGGGAACGGGTGCAAGGTGAACACAGGAGGTTCTGGGTGAACATAAGGAAGAACTTTGTCACTGTAAGGTGACAGAGCACTGGGCCAGGCTGCCCAGAGAGGCTGTGGAGTCTCCTCCTCTGGAGACATTCAAACCCTGACTGGATGCATCCCTGTGTGCCCTGGTCTGGCACAGGGGTTGGACTGGATGAGCTTTCGAGGTCCCTTCCAACCCGACACCCTGTGAGTCTGTGAACCAGAGTACAGCACCATACTCAGTACACAGACAGTATGAAAAATACAGCTACGTCACACTTTTGCTAACAACAACTGAGGCTTTCCTAGTGCATAACATTCATGTGCTATGCAAAAGGGTTAAACATAGTAAAAATCAGGACTTACATTTAAAAGTTTCTCCCATTTCAGTGGGTTCGGGCACAAACAATTTAAAATGTCTTAATTTTATAGAAAAATAACCACAAAAGCAATGATGTGAGCTCAGTACCTGAATTTCACACTGCTTCAGCTTACCAGGCTGTGGCAATGCTGCCACCCGTGCTGCCATTTACTTTCCACTTGCAATAAATCTCAGCCAAAAATCAGCTGTTCAGGCCTAAGGAAATTACAGCCTCCCTCCTCTTCAGAGTGGCTGGAACAAGTCAGCTACAACAGCAGGAGTACTGCCTCTGGTTTACAATGAGACAGGAAAATATCCTACTTAATTCAAGGAATTGCCTCTTCCTCCCCACTTGTCTTCCCCTTGGACATGCCCAACTAGGGAGCCTTGGTGAGGGAATGGTTCCTCAGTCTTGTTCACTGACACTTTAAAAGAGGATATAAACAAATTATTTTTAAAAGTGCTGGCAGATTTGTTAATTCAAAATGGTCACTTTATTGTGCTGTCCTATATCACTTCAGCTAGAGCTCAGCTTATCTCCAAGCAGCCTCAGTCAAAATTAATTTTTTGCTTAATTCCTTATTGGTAACACACTTAGGAACTTCTGAGACAGCAATTGATTGAATTGCACATTTAAAATATGGTTCACTTCCCAATACAGCACCTTTAATAATCGTTTAAGTTTTCAACTAAAGTAGGGTGCCAACATCAAAAGAAAAAAGATAATCCTGGGAGACAATAACTGCTCCATGCACAGTAAATTTTTTTTAGTGTTATTCTCAAGATATCTAATTGATTAACATAATTAGGTTAACCCAAAAGCCACTGTTTTTGTTCTTCTTTCAGTCTGGAGTTTGCTGGGAGTTTGCTACGCTGGATGGAGTGGCTGAGTGATGCACACAGGGGCACTTTCTCCCAACGTCACCTGGGCTGGTGACAGAGCGGTGACATCTCTGGCAGCTCCGTTTCACAGCCACATAAACCAGAGGAAATGTCAAAGTGAGATGCAGCAGGGCAAATCACAGAGGGTGGCAAAATGTGCATTGGAAATAAAATCATGCCAACATTGCTCGTTTTCTTACAAGTCTGATCACCCACAACACAACATTGAAAGCAGAGGAGGCAGAGAAACCCTTCTGCCACATCCCAGGAGCAACCAGCTCACATCCTCAGCTTCAGAGAAACATGGGAGGTGTTAATGTCCCACCATGTATTCCTGTTTCCAGATCTGCCCTAAGTTCTTCCACTCTTCCTTGGCTGTACAAGCTCTACCATGGAGAAGTAACACTACCACTGTAACCCCACAGGTCACCAGATCAGGTATTAATGCCCACACTGAGTCCTGGTTAGGAGACAGGCCATCCTGCCCAGCAGCCAGTATTTCAGCCAGAGTGGGCAAACACCAGCTTGTAACCAGGTTTTAAGTTTATAACCTTCTGTGTCTGCAAATTGGGACCCTCTGTGCTTACACCGGAGCCTGAAGACACAAACCTCCAACACCCATTTGTTCTTGCAGATGGCTTCGAGCTGGGTGTTTAATGCTAGAACGTACAGACAGGATAAAAATAGTAGTATATTATTAAACAATTATCACAGTACTGAGTCTAAGAGACATTTTCTACTTCAGCTTCAATAAACAACACCTGGATTGCTCCACACTCTTTCCCAGGATAGGGGCATGGCAAAAACAAGGCGTTTTCTTCCAGTTTCATCAGTCCTGTGAGCAAAGCTCTCTGTGGGGAAGCCATTTTGAGTCCATGGGATTTCCCAAGATGTATTTTTAACCCATCTAGCAGGGATAACATCCTTAGCAATCGATTTGACTCATGATTACTATTTCAAACACAGGCTCCTACCCAGATGAGAAAAGCACACTTTCCATTGCAATATATACAGAACAATGACACTGCCAGATGGTATAATACTGAACAGGATTAATTTCACACATGATGTTTTCAAGGTGTTAAAATATGTCACAGCTTCTGCTAATAAAACATCTTCCTCTTCCCTCCTCTTAAGAAAATGCTACGCTCCCACCAGCCTGCATTTTCCATTATATGTGTTTTCAATTCTGATAAGGGCAGCTGATTGCTTGCAAACCTAATTACAGTCAAATGAAAGTCTTTCAGAACCATCATTAGCAATTAGGACCCGCCGGATTTGCAGTGTATCATTTAGAGAGGTATAATTCAATAGCTTATTGAAAAATTGCAGGTGAAACTGGTGATTATAAGGGGGGAAACGCCTGTGCCACGTCACTGCAGGCAAATGTTCAGCAAGTGGCAGCTCTACGAGCGGCTGATCAATGAATGCAGGTGTTTGCTCAGCGTGCCACAGTCTTAGCTGCATCCTCTCATCACGCCCGGGTCTGTGAATGGCTCTGCATTTCACACCACGTGTCTGGTTCTGTGTGTTTGCAAGGAATCCAAAGGGCCTATTCAGGAACTTCATTAAACCTGGGGGAGATGTGCGGTGCAGAACACCAGGCACACGGAGCAACACATCATTTTTCAGTCCTTTCGATAGAGAACAACAATCTTTTCTGTGCCCATTGAGCTCAATTATACATTATCAGAGCCCAGGAGTTGTTTGGATGCTTTGGAGCAGCTGGGTGCCTTCACCGATGACACACTGGGGATGGTGACTGCGAGTTAAGTGCAGCTGGAGATTTCTGTGGCCTCTGCTCAGAAGCAAACAGCAGTTGAGAATCACAAAACTCTGGTAATTCAAGCCCTGTTTGCCACCAGCGGCGGTTTCCGAGGGGGAAATGAGAGGGGCAGCTGAACAGCAGCCCAGCTTTAGACACACATTCTCTCACACATACAGAAATCCACATTCTGTGCATGTGCACAACACAAAGGGTGGTTCCTTTCCAAGGGTGAAATTGCTGACTGGCCAGCACGAAGCACTCAGCGCTTTAACAGCATGATGGGGACTGGATAAGCTGGGCTGGGGAGCAGCAGGCACAGACAATGTTACCTCACACAGCCTGCCCCTCTTTGGGCACATCCCTCCACCTCACACAGCCTGCCCCCCTCTTTGGGCACATCCCTCCATACGCACACCCTTGTGTAACATTTACCCCGCTGAAAAACCACACTGCACACAGCCCCACCACTCCACTCTCCCTCTCATAGACACGCTCCTCCTTTTCCATCCTACAGAAGCTCCTCAAATCCCAGATCTACCTCCCTCCCTTTCCCACACAAGCACCCTCTCCCACACATCATTACATCCACTCATGCTGTGTGTGTAACCTCAAAGTACAGTTACCTGTTCATGGCCCTTTCTATACTTTCAGTGCTGTAATCTGAATTTTTTGGCACTCCATAGTTTATTTTTCAAATTAAATGCTGTTAATAAAGTGGACGACCAAATAAATCCAAATAAGCAATGCCCACAATACAAACACACAGCAAACCAAGTTTCATCACACCAGTGTCCCTTGCAAAGTCCTGTTATCTGCAGCACTTGCTTTGTGTTATTTAACCTTTGCCAACACTCGCACACATCAAACCTTCCTGTGTAGGCTGCAAAACAAACAGCAAACCCAGACATTTCAAAGCAGTCATGCTAATATTTAGAAATAAAGAAAAAATAACCTCTCTCCTTACAAAGAGAATGGAAAGAAACATCATCTCACTTTGCAGTAGTGCAGGGCAGTATCACAGCGGCCCCATGCCTACCAGGTACCACCCTGCTAGAGTGGGCAACTTTGGCCCATGCTCCACGGGTCGGTAGCAATGTTCCCATTAACTTCAGCCATGAAGAGCCAGAGCTCCAACAGTGCAGAACAAGCCCCAACACCACTGGCCTGGCTTGCAAACCCCTCTGTTGTCCTGTCCCAGCTATTCTGATGGCTCAGGTTCACTCCTGATCTTCAGCAGTTTCACAGTCACTGAAATCCACTGGCTGCCAGGGAAGTAATCCCAAATCCCAGCAGACACGTGAAAGGAGATTCAGCCTTTATCATCCATTCTAGGTGTATGCATGTTGTAGGCAGTATTTCCAAGGTATCCAACCTCCCACTGCACCAATATATGCATGGTTTTTTCCCCTTGCTGCTGCACAGAGCTACAAGTTGGGAGTCAAAGAAATAAAACAGCTCTCCATGGTTGTGTATAATACTCATAGCTGCTATTGCACTCCCAAAGCCCACCCACAATTTCATTTTCAATTAACAGCTCTTAGAAAAGCAGTAATGAAAGCAGTTGCTAAAGAGCACTCAGATGTCATTGAGAGACTGCAAACCCAAACTGTAAATAGCACATTGTAAATGGCTTGTCACCACACTCGGCTCTCCCTGGAATCACACTGCCTGTGACAATCAAACCCATCTGCTCAGCTCCCCGACCAGTGCCACCACAGCCCATGTGGCTCACACCCACCTCCCGCTCCACTCGCACTACCTGTCATGTACAGCCTTGTCTAAGGGCGTGCAAAAGCCATTCCTGATGGTTGGTGTGATTCAATGCAGATCACACAACAGCTATTTCACCCTTGGCACCAGGGCTTTGCTGCACTGAAGCACACAAGCACCTCTGCACCAGAGAACAAGAGTGCCTCAACGAAACCTGCAGCACAATTAAAGACGTGGTGTTTGCAAGCAACAATGACAGGGGACAACAGTGCCCACCCAGATCAGCCATCAAAAGCCCCAGCATTGTCAAATTTAAGATGTATAGATTCAGGGTGAGACTGCCAAGGGGATCGTGGTCTTAATTCTGAGAAGGAAAAGCTCCAATACTTCCCTCCCTCCCCTTTAATTGATTGATGTAATGGACTACAAGGTTAAAGCTAATAGTTTATAATGCTTGTAGTTGACAACTGCCAGAGGCAGTGGTGCATCTTTTTTTGCTGTTCTTCCCATTTTGCCTTTATCTCATTAAAATTTACCTCCTAATTCATCTCTCCATCATGAGTTTTCTTCCCTTTATTTATTATCTGCCCCTTGTTTATTACCAGTTTGTCTCCTTCCTTGCACTCAGACGGTATCTGGGATTGGGATTTGATAATCTGCAAGTGTCTTTGGAATCGGGCAGTTAAAATAGAGCCCAGCAGCAGTTTGCTCTTGTATATACATAAACCAGCTAATACACCACTTGCTCAGCAGAGATTGCTGGTTTAGAACCATACACCAAAGACAATGTTGTTTTGCAAGAAGGTGTATGAATCTCCCAAAAGATAAACAAAACAATGCAGCAAATCGTAGAGGTAGAAAGTGTCAGTGTCTTCTGCTCCTTCCAAAACACACTCACTGAATAAAGAGAAATGATTCTTCCCTCTCACCACCAAAATACTCTCAACACTCCTTCTGCACTGAAAACTTGTTTCCTAGAATGCCCCATCCTCCCTGAACCTTGAGGAATACAAATTCAAAAAATTTTGCCACCCTTTCACTGGTTAAAAAATGTTCACTTTAAGATTTCCAGATGATTTTTACTGAAAACACATAAAAACACACCACCACCAATTAACATAAAGGAAATTAAATGTAAAACACTGGAGAAATGTTCTGATGAGTCTTATGTTTGCTTAACGCCAACTAAAATTTCCTTGAGGCATTTAATAAGTAGATTTATAAAAGCTCACAAAGCAAGAGTTCAAAAGTCTTCTTGCTAGTAAAATATGAGCCTTAATTAACCTACAGTTTCACATTTTCTGGATTTCAGTAAACCTGTAGGCATTTCGGCATAGCTGGATAAATACCTGCATGGATACTGCAAGGATTTGCTCTGAAAACTAATTAGCAGTCCTTCCAATAGCTGACTTCAACTAAAGCTGTTTGACGAGGGAGCTTCACACCGTAAATCCTGCATGTGAGAGTTACTTCCAGCAGATAACAGATTCACAGAAAGACATATCAGTCAGGACTGTTAACGATGAGTAAAACAATGAACAAGATCTCCAGGTATAAAACATTTCCCAACAGGCACAAACTGCAGCCAAGGTCTGATGCCAGCACAGGAATGCAAATGAAAGCATCAGGATTGCACCGTGCCATCCAATAGGAATATTCCCACCTGACAACTCAGGATTCCTCCAGAGACAACAGGCAACATACATTGTTTATGTGTAAAATGTATGGCCCTAACACGGCAAGGACACCATATATATCCAGAATACTAAACCTTAATTAGCTTTGAACTTTCCTACTTGTCAATCACAAAACATCAGTGGGCCCAGTTCTTGGTTTGTTCTCATCTGAGAAGGCTGAGAAGCAACTTTAGTTCCCACCAAGAGCCCAGCAATTCACCGAGATGGAGCTGTATGGGGAAACAAACCCAAGATGTGCAGCCAAGAGCCACTTTACAAAGAAAAGTGTTACATGATCAGAGAAAACTATCCTCAGAACTTATCATTTCCCTCCTTCTCCTGAGGCCTTCACCATTTCTCTTGAAAGAAGACAGAAAATGCTTACCAGAAATTCCATATATAAAGGCTGTGGGTACACCTTCTCATATAAGCTTTATAGTCTTTTCCATGACATCTTTTTTCCCCACATCTAAGTGCCGAAGCCACTTGGATTTGTCAGCACCTAAACTGTTCACGAGACTAAAATGTTCTTATCTAAGGAGCTATACCCCTACCACATGTATTACATTTATATCGAGCAAGATATTTTATTTCCTCTCAGCCTTATCCCTCAGGAATTAAGCAGAGTACTCGGATTTATCAGCTAAGAGGAAAACCATTCTCCATGACATTTGTCAACTCGATACCTTCCAAGCCAGTGTATGTTTATGCTTAAAAACACAGCCTCACGAATAATCTCCATCAGCAGCAAGGCTGACTCCTTCATTGCTTAAGTACCACCAGAAAGGTTTCACCTCATGATAGGCTATGCCAGGGGAAATAAATACTGCAAAAAGTCAGCTTTTATGGAGGCCAGTTCCTCCTGCACAAAGCACCCACACTTATCAGTGACATACTAAAAAGGAACAGAGTGAAGACTACGTAGGTGAACACAGAAAACAGTCAAGGAAACAGAGCAACCTTTGATATCTACTTATAACCATTGCATCAACTAGCCCAAAGAGTTTCCACACCACCCTTTGAAATACAAAGTAAACTTACATTAGAAGAAATAACTTTAGTGGGTGTAGTAGTGTAGAACAGGCATTTTACAATCTGTTTGCTTTGCTGAAGCATTGTATAATCTCTTATTTTATTTCTGCATCCAGTACAGGCTTAAAAACAATAATGAAAACATTTTTTACCAGCTTCTGTAACTCTGAATATCAAACCAGAATATAAGTCAATGTACTTGTCGCCCTCAGTGTTCCTTCCATTTCCCCGAGCTCACAAAATGAGCAGCAGTGAATTCTCACTATTTTCTAGAAGTTTCTCTGCGAAGCAATGTTTGATTTGCACCAAACAGGGATGAAGACTCATTCAATGAATATCAACCACCTCCATTAGACGTAAAAATTTTGGTTAAAGAATCATGAATACCACTCAAATTCAGGTCAAAGCTGACCTCTTTACTGTTACTTTAGACTTGAGTTTCACAATGACAACGCAGGCACATACTCTGCCCAGCTCTAATTTAGTCTTTTATAGGTAACACAGACACAAGGCAATACTTATTCCCAAAAGCAAAACACAGCTCTTTCTTCTGCATCCTGCTCACCAGAGAAATCACACTTGTCACTCTTTCTTCTTTTTTAAAACCAAGAAACACAACGTTGCACTGCTCAAGATGTCCAGCCTCAAGCTCCGCAGCCCTGGGTGCTACCAGCTCACTTTTGTCACACGTGTGCCACAGCTACTGCAGGAAGAGAACACTGGTGCTGGGGAGGCAGGAAGTTGTTGCTCACAGGTAGGCGATTAGTTACCCAAAAGAGCAAACACCAGTACCACTGACATCCTACAAACAAGCTCCTGGCATCACAATCAGTCTTAGAGCTTTGTCTTGATTAACAGCTGCCTCTCTTGCAATTACCTCACCTTGCCCTTGATGTTCAAAGGGGTATTATGCCTCTCTGTACAAAGTCTAAAGAAAAGAAGGCACATTTATAGCACAGAGTTGGCCTAACCATGTAACAGAGAGACCACATTTGTTTGTCCTGACAGTCTCACAGCCAGCCTACGGAAAGCTCTTCCAACCTTTGCACATTTGTTAAGGAACACAGCTCTAGCATCAACATGTCACTCACTTTCCCACTCAACCACTTCCAGTACCAGGACATGGTACCAAGGGGCATCTGAGAGCCCCAGAATAAAACAGCTATGAAGGGGTTAAAATAAGTGATTCCACAGAATGAGAAATCCGTTTCTACATACCATGTGCCACCAGCCAAAGCCCTCCCTCCTCATAACAGAGAACTTGTCTCCTACCTGTCTGAGGCCCTTCGGTATTTTCTTCCTTTTCCCAAGGTGCTGACAAAGATTGCGATCATTTTCCCGGTCGGAGCTGTACTGGTGGTGGTGAAGTCTGTTCTTTTTGGGAAGATACGCCAGCCCATTGGTAAGTGCTTCCCGTTTCTTCTTGGCTAGAGGATTCTGTCGCTTCTCCACACGTTCCTGAGGTTTCAGAGCCACGTCCTTCTGCAGAGGGAGGGAGCGGGGGAAAGAAGAGAAGAAGAACACAGCAGTTAGGATACGGCTTCAATTCGGTCAATCTCTTTAAGCAGCAACTCTAGGTGACCAGCAAAGCATTCTGGAGGCAACGCTACAGTCACCAGGGAAGGACAAGGCAGTCTCCACTGGTGTCCATTTCATCAAAAGATAGGGGAATGCAAAATCAACTCTGTAAGATGAAGAGAGCGTGCAGAAGCAGATCTATACACACACACTCCTTTAGCTTTCACACCACCAACCTCCTAATTCTCAAACACATCCCATCTATCAAGTAAGCATGCATTTAGAAGACAGGGTGTGTTTATAATGTTTGAATTAACAATTGTCTTCGATTTAAACAATGCCTGGCTTCCAACATTTATTTTTATTATTGCTGGTATTTGACAGGACAAGGCAAGAGCTGATCTAAATCCAATTAAAGCAAATGAATCTCAGCTCACTTCAGTGGACGTTTTCCTCAAGCCTGACCTAAGAAAATGACTTCCAAATCTCAGGGGAGTGGGGAAAGCACAAAAAGAAAAAAAAAAGGCAAAAAAAAAAAAAAAGCTTGTATTTGCAATCTTTGTTACTGACCTTTCTTTAAACCCCAGAGTTAATGTGTGGCTGTAAAAAACACTCGAGCCTTGTAACACAAACACGAGTTTTGTCACTTAGCCTACAGCTACTGCATTTTCCTACTGATAACCTGCAATGCAGAATCCATATTTTTGTTTCAAATAAATGTTACTTGAAAAACAATTCTCCAATATCACAAAATTAAATGCAGAGGAAGAAGAGGCTGGATGGTCATTGGGAGAGAAGAATTAGAAACTACTGGAAAGCTGTGAATTACAATGCATACTACATACCTAAATAAATACAATTTGCTAAGTCACATCTACTCCAAGAACTTCACATGTAAGAGTGCAGTATTTCCCTGTAAGGGGCACATTACTGAAATAGTGTAATACTTTAAGCATATTCTACTAACATGCCTGGCTGCTTTGAGCAAAATCTCTCTATGCCTCACCATCAAGTACTGTATGATCTTATAACCTTTCATGCTTCCATTTATTGTCAATTTTATAACTGACAGCAGGAAAGAAATTGGGCTGTTGGTCCCTGTGTCACAAAAAAATTCAGGATCAGGAGAATATAATTCAAATTATGGCACCTTTTAATGCAAAAAAACCCAAATTTCATGCCTAAAGGCAAAAGTCAGTTTGGCTTTAATTAAAGAATGCTCCCTAAATGCCTGTCTGAAATACAAGAGCTTCACAAAATTCCTAACTAGAATCAATGAGAACATTCATTAAACTGAACACAGTCAACATTCAAATTTGATATTTGGTAAAACGAATAATTTTACAAGTATTAAAGAAGGGAGCGCAGAACAGAAGCTATAAGAAACTTCTACATTTTCTTCACCTAAGACCTCATGAGAAATATCCTCAGCTTTTCTTCACACAGGGTCACTCATATCACAAGAGTTAGTTTTGTCCAAGCTCATGAAAGAAATCTTTAGCATCCTTAGCTATAAAGCAGAATCACCGTTTTAAGAACATCCCAGCCCTCTTCTGTGGTTCCTCCAGCTATTGAAAAAAAAGTCAGTAGTAGCACTGATCACCATAACATGCTCTGAGATCTACTTGTGAAAAGCACAGCACGCAGGCCGAGAAATCCTACAGAGCAAGCCCAAGGGAAAATAAAGCAAGAAATATCACTTTTCTGAGCACACCTTCTGTCTCCTTCCCCAGGAAGGTTTCAGATATATGCCACAAATGCACAAAGGCAAAGTCTCAGGTGTCATAATCCTACAGTTACTATTTCACCAATTCTCACCATTAATAGCGTCATAAAATATTGATTCCAGCAACTACAACCACACAGTGAGCTCCTGGATAACAAACGCCGAGCACCTTGAACAGCCATTCCCACCCTCAGCCCTCCTCAGCTACACAGAATCACAGAATCACAGCATCCTAGGGGTTGGAAGGGACCTCGAAAGATCACCCAGTCCAACCCCCCTGCCAGAGCAGGGTCACCTAGAGTCCATCACACAGGAACGCATCCAGGCGGGGTTTGAATGTCTCCAGCCAAGGAGACTCCACAGCCTCTCTGGGCAGCCTGGTCCAGTGCTCTGGCACTCTCACAGGAAAGAAGTTCTTCCTGAGATTCACATGGAACCTCCTGTGCTCCAGTTTGCATCCATTGCCCCTTGTCCTATCATTGGTCAGCACTGTAAAAAGCTTGGCTCCATCGTCCTGACCCTCACCCTTTACACCTCACCAAACAAACTGGAACACTGAGTGATGCTGGGATTCCCACAGAGCAACCCCAGCACAGCACTGATCACAGCTCTGCTGAAACAAGGAGATGTTTTATCACTGAACACATTTGTGCTTTAAGATAACAATCATCACGCTGCTAATGATAAACATAAATCTTCATTTTATTTTTTTTTTTCAGATCAGTATCAAAAAATCCAGTGCTTTATGAACAGCACATTGTACCAGCACGGGGCTTCTCTGAAAACACAGAGCTCTTATTTGCAGATAGAAATGTTATTAAGAGGCTTCACTCGAAATGTGAAAGGTTGGACAAGTGAAGAAAAGGAAACTTTCTGAAAAAATAAATAAATATTCTCCTAATGACTAAAGAGCTTTTGTGGACATTTTTTTTTCTTTTTTTCATTCAGCTACAGCTCTAAATGAAAGAGTGGCAGGCTTCCAGAAACTCATCAAGTGTCTAATGGGGCTAGCACTGCCATCAGGAAATTACTAGCTCCCATTAGCTTTGAAGAGGGTGTAAGATGGGTCAGATTTTGCAGATCACTATGGGTGTAGATGGGATAACCTCCTCCATAGGAAAGCTGTGTTCTGGCCAACTGCATAAAGTTTCATGAACCGTCAAGATACACCTAAAGCAGAGTTTAGTTCATGTCAGAATTGGGATGGAAGGATCTGCACACATACCCACAGCAAAGGTGAGTGACAGCAGCTTCACAAAGGCTTCTGCAAACTACGCAAACCGATCTTCCAAGGCAAAAGGAACAACTTGCAGGAATCTACAAAAATAAGGAGCCTCTTCTGCTCATGGCCAAAGAGAGAAAAGGGAGCTCCACATTCTACAAATTGTTAAAATGGGCCTTAAATCCAGTTTGGTGGGTGGGCTTGCTATGAAATTTAGACATAAAGATTGGTGTTTAGACAACCCTGTTCCTCCAGAACAGCCGCCTGCTTCTCACCCGCTGACATTGCTGCAGAGAAAATTACAGAGTGCTCTGGGTCAAAACCCCTCTATTACTGAGCTGTATGGTAGAACCTCCCATTGCTTTCAACAGATACACAATTTGTCCTTAAACTAGATATGTACATAGAAATAGATATTAAATTCCTCATTTGCAGACTGGCCTGCAAGAGGACATGGTGAAAGAATAAAAGCTTAGACTCAGGTGGATAGGATGCGTTAAAACTAGCCTGAATGGAGATCACGTGGGGTGTGGATCCTCATGTTTGAGGGTGCAAACTGCCCAGGATTGTTTGGGACACATTGTTGGTACAGCAGCACACACATGGCACACACACACATGGATTCTGCCCTCTTGGAAGCCGCTGGGCTCGGCGGAGGCGGCGCTTGGCTGGGAACCACGGCCCTGCATAAATCACTTCCCCCCTTTCTGCCCTTTCTCCCTCATCCAGTTTTTATCTTTCTGTTGTTTAGATAGGACAATAGCTGTACCATGCCGTGTGCTAGTACATTAGCCAGCACAATCTTAATTACAGACTTCAGGCATCATCATGATTAGAGTAATAAGTTGTAATTACTCTAAGGTGACAGGACTGCACAGACCTTATCTACACAGATAAGGAGATGTGGTAATATTTCATGTTGAGGCATATTTTTCAGCAGCTACCCATGGAGTCGATTCAAACTAAGTAGCAGACTGTGAACAACACATTCAGACTTTAATGGAGGTTTTTCTCCTCTCCTGCCAGCACCCAAGCCCACACATTATTAAATAAATCCTACAAACATATTAGGCATGGTTTAAAACCATCTTACTCAGAGATATCTTTCATCAGTGAAGTGCCTTAAGTGTATCAGGAAGGTGACTTAAATGTATAAATATGTAATTACATGCAATTCAATACAGAAGTGCATTAATATTTATGAGTGTACTGTATAATCTAAAAAAATTTCCATTTGTTTTATTTCTATTGGGCACATTAATCAATCTGATTCCACTGCACTTGCCATAGTGGAGAAGAGCTGCCCATGCTGAACAGACTCTGCCACAACGTCAGTGAGCAGGAGGGCTGCTGAAGCCTGATGGGGTGGCACTGCAATCATCTCAGCTCCAATTAACATTAACAATTTCAATCCAAGTCCTCCATTTGGTGAGGGGAGGAAAAGCAGCCTCCATGGGTATAACAGATAATTTCTGGAGGTAGAAGGCTTGAAGGACACACTGCATTCTCATCAAGTGTTAAGCTTTCAGGGAGCTATGCCTGATTTATTTCGGGAGAGTCCATCTTCTTGCTATGTAAATGACAGCTCATTAATTATAAATCAGATCCTCAGTGGCAGATGAGCAGTGCTTCACACTGCTTCGTGATGTCCATGCTTCACCCCCATGAATCTCACCCCAGAACCAGTCCGTCGCTGCTGCCCTTTGCTCCTGCCCTGCTCCCCCAGCCACCTTCCCTCTGACAACAACTTAAAAACTCCACCTAAATAACAGGAACGCTGTTCCACTCCTTATTAGAGGATTTTTTTATGGGAACACTTGATGAAAAGCAACGCTGCAAAGGCTCTGTGTAGCAAATGCACCACAGGCACTTACCTGGGTGAAACTTCCAGGTGCTGCTCCGGGATTTCAAGCCTTGATCTTCCCAAATCATCCCTGTGGATTATTGCCATGATTGCAGCACTGCAAGAACAACTTTCTGAATTTGCACTGACCATGACCCTCGTAAAGTGCAACTTCTAAAACCAAAGTAGATTACTGCCAGAGCTAGTAAAACCACGTTAACAACTGCATCAGTCTACAACTATATTCCAATTATTTGCTCCTCAAGTTCTTGCTGAAGTCCACAACAGCTTTATATCAGAGCCCAACTATTTATCCTTCAGTCCAACATGAAAATTAAGTATACAGAAATAAGGCACTATTCTAAAGCTGAAGTTATTTACGGTCATGAAATGTCAATGTAATGGTCCATTTAAAAAACAAATGGAAAAGCAAGCTCGAATCTACTGGTTTGCCTTTGTTCACTATTCACACACCCAGTCATCCCTGACAAATGGAATTGTAAGAAAGGTACTTCTGGAGCCTTCTGTTTGTTTTCAAAGTACAAGGAATTCACATTTGATCAGGAAGGAGCAGGCGGTGCAGGAGGAAGAAGCCAATGGGGGAGATAAAATAAAATACATTTTCACTAGCTCCAAGAGTTGATTTGAAATTCTTTCCAAGCTATGGACACAACCATAAGGCAGCCTCAGGACTGTGAGGAAAAGCAAGAAGCAGCCAAAGGGCTTCCCATGAAACCACACATGGACAGGAACACTGACAAACCCACCACTGACAAACCCACCACCTCCATACTCACTCACGAAATTTGTTACAGAAGTTCAGCTTGCAAGAAATTCAGATGCCTAGAGGGGCCAGCTGAGAGAAATCCTGCAGCTTCATTAGCATCACGCAGTGGGGATCGTTAGCTGGCAAGGCAGTAAAGCAACACACACAAACAGCTGCACAAACTGAAGCAAAACCCCTCAGAATGGGGAAACAGCACCAGTCTGAGGGTCCCAAATTTGCCATCACATCTTGACAGTCTTCATTGACTCACACTGTGTTCTCTGTTACGTTTGGGAAGAATTTTTATAGCTGATGGATGAAAATGCCCTAAGACTTCAATACCTCTCTCTCGCATTTCATAATTCATTATTTTAGTTCTGGCAGTAACAACCAGATGTAAAGGGCTGAAAACAATGCACGGACTAGTCCCTGCAATCTTTCAAAATCAGAGAATAAAATGAGATGTTTACAATAGCCATTCATTCCCCTTCAGATAAGATAGCTAAATGCACTGCGTATTCTTCTGAATGCACAATTAGTTCCTCAAAAGCATTTATCTAGAGGAAAAAATTGCAAACACTCTTAAGACAACATCAGGGAGAAAGGAAGGCAGGTGTAAAGTGTATTGCAAAAGAGAAAAGGATTCTCAAAGTGAAATGATGGTATTTTAGAACACAGGAGACTGGTGAAGAGAGCCATGATGTTAACTGCAGTGGGGTTCAGTAGCCCACCCACTAATCCCAGCAATTTCTCCAAGTCACTAGACCTCTGCACAAAGGTTTAATCTTGTTTTGTTTCCTTTGTTTTCATAAAATTACAACCCATTGCCTCCTGCATCTCTCTAGAATCCGCAAACAAAGTGGTTCAGTGTTGTGCAAAGAAGGTTGTGCACCAGACTGAAGATGAAATGCTGGCCCAGGCTGCAGGACACTGCGTGGTGATCACAGATGGAGGCAAAACAATAGCAGAGCAAGTTGCTGTCTGCTTGAGATATGTTTTATAAAAGCGCTTCTGTAGCAAAGAGATTGCTTTGATTTTTCATCCCAAAATCATTTGTTAACAATATCATTGATAGACAGAAGGTTCCCTTTCAGGTGCCGCTGATTTAAATTACACACAAGAAAAATCACATTAAAGCAACATTATTGAGGTTACAAAGTCAAGGACTTGGAAGTTATGAAAGGCCAGGATTAAGGCTGCAAC
Organism: Aegotheles bennettii; assembly: GCA_013398125.1. Classification (NCBI taxonomy): domain Eukaryota; kingdom Metazoa; phylum Chordata; class Aves; order Caprimulgiformes; family Aegothelidae; genus Aegotheles; species Aegotheles bennettii. Next base: position 315,405 of record VZRW01010357.1, read on the forward strand.
CACCACCTCAGTTCAGCCCTCTTGTGCATGTGCGTCATGATACAATCTTTAATTACACCATGGCATGCTCTTATTTCCCTGTGCAGAATGAAAGGTATTCAGCTAATGAGCAGCCACTCAAAATTTTGTTTTCTCCTCTTTGTCCAACATGTGGACCAAAAACTCGTTTACTTACACTCCATTCACACATCCTCTGAATGAACAGCTATTAATTTCCTCAAAGGCTTTTGTATACAGCCTCTCACTACAGTATCAGATGCTCAGCAAGTATCAATAACTTCTTTTACAGCTGTTCAGCCAGATGAAGGTATTTCACTATTCCCATTTCATAGGTGGCAACAATAGTTTTGACATGTTCAGGTCAAAAACATCTGCTCATTTTAAGCACCCATTGGGAAGCGCCTCGGATTTGATTTTTAGAGAACTTGGCTCTACAGAGCACTCGATGTACTGAAGCACAGCCTTCCCTGGCTTCAGCAGCTCCTACGAGTGCCGAGCGCTCCTGCGGATCAGCCTTTAGCAAGCACCACGTATGACAAGGACACAGACAATGACTGTTTCTAAAATATGCAGTGCAATGGCCTCCCTCAGTGCCACATACTAAATATGAGATGGAGACAGAGGAAAACTGGATTCTAATTACACTGAGTTCATATCAGGGGAGGTTCAGGTTGGGTGTCAGGAGAAGGTCTGTCACCCAGAGGGTGGTGGAGCACTGGCACAGCTCCCCAGGGCAGTGGGCACAGCACCAACCCTGCCTGAGTTCAAGAAGCATTTGGATGATGCTCTCAGGCCCATGGTGTGACTTGGGGTGTCCTGCACAGGGACAGGAGTTGGACATGATGATCTTGATGGGTCCCTTCCAACTCAGCACATTCTATGTTTCTATGAAACCCTCCTGTGATCCTCTCCCTCACTGTGCACCTTCCAGCTCCGGGAACTGGTGGGAAGGGGCTCAACAAGAGAAGAGTCCTCGATTCCAAAGTCAAACCTGTTTGAGTAAATGACTTCAGCATCTTCAAGAAATAAAGTAGGCCATTATGCCATTACCAGTGGCATCACAATTCATAAAGGGCCAAATAAAACAAACCCACAAAGTTGAAGGAACTGAAACACATCATTGCCTGACACATACACACAGCAGGTAAATGGAAACAAGGGACCCTGTACACACACCACTCCTCAGCCCCGCCGTGGCTGTACACTTTACACTGTGTTTATCTGGCATTATTTCAAGAAGACATGACCATCAACTCTTTCCTACTTAGATTTTACTCCGTTTATTGTTGCAGTGGGATAGCAGTCACTCTGAAGCACAAGTAAACTGTGACTGACTGCTGCTAACACACTAGACCTAAGAAATCAAGCTAGTAGTAGTATTTTTCTCAGGAAAATTAATGTCCTCCCCTATTCATAAATTCAACCAGAAGACCATGCCTTTCTTCAACACACTGTGTGTTGAGATGCAGACACTCTATTTCTCAACAATTCATGATATTTGATACTTCAAATGAGATCTGTGCTGGTCCTTTGTGATTATTCACACGTATTTTGTAATATTTGTTTCTGTCCCTTACTTTCTCACATTTAATTACACACACGCGTGCCCAAGTCTCACTGCAGTCAATGGGATTTTAGTAAAATCCTTAAAGTCGTTCTTATCGGTTTTGAGACTGCTGAATATGAGCATAGACTCAAATTTTTACTTTGACATAATAAAAGGCTTGTTTAAAAAGAAATTTCATTCAAGTATTTGGGTACAAAAGATTAAAATTTACTCCTACACTCCAACTTTGACAACAGCAGAATGTAATTACTCGAGATTTCAAAGGCACCAGTTCCACAAACCAGCTGTAGCAATTGGCAAAGGCAAAATGGACAGTCTTAGACACCATTTTTCATAGTATTCACTTAATCTACAGATGCTACACAAAATAAACCTTTAGCTGAAATCTAAGACTACAATGGCAGCTGCTGAGCCAAAAAGGCCCTATGAAATCAAAGCTGGAAAAAGAGATGTCAAACCTGAAGATGAGTATCAGGGCAACTGATTGCTTTTCATTTATTTCACCTTTTTCAAACCTGACATGGTGTTCTCAGCCTTATCCTCCCCTTCCCAATTTTGTCACTCAAAATACTGTACCATGCCACAGCACAGTTGTGGAGGTCAGCAACACAACTGGAGTCTGTGCAACCAGAGTTAGGAAAAAACCTACTCTTGGAGCTAGTGCTGAGGAGGTGCTGAGCAATGCCAGCTTAGACTACAGAGCCACTGAGCCATTTTCCCTGAAGCTGCCCAGTTGTGTAGAAGTACACACAGCTCATTCTGCTCCACCTGATTCAGCCAGAAACCTGTGTGCTCCTGCAAAAACAAAGAGATCCTGAAGCTCTCACCCCACCCAGCTTCTGCCAGCGTAGAAGTCCCATCATGTTTTGTTTTTTTTCCTAGAGGTTTTTCTGTCTTACAAAAAGTCCAAGATTAACTCTTTCTTGCCCAGTCAACTAAACCATCTTCATCACCCCTGTGACTGCCTTTTCCAAGTGGATTCTGTATGAAATGCCAGCAAGAACTGGCCTCTCCCAGCAGGAATCCACATCCTCTGCTGGCATCACCTCAGCCATGTCCTCTCCAACTCCTCCACGTACAGTCTTTCAAACTTATCAAATCTTTGGTAAGTACCCATCTTTCATACACCTACAACCTCTTTTCTGGCTAAAGCATCCAGGGTAGATCCCAGAGCAAATGGGCTGTGCCTGGCCCACCACTGCTCCGTGAGCTCGAGCAGAATTCAGGGCACGACTATGAGTGCTTCTAACACAACAGGCGTGTTACTGGTCACCAAACAGTCCATCCCAGACATGCTTTACATAACTCACATCCCCCAGACTGCTCACACAGCCCTTGCAGCCAAGGGAAATCTATTCCCACTGGCCCTAGGCTTATTTCACAGTGCTGGCCCTTAAATAAATGTCCTTGAGCAGCACGGCCACATTCTCATGAAGTGTTTATTTTCTTTGTTTGAGGAATGAAAAGAAATAGAAAAGGGGTGTGGAGAGAGAAAGAGTCCCTAGGGATACTCGCTTTAAATCTTCATGCCAACAAAGACAGCTCCACTGCTCTCACACCGCTCAGTTGCAATTATAGATCAGCCAGAGAGGAGCATTAAGCCAGTTCCTAAAACAAAGGTGAATCTGTTTTGTTCCCTGTGCTACAACACACTAGTTGCACATTTCCAGTAATGATCTCATACTGGTGTACAGCACTGGTGTTCTGTATAGCCGAGCAATGCCTGGATCTGATGCAGAAATGCACTGGACTGCAGGCACAGGCTGTGACTGTCGATGTTTCATGCAGATGCCTGTGTCTGAGTCCAAGGGTCAGCTCTGTGTCACAGCAGGGCCAAAAATTCTTCTTCCTTGGAAAGTGAGATTTTCATGGTGGAAAGAATCCAACTGAACAGTTATCAAGTACCAGACTGAGTAACATGAAACACAAATCATTTCTGTTTGTCCAAATAATTGAGAAACTCTTCAGTTCTACAGTAAAACATCTGGAATATTTTTTTCCTTCGCATAGTTTTTTTATTTGCACTTTTTGATCTGATTTGGAATGGAAATAAGTTTTTAAATTTCAAATTTTCTCCCCCCCCCTCAAATTTTTGTATGTTTGTATCTGTGGTTATAGAAGATGTACATATACTGACAAAGATATATATGCTTAGGACCAAATCCCATTGCTTTCTTAGCTTTAAGTAATTAATATGTCCCCTTTTAACCTTTTTTATGTCCAAAAGCATCAGTCCTTTATTTTTGCCCAATGTCCTGCCAACTTGACCAGGAGACTTCTGCACTGAAATCCCTCCAGCACAGCCTTTGGCACGAAGCTGCCTCTGGGCTCCTCCACTTCCCAGATCCATACGGTGCTCGCTGAATAATTCAAATGGCACTTTCACTGGCAGGCCACGGAGTTAGTGGGCCAATAAATCTTACATTTAAAGGGTATTCCCCCCTTATTGGTAGGGTTAGAATAAATGGATGTGGGCTTAGATGGCTCTCATCCCTGCTATTCCAGATGACTTCAGCCTCCAGGCTCTAACACCAGCACCATTCATTAGCACAGCACTCAGCATTCATAAGAAATGTATTACGGTTTGCAAATCAAATCAGAAGCACTTCTGTATTCCTTGCCTTGCGGAAATGTGGTACAGCACCAGGAAAGTCCAATGCACTCTAAAGGTCTCACAATGCTCACTAAAATATCATCACCACAGAAAAGAACTGAGTCGGGACACCAAGGAAGAGGTGAGCTTTGCTGCCATGTCAGCCTCACGACTAGACCGGAAAAATCTGCCCTGCAGGAGTCAAGACAAAGAAGCTACCTTGAGACAACACAGGTAAGAACAACCAGGAAACTGTACTATGGAGAGAGAGATGGAAACATACACATCATTTATTTCGAGGGCACCAATAAAGCCTTACAAGCATACAGGGAAACCAGAGGCATCCTGCTGCACATGCAAACGGCAGGACAAACCTGGCCCTTCGGACAGAAAACACAGAAATAAGCCAGGAGAAGGGCAGAACTAGAAGCACGACTCATGGGTTGGGTTATGCCACATGGGAAATGCTCCAACCTACAGATTTTTTAACCAAAAACCTCCACATAATAATGGGTTATAATTATTTAGCTTTTCAAAATAAAAATCTATTTCAAAACAACTCTCTTCCATCTTGTGAGTCAAGAAGTTGAACCACTTAACACACTGGCTTTTCTGTCTTCTAAACTCCCACTGTCTCATATTCCTCTTGATTTTCTTTCTCCTTCTCTGAGAACCACTTAACTCTACCACTGTTCTTGGCATGTGGCATGCAACCTCTCACAAAAGACTATTGAAGGCAGATTTTAAAATGAAAGAACAGTGATTAGAAAGAGGGAGAGTGTGCTCAGATAGGACCAGAGGACTGCATCACTTAAGGTGAACTCGACAATATTCTTCATTAGGAAAAGGATCAGAACCTTTGAGCAATTAAAGGGAAAAAAAGAAGCAACAGTTCAACTTCCCATCTGCAAAAGAAACCTTCTAGCATTCAGCCTGAAAAAAATAGTGAAGAACAAAAGTTTAAAAAATGGAGCAACATGTAACCTTTCCATCTGCTGGCTTATTCTTCCCCTAGGAAACAGATACAGTGAAGATAAATTTGATGATCAAAAAAACAGAGGGATTACATTCTTGTACAGTGCTGATCATTGGCAAATCCCCCTCTCTGCAGTTCAGAAGCACAGCTTAGCATAACAGACAAGATTTATCATTGCCTTGTCCTTCGCACCACTTACAAAGTAGATCTAAGTTACTCCTATCTCAAGTGTCCTCATTCACATGCACAGATGAAATAAATCCCAGAACGATTTTGCTGTTACTTTACAAAGGTATAAGCCACCGTACCAAATGCAGAGGATCAGACCCACTGGGTAACTGCCACGTGCTCTCCCATCCTTATTTCTCCCCTCTTGCTCATGCATTGCATCCTCACAACAAAGCATTTGGCTCAGCTTTAAACCAGTGGATGCTCCAAAGTCTGTGTGGCATCACCCAACACCCTTCAGTTGTCTTCAGCAGTTCCTAGGAAGGGAAATACAGTTCTCCCCTTCTGCCCTGTATTTGGAATACGGAGTCTCCATTTAAATGGGCACAGAAGACAGCACAAATAAACAAAAGGGGGAAAACAGAGATGACTACTTCAGTTTTATTACAGGGCACAGACTCAGGGAAGTTGCCTCATACACCAGAGAAAAAGAAAATTTCCTTTACATCTGTGCTGTGGCTGAAAATATGGTGTCTTCTGTAAATGTTCAACTTTTTAAAGCAACTTTGTACATAGGTCTTTGAAAACTGAAGTGTCATCTAATATTCAGGGCTATTCAGTGACTGGAACAGCAATTTCTGTAATATTTCTTGTTTATAGTCACCTAGAAGCTACAGATGTAACTTGGTAGAGATGCACAGTCAGGGGATCTGGTTCCAAAACAGAACATCTCAAGTCAAGAGCTTTGCTAATGCCTCCAGCAAGCTTGCGATGAGTTACGAAACCTGTGAATCATACTGCTTGAGCAATACTGCTATTCAAACCACACTTCATATACCCGGCTGTCTCGACTGAACTTGTAACCATCACTTCTGCAGAAAGCATCCAAACTGCTGTCTCTCTGTAAAAACTTGCCTGGAGCAGGAAGCAGGTAAAGCTCTGCAGTGCATCTCTCGAGAGCTATGGAATACGTTGGAGAGAATTGGAACCGTAAGCAGGAATCAGTCTGCACTTAGAAGGAAACCTTTCCTATTAAAGATTTGTTTTCTAAGCTGCTTGTTGGTGCTGGTATCCAAATCGCTCTTGTCTGATCTTATCACAACTTGTACCCTACCACGCACAGGATTAGAGCTGGCCGAACTGCGATGGTAAATCATTAATGTGGATACTTGGAGACATATGTTGAAATTCCTGATCTTCACTTTGTGACCTGCAGCAACGAGCTAAGCCCCAGTCCTCAAAGCACGTATTCAGGGGGCCTAAAACTATTTAATTCCCATTGACTGCTTTTCCAAAGGAAATAAATGGCTCTGTGAATATAGGCCTTTAGCCCTTCCATACAGCAGTGCTCATCTGTAAAGTGGAAGTAAAGCCACATCCTATTTCATCTGTGCCTCATATTGCTAAATACTTAAAGAGGTAAATGGATCAGGCACCACAAGAGCAAAGAGGGTTGCACACATGCTTAGAAAAAGCAAACAAGATACTGCAAAGGTGATGTGGGTTCATGGAGCAGTCGGCACCTCCCCCTCTGGTCAGACCTAGATCAAGGCAGCCATCTTCTGGATAAATATAACAGTGTCCAGCTTCTACACACCACAAAACAGCTCAGACCTTCTGCTATTCATTAATTCATTTTGGAAACAGTAGCAAACTCAGCCTCATCTGTGGCCCTTCAGATTCCTCAGGCCAAACAACCACAGCCATGGTGTTCCTGGGCTGTGCCCTGTGGCACGGCTGCAGCCCCCTTCTCTGCCTCTTGCCTCTCCCCATCTCCATCCCCAGGGGCTTCCTCCAAGCCTCCTGCCAAGCAGGTACCTCTTGCATCTCGCTGTCCTCCTCCAACTGATGTGCAGAACAGGTAAGCCCTGTGCTTTGTCTCCACCATCCATACTGGAAGAGGACAGCATCCACATGTCCCTTTCTCTGCCGTTCGTTCAGGACAGTCTCGCTGGTGCCCAGCTCCATGTGTGTGTATTTGGCTCTTGCTTTCTCATATTTTTCCCTTCCACACCTATGGGCTCCCTGCATGCCCTGATCCCCTTCCAAACACAGAGGGGTCACAGCATTTCCCCTTCCACGTTTTCATCCTAATTCCAGACACCTCTCGATCTCTAACCCCCTCCACGAGGATCAGTCTCATCCCATCTCCCTCACCACCAGCTTTCCACATCCTCCTCCTCTGCCTTGCCCCAGTGCCTCTGCCTCACCAGGAGCCCTCTCCTGCTATCAATTCCCCCTGCCAGTGACTCTCTCCACACAAGTTGCAGCCTTTGAAATCTATAAAACCCTTCATTCTCCTGCGGGTTGAGAACTTCCAATTCCTGCCTGGGAATGAAGAGTGAGGGAAAGGTAAGAAAGCCTGCGGGCAGTTTCCTTTCTAAGCTCCCCATAGCCCCTGAACATCCCGTACCAGCTGTCCTGGAAGAGCAGCAATGCTCCTACACCCCCCTCCCCGGACCCAGGCCAAACTGCCAAATGCACTTTGGCATCTGGAGTATGCGAGGCAGCCCCTGTGAGGAGCAGTGTGAACAGGTCTTAGGAGGAGGAATTTGAGAAGGTCACCCCTTTTTTTTCAATTCCATAACCCGTCCCCCATTCCCTAGGCTATTTTACATCTCATGTAAGTAGGGCACTCCTTATAAAAGGAGTTCAGGACAGAAAATCCAAACCAACGCTTCGAAAAGACACCCAAACTCTGGGGGTTTATTATAAGGCAAAAATGACCTCAAAAAACCTGGACCAAACAAATGCCTGGAGTGAAAAAGATGGAATAAATTAAAGGATATAATTATGGCTGGGAAAAGAGGGAAGGAGGTCGCTCAATAGGATGAAAGACGGATTTGAGAAATAAGAAATGAAAGGAGGTGTCAACTTGAATCAGCCAGGCTGAAAACTGCTGCTGATTTTGACTGACATACGGAGGCTTTCCAATTGCAAACTCTCTCCCTAATAAGCTGCAAATTCACCTCTACACTTTTACTTTGATCTTAATGCAAATGTTTTACAATGGACAGATTTAATGATGTTCAGGTGCTTATTGGTTCTATCAGACTTGATACTGGAATCAATCTCCCCCTTTAGAAAGCTTGAGCTAATGGCAAAGTTTATTAAACTGCACGCAGTCATTCAGAAAAGATCAATAGAGACATGATTACAGAGCAACCAGAGGATTAAACATGAGATTTATCACAAAATTAAACTGAATTAAATGTTCTCTGATAGCACTTGAAATGCTGTCGATACTCTTAACTGATAATCTATGCTTTCTGTGTTTACTTAACAGGCAGCAGGGATGTCTGGCTCAAAAAAATGACTATAATGTAAAAACATAAGCTGCAAAGATCTGCTGAGAGCATTAAGCCTCACGTAGAAAGCCATTATTTCTTCCTGTTAGGAAGCAAAAGCGGGTGGCTTCTCTGCCCATTTCCGATGCAGGGGTGAGGAGGACACAGCCCTCTCACACCACTCCTCTGCAATCTGCTTCTCAGGCTGTTACAGGATGCATAGGACCCTAAAAGATACTATACAGGGTTTCAGCCAAATGCTTTATGGCTTCCTCCCACAGCAGTCTTGATCTCATTCAGAACTATTTTATCTTCCTTTCTTGCATTCTTAATGACCTTATTAAAACTTACTCAACACCCTGAGAAATTTGCCAGCCTTCCCACTTCACTGTTCCCTCCAGCTTAGCCCAGTACCTCCCCAGATTCAGACACTCAGACCTCTCCTTAATGAGGCTGGCACAGGACTATGCAAACTTCTCTGATGTTCTCTTCCAAAAGAAATTCAGTTACAAGCATAAAAAGCCAGGAGCACCAGCAACACAATACCACTGGCCTAAGAAACAGAAAAGGAAGTCCAGAAAAAGAAATTCAGGTCGATTTTAGAGAGAAACAGAATCTAAATTCAGACACTGTTCTTCTGGGCTGAGATCCATCCCTGCAAGAGCTGGAATTTCCCAAACCCTGCTGTGTTCTGAGATCTGTTATCAGAATCACACACAGAGATTATTGCCATCTGCACTATAATAATGTGGTTGGCCTGGTTTTGAGGACCAAAACCTCAACTCACAGCAGGAGAGAAGGGAGAGGGAGGGAGGGAGGGGAGGAGCGGGAGCTCGTGAGTACACAAAAGACCAGATGCAAAGTAATAACCAATCAAAACCTCAACTTTGATAAACTGTCAATGTCTTCATGTTTCTGTGGCTTTCTGAAACAGGCACAACATATAAACTCAGCTGAAGAGCTCCCATAAGAATTAATGTTTGTGTTCAACAAGCGAGCGGGCTGAGGGCATCAGCTCCCAGGATGCTTCTTTCCACCATATTTTTGAGAGAAAGGTTGATATCCCACCATCTCCTCCACCAAAAGCTTAATAAACCTTGATAAAACACTCAGAGGAAACATGGCCATCCAAGAGCAAATAAACCACGCAAAACAAAAACCACTGAAAAATCCCTCCTCGACGATCACGAATTGATTTTTTACTGACTTAGAGGGGCTTAGCTGCTTTCTAAACACACTCAGCTGTCCCCAGCGTACTTTGCAAAATTCAATCCAGTAATCCAATCCCAGATGCATTACGTGAAATCTTATTTCTCCAAGCTCCAGAAAAGAACAGCAAAAGGAAGTCCTTAGGAACACTAATTTGCCAATAAATACTGACTGAGCCAATTTCGCTTTTGCTGCTTTTTGGGGGGAAAATAAAAGGAGAAAGAGGAAAAAAAAAGGCTGCTGAGTACTATTTCCTCTCATTAAAACTTCACTTGTGGATAGAAAAGATACCATGGAACACGTACCCCAAAATTAGCCCAGCATGTGCTCTCCCAATAAACAAATCCTCAGAAACGAGATTAGAGTCACTCCCAATAGGTTCCCACTGCAGAAATCCACCAGTTCCATCCAGAAAAGGAAAATCTCTGTAATATCTAATAAATGGACCAAAACAGCTAAATGAATAGCAGGGCAATAGCACAGCATGTTCTAGCAGCAACCAATGAAGCTATAGTCAATACACACAGTAGCTGTTAAATTTTACATCAATACCATCACACAATTAAGCCGCTGAGCGCCCGAGCAGAGCAGCACAGAGCTTGGCATTATGTGAGCTCTGAGCCTGCCTGGGTGAGCAAGGGAAGCACAGATCCACTCTGGTACTTCAGCGTTAGGAGAAAGCCTGTGTTTATCACTTTCTCTATGTGCTTTCTGGGATGCTCTGCAGATGACACAGATGGCATTAGTAATACATGAGCGCTGATGATCACTCGGCTCCACGGCTCTGACACTAACCCAAGATGGCAGCTGTTTGTCCGGGGAGCAAGGACCAGGTTAGCAGTTGCACGTGACATTCAACATCCAGCTCTGACAACATCCTTCTGCCTTGACACTCTCCTGCAGGACCCCAGTTTATCTCCTTCCTAGCAGGCTGCTGGCCCGGCTTACGGGCTCTCCCTGCTGGGGCCCGGTGGCAGGGAGACACTGCCCTTAGACATAAGGATTTCTGATTTCTGGCTGCTTACATATGGAAAAAAGGGAAGCAAAGCCCACATGACTGCAGTTGCATGTCTCAATGTACCCACTAAAAGGCAGGCTGACACCAACAGGCAAACTTAAAAATGTGATTTCCCAGGCAGCTGTTTCCCTGCAACTGCTGCTCCCTCCCAAACAAAGGCCATTACTACAGCTCCTGCTCACGTGTTCCAGCCACACGTTGGTGCCGATACCAAAGCACAGCAGCAACTGAGAGGCACCTCGTGTCTGCATGATGGGCCAAAGTGGTTCATGTTTCTGCCCTGCTCCAGACAGCACTGTCAGCTGCAGCTGGGCAAGGTGCCCCAAGGCATTTCCAATGGGAGGCTCATCCCTGCCAAATGTGCTCTTCCTGGCCTGTCCCATAGTTAAGAGATGCTAGACCTGCTTTTTCCACCTCCCCTGGTCATTAGGCACAGAGATCCAGGGCAACAGGCAGATGACAACTGAGGACACGGAGCTGGAGGGGTTTCTGCGGCACCAAAAAAAATCACCTCCCTCAAAGAGCTGTGGCTGTGTGCTCTGTGTTTTATTAATTTAAAGGTCAGGATAATAAATTTGTCAGTAATGACAAAGAAATTCCCTAGAAACTCGAGTGTTCAAGTGTCATTGAAACTACATCTATTTAGCAAATAGATGAATGCCTTTCACTGAAGCCCATCGTTTGATTAAGCATCTGTCACTGTCTCCCAGAACAGCAGCTCCCCCCTTCAGCAGCACAGGCAGCTCCATGGCTCCTGTTCATATGGATGTAAAAATGATCCTGATGTGAAAGGAGAGCAGCAACTGAAAGCCCAGTTAATGAACTAACCAATAAGTAGTGGGCCATTCCTACAGTCTTCTACTCCTGTTGACTTGTCCAAGCTTAAGTTTTTATAATCAGATTAATTTAAGTTCTACAAACAAAAGAGAACAGAATTTGCTTGCTGACTTACTGAAGTGGAGTGGGATGGACTCACACCTCATCATCGGGTGTCAGCTTTTTAAAAAGGGATTTTTCTTTGCAAGTTTAAGTTTTTACAAGAATTGAGATGCTGAATCTATGTTAGTAGCTTGATTTCTTAAGAATTTGGGGTGATTAGCCAGACAACTCTTCTGTTTCTGTCACATTCAGCCTCCTAACTGAGCAGTACCTTTCACATCTGCTCCCTGTTCAGGGGTCACTGGAACTGGAGAAAGTTTTCCCAAGAATTTCTGTGGACTCTGTTTCCCAATGCATACTCCAAAAGGTTAAGAACAGATAACAGACCGGCTAGCACACAGCTCTCTGCTCTCCTGTTCTCATTCATGGAAAGTCCCAAGGGAAACGTGGCTGAATGACAGAGCTGCTTGTCCTAGAGTAGAACATATCAGACATAAAACTTGGTCCATTGGAGAGGAAAAAATAACAGCCACGAAAAGTCTTTCAAAACTAGAAGGAATTAGAAGACGCTGTACAGAGCAAGGCTACACCTCAAATGATTTGAAAGCCTTTCCCCACAACGCAAGACAAAGGAAGAAAAAGAAAGGATGTGGTCAATGGGACAGACATTCAACCTGGAGACACACAAATGCCATTATTCTAATTTACACCAGCTGAGAATTTCCTCTAATTAGAGGAAATACTTCTGCACAGAAAAAAATGAAGCATGAGATGCTCAACCTAAGGCCAAGCAAGTGCCAACAGAATATTAGCTGCTGAGGCCAACAATTACAGGGACTACCAACTACCAGGTGGCAGGGCACAAATGGATCACCTAAGGGACAACAAGCAATAATTTCTTCCTGACTAAATGATTGCAGTAAGTCCATAGACAGCTTATGGCTTATTATAAAAAGCTCAGAGCTTTGTATGAGTATGAGACAGGATTATCAGAAATTCTTCCATTGTGGATCCTAAATGTTTAAGCCAGTATGTTTGAAAGTCTGGTCTGCTGAAAATCATCATAAAATGGAAAATTTCTGAGCAAGGCAGAATAGTGGTGGAGGAAGACATGGGGGAAGAGAGACCCTTCTCAGCACATCCCCAGCTGAGCACAAGCACACACAGTACCATTTGGGAGGCAACTTTATGTGCTCTTAGTAGTAGATTAATGAATGTAATTACCTAACATTGTGGCTGTGAATGCCGCAAAACTGTAATTTATAGCATGCTGTAAAGTTCTAATGTGTTTTTATGTCCATAAGCTGCTTAACCATAATCTAATGCATTCGTACATGAACACCCTCCTAAGTGGTTCTCAGCTAAGCAATGAGCACGAGTCCCCCTTGCCTGCATGCTTCTGCTTTATGTCTTGATAAACCAACCTTTCATGTTGGGCATCTGCAGAGCAGCAGCTGCTAATGGTATGAATAATTTTAAGTTCAGTGGCAAGAACTTCTTTCCTTACTTGAATTAAGTTCCTGGCTGGTCAAAGCTGCAGCGCTGATAAAAAAAAAGCACCAGTCTTACAGTGCAGACATCCCAGGTGAACAAAGGGATGAAACACAGACCCTTGGCCAAGTGGAGAGCCAGTAGACACCCCCACTTGCTCCCACATCTTGGGCTCTCATGCCCCTTCTGTCCCTTGGCCAAGGGGAGTACGCACTGTGTATCTCCTCAAGAACCAGGCAATAATATAATCAACCTACAGTGCCATGCCATCTCCAGACAGTATTTACAGTGAACTCTCTCAAACAGAACACTTCACCTTCCTTCAGCTGCTGTGCTCTTCTGCTCACTGCTGGCAAGATGCTATGGTCACTTGATACCTCTGTTCGAGAGGAGAGAGATGGTCGGGACGCCCGAAGTACAGGCTTATTGTTGCCACTAACTCATTTAGGCAAACCATTTCACTTCTTTATGCCCTTGCTTAACCATCTGTAAAATGGGACTAATAATAAACCCCAGAGGGATTGAGTAAGGCTTAATTAAATGGTTTGTAAAGTGCTTTGAGATCCTCAGGAGAAATGTGCTGTGCAAGTACAAATTATTATTATTGTTACAGTGCTTTCTATTTCCAACACAGTTAAATATTAATGATCCAGTCCTCCTAATGCCCAGTGATACAACTTTCCCGAATAGACATTTTCTCAGCTAAAAAGACAAAGGAACTAGTGTCAGGACATCAATTTTTTTTTCTTTCTTCCTCACCCACAAGCAGTCCAAAACAGCAGGTAAGAGTAAATATTTCGGTATGTATTAAACTGAGGACATGGATCCCAAATGCAGGTGTTCTGCACGCAGTCAGCCAGTTCAGACCCAAAACACAACTCCAATTATGATCACCAAATCACACAATGTTCATATTAAAGAGTACCAGAAACCCTTTCAGGAAAAGTCAGTATCATAGCTAATATATAATAAATGCTTTTCCTAGTTAAAAATGAACCACTTTGCAGAGATCATGGCATGAGTGGCGTGATTAACATTCAGATAAAAGCTTCATCTTGTCAGAAGGAACATCAACATCCTCTTAAGGAAAGCTGCTGTGGCTTTGGGGGCTGGGGAGAAGTACATCTCGGATTTTAAATAAGATATGTTGATCGTGATCCAGCAAAACTGATCTGTATATTGCCTACGGGCACAAAACAAGCAGCCACAATTCTGTCAGCCTCTTTCAGGCCAAACTAAAAAGAAGAAAAATGAGAAAACAGGACTTATGACTTCAGGTCACAGGAGCTGAGTGAACGTGACCTAGTTTGCAAGGGATTGCTGCTCGCTTACCCTTTCAACCCATGGGTCACACGTCGCAAACTGCAGTCGCAGGTACAGCACCTTCTTTCCCAAACAATGAACTCTTACCTCTCCTGAACACATTAGAATCTGTTCAAACAGAACCCTGAATCACCACTGACAAGTACTTTCTTAATATTTCTCAATATTTAGTTACAATATATAATCATACACTAGAAACCAAATGAAACACTAAGGAGGAAAAAAGCAATGCCAAACTTGAAGGTATTAAGGTCACCCATGCAACCTCAGCTGGCCTCTGCTTTGGAACTGAAGTATGCTGCAATATTTAATTATATGGTGAACTATGATTTTTCTCTTTGATCTTCAATAATAATACATAATATATAACAAGATATGCAAACTAATGATGACAAAGTTAAAATGTGTTTTTCCTATCTTTATGCCCTACAAAATGAGTCTGTCTAAAGAAAACACATAATAAGTAAATTACAAGTGGTTTTTATTCAAAGTCCCAAATGTGATTTAAATAGCAAAGAAAAAAAAAAAACGGAAAAAAAAAGCACAAATAAAAAAAAACCTGAAAAAACATCACCACTGTCCCGAAATGAAATACCTTTTTTGCACTGAAGCACAAGGTACCAGAGCAATGAGAATACACAGAGTAGAAATGCAGCAAATAGAAACACGTGAAGTTTGCATGCCTAGAATTACAAAGTCTTTATTTCACCTAACACAGGCTCATCTAACTACTCCATGCAATAGAGGACGACACACCTAAGACACAGAAAGCTGTAATAATCATGATGCATTATTTTAATTGCATAGACCCTGATTCCCGCCAATGAACTCAGATGGATGCTCACACCCTGCTCCTTCTGGACCAATTCTAGAGGGACATTTCTAGATGAGGGAGACACATGAAGCTGTGAAGGTGTCCATCTCCTCTCTATCAATTGAGTGAGCAGGTTTCAAAAACTTTGGCACCTTGCTTTGGTGGGACATGAATCAAAGTCCTCTACCTAAGGGTCTCAAGCTGCTCTCCAGTGTGTTAATTCTAATATGGTCTGCAGAGTTGGCAACAACTACCCCCTTCAGCTCTGTGCTAAGCAAAGTACAGAGAGAAAGGAACCTTCCCAGGTCCTACATAAAGGAAGGGAGAGCACCAGGACTGAAATGCTGTGAACTGTTCTCCTTCCTTCAGCATGGAGCCAAACACACTCACTTGCTTTGGTTTCCTATAACTTCACTCATCCTATCAGGCTGGTTATTACCTACTCATGCAGCGATGCTGCACATGGTTTATCCAGTCCATCTGGAATTTCAGACTTCATGGATACAATATTCCATTGTTCAGAGCCTGAATAGCCTTCAACACAGGATCAGTTAACCATCAATACTCACACAATGCTAAGCTTCCAGAAAAACATCCCTGAGGAACTATTTTCCCAGCAAACAATCTCAAGGTGACCTGTGTAAATCTCTGATGCTTTCAAACCCAGCCAGAAGAGCTGTTAACACAGTGCAAGATCCATTAGATGCCCATTGGCTCTAAAACAGATTGGCTGAGCCAGTACTGAACAAGAACCTGCCCTTATGAATAACCCTTTAAAATACCAGCCTGAAAACACCCGTCAGGCAACTCCACAGCCTCTGAACACGAGGGTGCAGTCACTTCCAAGCAAATAAAAAGCACTGGGTATCACTATGGGGTGACAGGAGTTGCTGTCACAAAGGAATGATGCTTCTCAAGAGCTCAAGCCAGTGGAGAGTTCCCCCCCTCTACAAACATTCTCACCTAGAGCACATTTCACACGGGCAACTCCACGCGCCACAGATCTCAAAAAGAAGATTTGTGACAATTTTATGTTAGTAATAATTTTAAACCTATCAACTTAAACATGTCTATGTATTTCAATATTTAATTTATTTAGTCTTCTAGTGTTCTTAACTTAGGAAGACATTTTATTGCTCTGGTTGACATCTTTATGACAACTGAAACTTGGCTTAATTTTTTAAGTGTAATTTCTGCACCTGAAGAGCTCATTAGTGCTTGTGCCCACACTAGAAATGCATAGGCAAAAATACAGACAAGAGGTACACACAACATGGTTTGTCTGGCTGGAAAGATGAATATCCCTTTGAGAACGTTTATACATGCACTGTATCTTTGTCACCAAAATAAATATCTAAGATCCTAATCTTTTCCTCCTACTCCACAATTAAAACCTGCATCTGTGACCAAACACTACAATCGCTGAGTCTGCATTTTTTCCTAAACAAGGATTAAAGAATCACTTTACTACACAGACTGGCTGCCAGTTATTATAGTAATACACCCCCTCTTTTCCTTACTCTGTTTTTAAACTATAAAGGAGAGAAAAGTGCTCTGGCAGCCTTGAGCTCCATCCTTTCTGCCTTCACCAGCTGATTATTTTCAGAAAAGAAATGCTGGCCTCAGTGGGTACCTGCAAACAGCCTGACTGCACGTAATGATGATATACCTGTGTGCCTGTACCAGGCCACCTGCTCGCAGCCTCCCAGGAAGCTTTTCAGATAGATAAAAAGCTTCCAATATTTTCTCCACACAAACTGCAAGCCATCCATCAAGTTGTTTACATCACACTGAGATATATGCACCTTTATCATTAGAAGAGCTGTCTACAGGAATGGGATGAACACAAGACATCATAAATCTCTCCTTTTAAAAAGCCTTCCTAGATTGCATTATTTTTGTTAACAGGAAACCCACCCAGCAGCATCCCAAGAGCAGCCGTTAAGGGACACGGTGTGACAGGAGAAGGGCAGTAAAGCAGAAGGTTTGTAAAACACAACCAAAATGCTCAATAGAGGACACGATACGGTCTACAGCAGTGGTATTTTGCTTGGCTGAAAAGTTGTGGTTCCACAAGCACTCTTGAGGCCAGGTAGCTTCTGCCAAGATTCTGAACTACCTACAAATCTCCCTGCCAGGCCCTCAAAGTTTTCTATAAACACAGCCAGAGCCTCGCAAGCTCACAGCATTTAACATTCTTTTGCTGTTTCAGTAACACAGTATGTCCCACACGAAAACGTGCTCAGGTTCTGAGTTTGCAGAGCACCTGAGCAGCACTTGTCCTCATCCATCAGAGACTTCCCACATTCAGCCAGCTCCAGTCACCTGTCACCACCCATGTTACTGTGGAGATACTCGCTTGCCCCACCAGCACAGAACATCACACTACTGAGACCAAGTCCTGAGCCCATTTGTTACAGAATCACAGAATCACACAATCCTAGGGGTTGGAAGGGACCTCGAAAGATCATCCAGTCCAACCCCCACGCCAGAGCAGGGTCACCTAGAGTCCATTATTTTATATTAATTTATATTAATAAAATATTAATCTCTAATAAGAGAGCCATCTCCCATGGCTGCATGGGATGATGTGCCACAGTTAGAGCTGGTTATCCAGCTAACTGTTTGAGTTGGAAACTAATAGCTACATCAGTTTGGCAGCTCTTCTTTTAAGCACCCCCTAAAGAAATGAAGTGATGGAGTGGAACCTGGGAGAAGATAATCAGCAGTGTCTCAAAAAGCTGTCCAAAAAGGAGGAGCAAGTGTGGCAGGAGTGAAAGGAAGTTCACATCTGCATCAAGTCTGAATTGGTACCCCAAACCTGAGAAGAGTCTGTGCTGTGATCAGGCTCCAGGAGGGGAAAAAGAGAAGTCTCCCATCAGTGAGCTAGGGGACTTTGACAGGTAACCAAAATGGACCTCCAGTCCAGCTTTGAAGGCCATTATCCTGTTTGGCTGCTAAAATAAACAAGGAAACCACAGTTTGCTGTAGTAAACTTCTTTCCTTTTCTTGAGACATAAATTCTCTCACAGACTAATAATTTCTTTTTAATCACAGTGTTTAGACAAAATAAACCACTTGGGAGTAACAGGAACATGCAAAAATAACAGCAGGTTTTAAACAATGTCTAGACCTTAACATGAGGTACACAGAGAATTAAACAAACGCAGATTAGAATTGGTATGGAAAGTATGGAAAGCAGCAAAGTGTGTTACTAGAGAGGCACAAAGATGACCAGAACACAACCTGCTGTCTCCCTAAGGTGTCCCTTTACTGTGACCCCTCCTGAGCTGTGGCCACGGGAGCTGGAATCCGTCTCATTTTCACACCCAGGACCTGCAACAAACAGCTGCAAGTCCCAAACACTCCACTGCAGCAGGACTCAGTTGGCTTTGCCACTGCATGGGCGTAAGTGCAGTTGCTGGTCTCAGCAGTCCAAAATACAACCAATGACTGTTCAGCTCACTGAAAAAACAAGCACAATATCTTCTTTTTTCCTTTTTAAATGCAACTGCATATAAAACTCCAGCATGCATCTGCTATTTCAGTAGGAATGGTTTCAGCCATGATGAGCTGGAGACAAGAAAGAAAGGATTCCAGGGAGAAGTAATAGCTTTTATGAGACCCATGGGGCACAGATGTCCTCTCTGAGGCTCCAGTGGCTGAAAGCCTGCCCCGTTTTCCCACGTGCCACATAGCAAGGGCTAAGGATCAGTAAAACATGATGGGAAGAGGGCCCTGAATTTGGAAGAATAAAGACAGACATTACCTTCACTTTAATTTTTTTTTCTTCTCAAAAGCAAGCCATCTCCTGAGTAGTGGAGAGAATAAATCTCCCGAGTACATAACACCAACAGTGCAAGCATCTTCAGTACTTTCTCAAGTCTTTTACTGGACCATTGATTAGCGGAATGATAAAGACCAAGCAACACAAATGTCAATGAAGAGGACAAGGCTTTGTGTACTAACCACATTGCCTTTTCTTCTCGTTCTCAGGTGCTCTGTTCCGTGGTTACAGTTTGCTCCTGTACGCCTGTGTATGTGTGAAACACCAAACACCAGACAGAGAAAAAGTCACTGCTTCTATCAGTGGCAAGTGAGAAGATCACCACTCTCTACAGCTGGTGGGGAAACCAGTCTGCAGAGCTGAAGAATGGATATTCCAGCTTTAGGGAAACAGTTTTAGTCAGAACAAAGTACTAGCCTCTGATAACCACACTTACAGACATACAAGCCCAAATTTAGTTTGCATTTGCAGGAAAACATGAAAAATCCAGTTTCACTACAGACTGTTCAGGACAGTTTATCAAAACTCTGATAACAGCCACATATTTTATGAAGTCCCTTGTGTTTAACAGCTCTGTGTTGTCATCTGAAGTTATAAATTGCCTCTCTTTAATCTGCAGGGCTATGATATTCTTGTGGCATTGACATTTTCCTTTCAGACATATCAGTTCTTCCTTCGTTTCAAATGATAGTTGCTCATTTTATCTGCCCTTTAAATGTTTAAAAAGATTCAAACTGGATTAAAAAAAAAAAAGAAAAAAGAAAACAAAAAAACCCCCAGACTTGCTGGATTTGTGTGTTTTCCTGATGTGTTTCCACGCTGTAACCAATCAGATAAGCTCCTTAGTTCCCCCCAGCGAGGCATTATTGAGTTTTTATTTATGTTTCTCCTTGTTTAGCCTCCCAAGCACCAATACACTTGTACCAATGTCTCAGCTTCAACTCCCATTAAGGAAAGAAAAAGCCTGCAAATGTGATCAGCCTTGGAGATTTTCCAGGATGAGAGAGCTTCTAAGCCTTCTACTCTGCTCTAAAAACATTTGGTCTGACTTTGCAGGCGCAGTGCTCTCCTCCCAGCTCTGCTCCCCCATATGGCTTTAATACAGTCTGAAAGTCCCTCCCTGCATTTCACACTCACTTGCCAGCATCTGATAGATAGGAGGAAAATAAGGAAAAGGAGCACCAAGCAATGAAGGCTAAAGCTAAATTAAAGACCAATAAAGACTGTAACCTCCATCTTCCACAATAGCCCTGATTTCTGTACAAAGTGTACCTCCTGATCCACACTTACTAAGCTTTTCGTTCCCCTCCTAGGGCAGGGAAACACTTACACACACTTTCAGACTAATGGTCAGCTTCAAATGAACAGACTGTGGGTTCCTTTGCATGGAAAGATTCCAACTCTTATGTTTAAAGTCAATCTTAATATATTTGTCTATTTTAATTGGTGCAGAACTGTTCTCAAAAACACTGCATCCCAACAAGCTCACTGTGAAAAGTTTGATGATATTTGGATTGTTAACAGAACAATGATCTCCCTTCCAGGGAAGGGCCAGTCCCCTTGCCACAAATTTAGATTTGCAGAAGGGTGGAGAGGTAATTGCTGAAGCAGCTGCTGGCATCAAATAAACCTTGCTTATACCCAGGAACAGCCTGAATTGCCATCAAGCAGTCTGCACTGATCCCCAACAAGAACATGCTGAGATTTTCCCTACCTGAAGGGCACATTCCATCAATATAAAGTCTGATTAATTCAACTGGTAACGCTGATTTATCTTCTGAGGTTTTATGCCTGGTACAAGTTACATCAGCTATGGCTGAGTTGGGATTTTTCCCAAGGTCAGACAAAAGAAGAGGCTGAGCAATGCGTAGGGAGCACAACTTTTCATGAGTTGTAAACTATTAGTTTTCCCTGCACAGAAGGATCAGAAAATGCCTACATATTGTAACTTCCTGGAATTAAAGGTCATCACAGATCTCACTGCTCTGTACTCCAGGTGGAAAACATATGAATTCAAGCCTAAACATAGAATGTGCCCTATGAAAGCAAGACACCCCTTGCTTGCACACATCTCCCCTGAAAGCTGTGTGTCAGTCCTATTACTTCATCTGTGCTGCCACAAAAATCTGTGCTGCTCCAACTCCTTAGAGCTGAGAGCAGATTATTAACAACAGCTTGCTCCCACCCTGCACAGCCCTGTTCTCCTCCTGCTCTCTCAAATCTTTCATATTCTACATTGAGCTGTGTTCTATGCATGGTGATGTCACATTCATCATCACAGTGCCACCGAGGTCAGGTTGCCACTGACAGGTTCCCAAAAGAAAGTACAGAAACAATTTTACCAGATTTTTACCTGTCACCTGTGCAGTTCTGTAAAGAATGGGATAACACTGCAGAGCTTCATCCTTGGGATTCATCACTACAAGACAACAGAGACTCCTGACTCAGCTGCTGGCTGCTATGACCTGGAACCCACTAAGACAAATACTACATTTTCAGGACTCTAACACTTGCCAAATTCATTCCAGACACTTTACAAAGATGCACAGAAAACAACCTCTAATACCAGCAGCCACTGCTCCGACAAGCCACTTGATTTCTCTAAATCCAGTATGCTTCAAAGTGGCTATTAACATCTGTGAATAACAAAGATTAAGAAGATACTACACTGTCAGCAAAAATCCATCTCCTCTCTGATACACAGGCTCGCACTATACATTTCAAAGAATTAGTTTACCATGTAAGACAGCAAATCATCTATAAACAAAGTTGTTTATATAACCCAGGCTGGACTGAGGGGAGAGCACTCAGCTCCAAATCTTTCAATCATATGCACACAAGATCAAAGCAAGGCTTTCTGTGGCCTAGGGGCAGATAAAAACACGCTGCATTCTGTTCTTGCCCTTATGCAAACTGCACACTTAGAGTAAAAATAAATAAATCAATAAATCAAACAAAGAAGCCCCTTTGATTTCTTCACTCCTCCTGCATTCAGTCACCGTTGCGGATGCCCACACGGGCTGTACAGTCACACTGCTGCTCTCTGCACATGGGTCCCTGTTTGAGAACTGGATGGGCAATACAGAATTTCGGTCCTTTGCCAAGAAAATAGTACACATACAGTGTACAAAACAAAGGAGCAATGACCATCCAGTGCGATTTTACATTGTGTTTGCTTTTATTTCTGGTGTTTGTTTTTACCCTGCAGAGATCCCAAAGCAATCCTGCTCCAAAGCAGAACTATGTTCAAGACCAAGGCAGAGAAAAAATAAGACCCATCCCTCTTAGCACTGAAGATCTCAGTACATAGTAACAACTAATGGCAATGCCTGAATGTCTGCAAGTGAGAGTCTGGCTCAATCATCATCATCTTTGCATAGATCAATCCTGACTTGCAATCTTGGGTCATCACAGAAAAGCATCAGGGGAGGGAGGCAAACAAACTACTACCAAAACCATGCAAAGCATCTCAGAGTTGTTCAGCCATTCAAGAATCACCTTTTCTTTAACATCCAGGACTACAAGTCCCAATTAACAGATCTGAATACATTGGATGACTGAACTAGAATCTACCTGAAAACCATTCAGATACTGCCAGCAGCTATTATTATGTAGGAAGGGCTGAGACACACACATTTAGAGCTTACAACAGGCAACAAGTAGAGAGATCCCATAAAGAGAGGAGGAGGGAATGACTGGATGCACACGTACGTGGACTTAGTTTGTATTCAGCTGCACCAGCCCTGTGCACAAGGGGGAAGTCAGTTTTTAGGAGCAATATGAATGACGAGAGGTGTCGGGTTGGTCTCCAGCAGCCACAAGGGCCCAGAAATTCAAAGGTGTGAACATGACCTTGTCATCAACAGCTATTAAACAGACAAATGCAGCTAAAGGTTTACCATAACAGAGACACTGGTCTGTACAGTCCCCTGGTAACAGCAGCTGAACTCTTTAAGTAACCTTTTGTTAAAGATTTAGGAAAACCTGCAGGTACGTTTCATTTTGCAAGGCTTTAAGTAGGTCTTTTGTTTCAAGTGACACTTCTTGCCTTTCCCTTTAGTTGTGAATAGTCTTTACAAGGAACCAGAACTGCACTGAAATGTTTGAACTGGGATCAGCGACAGACACGCTTTAGGGAACACGGGGAGAAGTCAGGTGAGATCAGCTGGAACTTCTGCAGTCACACCACTTGCTACAGTCCGAACCTACACTCTTAAAGACAAGACCAAATCAAACTTCTAAGGCTAAGAAAAGACAGCAAAGACAGAAAATGTGGCTTCCACCCTTACACTACTGCTGGCTGACACCTGGCTGCTGCACAGCACATGCTCTAACCAGCCACCCACAGACTCTGGGGCACAGTCCTGGGGCACAGGGACATGCAGGTTGTTTAAAGCACCCATTTTTCACTGCTTCTCCAGTTACAGGCTCACAGTACCACTGCAAGAGCAAAAGGTGAGATTCTCATTAAAAGCAAAAAGCAGCAGCAAAGTTGGGAAGAGAAACATAAACCAGCACTGGAGATAGGTGGCAAGCAGAGACCCAGCCTCCCCCCATCATTCAGCACATTCAGGATCTGCTTGAGGACCAAGACAACAGTGACAGGCAGCTTCTAGGAGACACTGAGGATGCCTGGTCTGCAGGAAACTTCTCATTTACTCTTTCTCAAAATTTTAAGCACTCTCAACAGTCTACCTCGAAGTGGGATATCAGGGAAAACACTCCTATTCCCTCTGCCCATGAATTAAGTCCACTTTCCAGTATGCCACTATCTGGCTGTTCATTTGCTAATTGCAATTGCTGGAGCATATCAATAGACTTTAATATGAAATCAGGCTAGTTTGCCTTCCATAATCTCCATGCAGCAGTTGACACTGGACCCCTGTTAGCTAGGACAAGTTCAGCAGTGGCCAAAAGGGAATCTAGCATTAGTAACTGAAAAGATTTTCATGTCAGTTCCAAAAGAAAGCTTAATCCTGGTATAGTTCTCCACTTCACTCCTCAACACAACATACTGATTTGGTAATGCACGTGAATTCAATGCATATCTGTTACAAAACAGATGAACTGCACAGTCCCTCTCTTCCCTTTCCCTTCTGCTTCCATGCAGAAAATTAAAGATCGTGGGTTTCACAGCCTATCCTAAAACCACTGGCTCAGATGATGAGTGAAACACTTCTTTTGGGGGATTAACGTGGAGCAGATGGCAAAGGAATGCAATTACATTCTGGTTTCAATGACATTAGGCACAAAGAGCATCCTTAGTTTAGGGAACCTGGCAGTATCAAAACTCAGTTGATAATAAAATGATTAAGGGAAAAAAGTTAACATTAACTGACTTTTCACAGAAATATGCAGCTCTTTGCAAAGGGAGGACTAAAAGCCACTGTGATCACCTCAGGAGGCAGCAATGAGTGCCATCTCAATCCAAAAGTGCTGGTACAGACAACAAGAGCACGATGGCAAGGGAGAGTTCCTTGAACCAGAAGGCACAGTGGGATATAAGGGGGTTTCAGTCATGAGCTCTGGGAAGAGGTGCAAAACCAAAGAAAAAGGAGAATGAGCTGGGCATCAAGTCTGAACATTAACATCCTCTCTGAGAGGATAGGGACAGTAAGAGCAAGGACAGCTAACAGATTCACAGGGAATGAAAGATGAGCAGAGAAAGAATTGACTGGAGAAAGAAAAAATATGAAGAAAAATATCTGATAGTCAGAGAGGAAGCATGAGCCACCTCAGGAGGCTGAAAATGGCCAGGAGAGGTGAAAGGAAGGAACTGTAAAGCTCTAGGAAGCCTTAAGCATCAGGACTGGCACACAAGAGCTTTAGGAGAAGCCTTAAACACCCTAGAGCAAATAAACAGATCAGCCTAAAGAAGCCCTGGGGCAGCACAGGGGCTGGGGAGCCAGGGAGATATCAAGATGATAGCGAGGAGGAAGGGATTGGGGAAACAGCACAAATCAATGCAGAGCCAGAACCGATTGACAAGTAAGGACTGAACTAGAAACAGTGGCCCTTGGCAACAAAGGGCAAGTATCCAAAGGGCACGTGAGAGGCCAGCAGAGCAGAGCAGAGGACGAGGAAAGAAGGGATGCTAAGTGGCTTTGAAAAGCATCAAGCAGAGGGACTGCTGTAGCAAAGAAGACAAGAAGTCCATCTTTACCTACTGTTCTCCCCCCAACAGAGATCACTGCCAGCTACTTTCAAAGGAGGAGTTAAAGCTACTTTAAGCAGGTTTGCTAGGTAATCCATAGCAGTTCATGGAAAGAGAAATGTCTTATTGACTCTCAGCTGCTGTTCACCTTCACATACTCATGAACACTGCAGCAAGGAGACGTTTGCAAATTTTTAACAGTTAGAGCCAATGTTCATGGAGGCAAACTGCAGCAAAGTGTCACTCCATCAGATTGGCAGGTACTGCATCATCTTTGTGTCTCTGAGCATGGAGTGCAGCCCAGTCACCAGCAATGCCGAACGTTTCATCTCTTCCCATCCATTTTAAACAAGGAGAAAGAAAATATTCTAAAAGAGGAAGCCTCAGCTAAAGCTAAAGACTACTGTTTGTAAAGGCTCAGTATACTCTTTACAAACACAGGACTAAGAAAAACATGACTGAGATTCAACTGTGGATTTCTTTCTGACTGAGCTCCCCAGCAGAATATATACAAGGTAATCAGCTGTAAGCAAAGATATTGTCATGCAAAGTGGGATTGTCTCCTAACTTGACAAAACTTTAATTCACAATTTCTAACCATGCTTCACCAGTGAACTGGAAGAGAAAAACCACCCATTTCTAATGCAAGAGTTCTCCCTCTGTTGTGCACTCGTACTCCATCTGCCACTGGCGGGTCCTGATCCAGCACCACTGCTCTTAAGCTATCACCACCCTGCTGAGATAAATACAGTGAAAAACCAGCAAACTACCTGCAAAAGCCAGCAGTCAGGCAAAGGCCACAGAACCCAGCAAAAGGTCAGAAAAACCAGAATGAGATTTATTAATTAGTTATGTCACTTCTCATCGAGTACAGCAGTAGGATTTAATGAACGCTGACATGCCAATACTCTAGCCACTCACTTAAAAAAAGGAATTTATAAAAAATAAATAATAATCAAGCCTAAGGGGTTAGCCCAGGAAATTAGTGGGGTTTCTGCTTCCTTTTATTCATTTTCAAGGACAGTCTCAGCAGGGACAAAGCCAACTGCATAAGTACAACAGCCAAAAATCCAGCATAATCACCAACATACAGAAAAAGTTAACTCTCTTTTGTTAGCACCTTTGCAGAAATACAAAATACAAGCAGCTGCTTGTCACTAGAGAAGTGTCACAAGTTTCAGGTGGAGGTGAAGCTCTGAGTTGATAGACTGCCCATCTGTCAGGCAGGAAGGGCACAACCAGCAGCTCCTCACACTCAGCCAGGCAGCACCAAGGGGGGAGCCTCAGCCCCTACGTGAGCAGAGCAAATTTTGAATATTGCTAACAGGGCTTTTTTCTTGCTTTTCTCAGAAGTGGGTCATTAATTACTTTCCTCCTTAGTGAATCCCAAATGGAAGCACACACACTTGCTCAGTGGAAGTCCCTGCTTTTCGATTTTCCCAGCCATGAAATTGCTGTGACTAACGTGCTCCCTTACTGCAGGTTGATGTGTCAGCCCAGTGGAAAAGGATTCGTTTCTCGTGGTGGTAGAAGACTTTATCATCTCTTTTGCCACACAGACTCAATAAAAGGGAAGTACCCAGTTAACACACTTCCTACTGTGCTTTCGGGAGAGGAAAAAAAAAGGCATTTTTAAGCTCTACTACCTCCCAGTTCCTACTTGGCAAACTATTTGCAGGTATGGCAAAATCCACCACTGACAGCAAGGGATCAGGACTGTTTTTGAAGGCTCACTTCCTACCCGATGTATCAGAAGGTGCCCAGCTTCCAAATTGAGTTTGCTATACTTCTCTGACAGACTCACTAGGTTTTCTTTGTTCCCTGCATTTAATTCCTGAAATCTGCAGTACTTTAAAACACCATCACTATTATTACATTTTAAGTATATGGCTACTAGAGATGTATAAAAGATAGCTTTAAAGAATCCCTCCAAGACAAACCACTACATTTTGGTATGTCATCTGATAAGTATCTCAACAATCAAGCATTTAAACCTTGGCTGTAATTTCAGAAGAGCCACATATAAAAACTTGTTTACAGCTGCATCTTTCCCCTCTTCCTCTTCCCCCACTGAGCCTTCCTGGTCTATTTAATCCCTTAGAGGGGATATGCATGAAAGGCACCATTGAAAATGCACTATTTTAAAAAAATACATACATACATATATATCTCATACTTAATAAATACACCATAAATCTACCAATGAAATATAAAGAAACTAAAATCAACTTTTCATACAAGTCACTGGGTAAGGTACCAGAGTCACATTGTTACCTACTGCACGTTCAGAAAAGCAAAGGGGCCTCATCAGGGCTGATTACTTCACAATATGGAACTGTGTGTGAACTACCAACAACCTTTTCTTCTTAACACTTTTTAATTCACTATGTACTGTAGAAATTGTATTCAACTTGCCACATCTGGAACACCATTACATGCTCCACATCCAGAATACTTCAACCGATTTCAGTAGTAGTGGTATTGACAGACCCTTTGTAACTTTCTGAAGTTGAGATGACCCCTATTTCAATCATCAGTAGATAACTTCAGCATCAGAAGCACAAACTTGCATCTTAAACTCAAAAAATAACAACTTCTCAGGCAAGAAACCACAATGCACCACCTTCCTAGTGGAACAGAAACCTCTGGAGATGGACCTGCGCAGCGCCAACATCCAGGCTCTTTGGCTAAACAGTCTAGGAATGAGTGCTGAGGATGTGCAAAGAACATCATTTGCACTTAGATCTTTCTCCTACAAAATGGTTCACAGAATAACCACACTGGGGGACTGCCTTCATGCAAGGCTTTGTTACTGCTGTACTGGTTGTGTTCAGCCAGTGCTCATCACGCACAGTGGAAAAGCGCTCTGTTGGTTTGAAAGAGGCACCTCCTGTAAATGTCAGTGGTTTTTTAAAGGTTAAGTAAGCATCTTGAGAAAGGCCTCCATGCTCGTTGCACTTCACCTTAGTCCAAGCTGATAAAGGATTATCGAGAAAAAAAAGCAGCCTGCAAACAGAAAGCTCAGGTTAATGCTGAACAATTTCAGCTTTCTGTTCCCAGCATACAGCAGTAGATTACCAGTGGCAGATTTACCATTGTTAATTATCAGAGCAGAGTACTAAAGACTGTTTTCTTTTGCCTAATTAATTACTTCATCTACAGCACAATGTTTATTTGTATACATGATCATTTCTTAAAGCTATGGAAGTTTCTCTTTGAGTGCCCCTCTGAAACATTTGCCCCTAAGATAAGAATTAGTGGCAAGAGGAAGGACCCAGCAGCTTGGTGGATCGAGCCTGGAAACAAGCCCTAAAACCTTATGGGAGCTCTGTGCTGTACTATAAGATTTATTATTGTGGTTATTGGAAGAGAAACAGGCTGGAAAAGCAAGCACCGAGAAAAACTCCTGCCCAGCAAAGCCATCCCTGGTAGCACACTTCTTCTGGGTTCACTGCAGAAACACCAACGTGGAAGTCTGCTTCCACCACCAGGACTTGAGATCTGGTACTGCACACAGCATCCAGGATGAGAAAGCCGGGTGAAAGGACATGCCTCAACACACTGTCTACCTACCCTCTCCCTTTCTCCAGTAGCTCCCCACCCACCTCACTATTAAAGGACCATGAAGTCAGAACAAACTAAATGGGTGCCAACTTTTGCACCATGAAAAGAGGAAGAGATTTGTTCTCTTCAACAGGGACAGAGACAAAAGAAGGAAAATAAGAGTCCGAGAGTAGAAACAACTAATACCAGTTGCTCCCAGTTTCTTTCTATGTCTACAAAGTAGCAGAGAGGACTGAGAGGCAAGGGGAGAGGAGGGAACCAAGGATGGACCCTGGGTATGAGGAACACCCTGAGAAAGAAAAAACAGAACAAAGAACAAAAGATGATGAGAAAATAAAATAAGCTGCAGAGAAGAAAAGTCCACCAAGGGAATAGAGCAAAACAAAAGAGCAGAGTGGAACAGGATCAAATCGGGGAGTCTGGAACAAGAATCACTGAAACATCTCAGAAAGCTCAGACATCTCGTGCAAAAGAAAAGCCCCAAACAATAAACAGAAGGAAAAAAAATGGGTAAATCCGTACGAAAAGAAAAAAGGCAAAGAAGAGATCAACTTTAAAGATTGCCCTACAGAAAACTTGCAAATGCTATAGTAAGAATATAAGGCAGGCTACCACCAAGGTGTCAGTCTCTACTCAAAGATGAGTGTGCAGAAGGTCAACCAAAACCATCAGCCCTTCCAGCGGCACAGCACCTTTAGCAGAAAATATTACTTACTTTGGTCCTGGCTGATTTGATCAGAATGCAAAACTACTACATATTGGGTACCACAAAAAAACCCAAAACCCCTTTTCCTTCAGAGGGCTTTGATTCCAGCAGTGGATGGTACTGGAGATGCTCCTAGAGTGGCAAATGGCAAAACTTCATAGCAGTGCCAGCTCTGTTTGGCTCTGAAGGGGATGAAGATGGACTACAACAGGGTTAGAACAGAGCACTGGCACAACCATCTAACCCACCTGCTCTGGGTTTCTTCACCTGGCTCTGAAGAAACCACCAGATGCTGTCATGGAGATGTTGGGAAGGAAAATTGCAGTTCTCCAAACAAGAGAACTGTTAATGTATGTCCCGTGTCACACAGGTAAGCACCTCTGGCATGCACCTGCCAACTGGGTGTACTGCAAAGAGGTGTCAGCTCCTGCTGATGCTGGAAGACCTTCAGAGACAGCTTCACCCCCAGACCTTTGCAAGCCCTGCGTGAAGGCACACAGCAGCAACCCCTCAATAGCCCACACCTCATTTCATCTAACATCTCTGCATTCCCTTCACTGTCAGCAGCAAAACTAAGCTCAGGGACACAAACAGGCCAAAGAACAGTTCGTGGAGCTGCTGCATTTCAAAATGTAACTGTTAATGGAGAAGTATACAAGCGGCATAGTATGGCAGATGTGAGGAAAGGAATTCACGTGACCCAAACTACAGGCAAACAATTTCAAAACCAGCCCCAAGTATCTGTTAAAAAGTAAAAACCCGAGTGTTTTGTGCATTAAAGCCTTCTTGTCACCAAAGCCTTGCCAAGTGACTTGGACGGACTTCCCTTCTCTGCCTCCTGCACCCATCTGAAAGGAAGCTGTTCTCATTCATGTTGGTAGTGTCATTCATGTGCAGTTCGGAGTGGATCAGCATGGCTCATTCTGCAGCTTCTGCTTAAGTCCAGCTTCTTACATGCAAGATGTTTTCAGTCACCTAAAGCAGCATAACGTATGAAAAATTCTTAATTTTTATTGCAATTACTTTTGAAGGATTTTGTGGCAGTTTTTATCATCTGTCCTTGAAATGGTGTCAGAGCAGACACTGAGGTAGGTTCAGTGGATCCAAATAAAAGACAGTACTACTTTTGGACAGATTTGCTCTCTGCAATTTCTCTTGGCTGCTATTTGTAAGACAACAATAACAAGACATGATTTTTGAAGAAAAACACACTGGTGTAATTTGAATGAGTAAAATCAAGCTATTCACTCGGATTTTTCAGAAGGGGGTTCACATTCTTTGCATTAGTATAATATTTCGCAAATCCTCTAAAGTGCAGCAGCACACAAGGATGTGGTTTGTTTCTCTTTTAAACAGTCATCTGCAAGCAATTTCATTCAGTTAAATATCAGAATTAAATTTTAGCCATAGTAGTGCTTCTGTGCAAAGGAAATGATGTTTTAAATAGGCATGCAGATGTGATCCTGCAGATTGGGGCTGAAAAAAAGTAAATAACTAAAGGGGAGAGAGGCTGTCTACACAGGCACTTATTCCTGAATTGCTATTCCCAACTAGTTCCCCAAGGAGACTATTCTACTCCAAAATAAGAGTTCTTTATATTGAGCTAACTAAAACCACTTCAGAAACAGAATGAAACTATTATGGAATAAGCTTTTCTGACTCCCAGAAAAAGATGATAAAATTAACAAGAAATACTCTGCTTCAAATTCAAAGTTTTTGTGTTTGTTATTTTTTTTAATTCCTACCAATTTCTCTGTTTAGATGAGGCCAAATAAAAGTTGTGATAATAAAGTATTCTCAGCTACTCTGTCTTTGAGGTGGAAACAGCAGGTAACACTATTGCACAGGCACAGCAGCAACGCTTCCTAAATTTGGGTCAGTACAGCTCTAATGCAGCTATGCAGGATTTCCCATGAAGAACTGTGGACACCACCAAGAACCACTGTGGGCAGGTGCCCTTGGGATGGAGCTAGTTCAAATCAAGCTCACTGGAATGCACAGAACTGGTTTCAACTACCAGGGACAGGAAAAAAAAACAAATCATGCCTTGTTCCTAGCCCAGTTTTGCACAGACACATAACCCCCCCAGATCGCCTGTCTCGGAGAAAAAGACTTTACTTCTTTCTTAATACCTTTTAATTATTATTTTCATAGAATCCTAGACTGGTTTGGGTTGGAAGGGACCTTGAAGCTCATCCAGTCTCAACCCCTGCCATGGGCAGGGACACCTCCCACTAGAATTTTTTAATCTAAGTAAGCACAAGATGCATCCCTGCTCACCATGTAGGATCAGTGGGCAACGAGTCTGGAGGTAACCACTTCCCACATGGAAGTTCTGAGAGAGTTTAGGTACAGAGATACCCAAAGAAAGACAAATACTTAAATGCCTCCTATAACCACTCCTCAATCCCACAAACACAAAAAATGACTGTCACCAAAATTTAGGAGAATGAGGTTCATGTTGGGCAGAAAGCTCAATTGACTCTGTTTTCCAGCCCTCATTCAAGTAGCTGTTTCCCAGGGTTACAACATATTTTGGAGTACAGGGTTTCTACACCCTTTTTGTGCTTCTGCAGCAGCTATTTTAAGATGTGGAAATACTTCAAAGAAATTTTTTTTCAAGAATTTGTTGGGAAAATTCTTTCTTTTGTCCCAAGGCAGAACTCAACATTTTGATACGTCAGAAAAAAAAAACATTTGCAGAAGCACAAAATCATTGCTTCTTCATTTCAGTTCTGCATCTGGCTCGAGGAGGAGCAGCTCTGCACGTTATGGGGAACGCCTCTGGAGCAAAAAGTCTTCTGGGACAATGTCTGTATCCTCCAGAGCAGGGCTGTGCTAACAGGCACCATCTAGCCCGAGTTCACCTGGAAAACGAAAAGCTCTGTGTAGCTCTTAAATATTTTATTATTGAAAAGGGATCATATCCAACTGAGAGCTTTGTTTACAACTTGGCAGAGTGAATGGAAAATATCACATGTTGATATTTGCATTTATCACCTCTGTGCACTGGGAAATGGGTAACCACATGCACAGAGACTAAACACCGGCAGCAGCCAAGAGCCAGCTAACCACCCCCCTCATACTCCAGCCAGCATCTTTCCAAAACCATTCAATTCCCAAAATTTAAATGCAATGATACCTTTAAATCAGAAACAAACTCGCCAGTGTTCTGGGAATGAAATAGTGCTAAACTATGCGGTAATGCCAAGTAAAGAAATACCTCCCTCTCTATAATAAGCCCACAAGAGACCACAGCCCCTTCCATAACTACTTGCTACTGTGGGATTATTGCTGAATTACTGCTCAAAAAGAGTCTAATAAAATTTGAGTAAAACCAGAACCATTCCCATTGTTGTTACCAAAAGACTCGTCTGTATCTGCATAATAAACTCTGCTACAGGGAATGAAAACGAGAGGTCAAAGACCTGCTCTGATGAATGTCTTCCTAACAAAAGTAAAATATTTATCACGTAGCAATCCTCACGTATTGACTCTGACTCAAATATTTTGGGGTTAGATGCCTAATGGCTACAGAATTAAATTGTGTCGCTTAATCAAGAACATTGAAAAATGATGAGTTTTTTATTTAAATTAAGGATTAAGCTCAAAGAAGCCTTATGACAATGAACAGCCTTTCTGTGGTCCACTAATTCAAAACACTGCTTGACATTCAGACAGATCAAATCAGCCTACGCTAAGGGCGAAATACGTACGCCAAGGTTTTATGCTTTTTTATCAATTATTTGTATTAAAGTAACACGTGAATTAGCACTGTTCTGTACTGCTAAAACATGAGTGGGTGAATGCTGTAATTGCAGGCCATTTAAAAAAACAAGGACACAACTACCATTTCATTCTGTGGTACAACGACAACTTTATAACCTGGAGCCTTCACAGCTCGACGGCAGAAAGGTGGAGAGAAAAAAAAACAAAACTGCAAAAAACCACAGAAAAGGACTTCAGTCTATTCCTAGAAGACAGATGAATGCATATAGAGAACAAGTGGCATGTCCAATGGTGTATTGTTATTAGGAAAAGAGCCAGGAATGGAATTTAAGTGTTGATCCAATCTTAACTCCCAGGTTTTCCGGTCCATAACCATTTTTCATCTTCCTTTAAGCCCCTGCCACTCCCCAGACACATTACTTACAGCAGTCCTGAATTCCAGTTTATCGATTGAAGCGATGGGCAGAGAGCTGATATGAGCCTGGGTTCCTCCACCAACTCAGAGCCTGACCTCTGCCGTGGGTGTTAATCTCAGCACTCTCAAGTCCTCTGTTACAGGTGCTCTGAACGATAAGGGTTCAATTTTCATCGGCTGTTGAGCACCCACACTTCCCATCAACATCAAAAGAAGCTATGGGTGCTCCACTTCTCAACAAGTCAGGCCATAAGTTCAAAGTATAATGATCACTGCAGAATGGTGCCATGCTAAGCGGAGTAGTAGCTGCTAAATGAGAGCTGTTACAGTTGACGAGGTCAATGTAATTTTACTGCTGTGCTGTTACACCGAGAACACTTGCACTCAGATGCCTGCAGTGTTTCCTGGGAGCTAAAAATGGATTTTACAGCCTCCCTTTACTTTGTTGGTTTGGATCATAGCGAATGAGCCTTCCCTCCTAAGGACTGGGGGGGGGGGCAAGGGGTGTAGGCAGAAATTCCTTGGTCTCCTTACTGAGTTTCATTAAAAATAAATAACCTACTTAAGGGGAAAAAACAGTGTTACTAAAGGTAAACATTCCAGGAGTTTAAACTAATGTTGACACAGCACAAAACACATGTCAAATATTTGTCAATGAACTTTTTAATGCTATTTACAGGAACTTTTGTTTGGGTTTTTTGACTTTTTTTTTAATATTTTGACACTTTGTCATTATTTATTCCTTTTCCAAGGCCAGCTTTGCTTTTAGCCGACAACTACTTTTTTTAAACCATACTATTCATGGAGTAAATTTCAAAAAAAAAAATGGTTTCTGAAAGCATGTTATTCCCAGCATTTAACCACCAGCAGATCATCCAGCTGAGCCCTCTAACCTCAGTACTTCAGTAACAGACTTTAGAGCAACCACTTCCTTAAAAGAAGAGGCGAAAAAGGGCAGATTTTTTGATAACAGAAAGACAGGATTTTTACATTGATAGAAAGATTGATGATATTTAAATTGTTCAGCCAAGCTACTACAATGCAATTATTGAAGTTCAGCTGACTATCCCGTATTTAAAGCACAGATACACTCCACTGCAGCTGCTCATAGATAGCTTTGATGGGCTAATCTGCAATCAAAAGTGAGATGACAAGGAAGAACCTTGAGAAGTCGTGTTGGCTGGTGTGATGTTTAAAATACAACCTTGATTTCTCTGCCAGCTATATTGATTGTGTTAGCTGGCCGTGATACCAGGCCAGTTCCTACACCTCTAGCTGAGCTACTCAGCTCACACCATGCTCCATGAAATCTCTCCCAACTTTTCTTAGTGACGTTCAGGCTTAACGTCACACACTAACACACACCACCTGAAATCACCTGATTTTTCTAGTACAGGAAGCCCAAGGAATGGAATCATAGAATCATTATGGTTGGAAGGGACCTCCAGGGTCATCAAGTCCAACCTTTATCCCATCATATTCCTGACCATTAGACCATCAGACCATGGCCTCAAGTGCCTCATCAACCCCTTTTCTGAACACCCCCAGGGACGGTGACTCCACCACCTCCCTGGGCAGCCCATTCCAGTGCCCAACCACCCTCTCAGTAAAGAACTTCTTCCTAATCTCCAACCTAAACTTCCCCTGATGGAACTTGAGGCCTTTTCCTCTCATCCTGTCAGTAGCAACTGGGGAGAAGAGACCAACACCAGGCTCACTACAACCTCCCTTTAGGTAGTTGTAGGGGGCAATAAGGTCTCCTCTCAGTCTTCTCTTCTCCAGGCTCCTCAGCTGGTCTCCATAAGGTTTGTTCTCCAGACCTCTCCCCAGCCTCATTGCCCTTCTCTGGACTCACTCCAGCACTGTCTGCAGGTCAAAGCCTTTTTGTCATGGCAGCTTGCAGTTTAAATGAAAAAACCCTTCTACACCAGAAGCCATCCTTCCTGTGCTTCAACATTTGGTGGAAATCAACCTCAAAGCTACACAAAATTTCGAGCATTAACCATTTTTTCTGGAAACCCAGCAAATGATGTTTGGTTTTAGCTGAAGTTTGGGGCCTGGATTCAGCTGTTTCAACAGAACTGTCCCATCCCTGCCCAAAGCCAAGGAACAGAAACCACCACCCAGCACAGCTGATTCCATCAGCCAGATCTGAGATTCTGCAATCTTCTACTAAGTGTTTAACGCAGCAAATGGAAACGCCTTCGATATCTGAACACCTTATATATTTAAACAAAATGCTCCAGTCATAGCAGAGATCTTCATATGAGAACAAGTTCAGCTGAGTTCCTGGGGGGAAGGAAAAAAAACCCCAACCCTATAAAGACAATAGAGTTGTCTGTACCAGCTGACAGAAGTTCAGATACAGCTAGTCAAGTGCAGCCAGTTATGATTCAGTTGTGTAATAGCATTTGCACTGACAGACAAGACAATCTTTCTTACAACTGTCTGTAGCTTTTTGGCTTGAAAAATCTTGATGCTCTTATAAATTGCAATTTCCCATCACATTCAAAATGTCTATATATTTTTACAGGACACAAGGCATTTGTATGGCATCTGTTGCAAAATATATATTTCTACAGTCTAGAAAATGCACTTCAAGTCTTCATACATTAAGTCTGATTTATTCAAGCTCATGGAAAAACTATTTCCAGCAATCTGTCTCAAACAGAGGATGCAGTGATATAAAGAACTGGGGTGCCAGAAACTGGCTTCTGATTCTCTGCCCTTCGGCAACAGGATAGAGAAAAGTTATCCTGACCTGAAATTAATGTAAATTGAAAGTGCTGCAACCTAAACTACTCCAAGAATGTAATTCTAATCCCATTTACCTGACATCATTAATCTGTAAAGCACTGCTCATCAGTCAGTTATCTCAGAGTGCACTGCAGTTGTCAGAGAGCATCCCTGTTTACGGAGACATTGCTCTTTTAAGCACAGAGACTGAGGTTTTACCCAAATCACTTAGAAATACTATGTGCAGATAATCTCCAGCTGACAGAGGCAGGCTCCAGCACTGCAGTTCCCAGGGCTGGATGAGAGCTTTAACACACCCAGTAACACACTGGTTATTCGGGTGCTTCCCATGGCAGTTCCTGGCTACCCTGCACTGCTGTCAGGCACTGTGCATTGGGAAATGGGTTCCCCAAACAGACTGACAGAACTACCAAAGCCCACAGGTGCATTTACCTTGAAGAACCTTTGCAGTTTGATACTCCTCAAATCCCCTTGTCTCCAGTCACAACTCAGCACTGTCAGAGCTGGCACTTCCCTGCTGGGCCTCAAAGCCCAGTCAAGAGCATCAGTGGATGGAGCCACATCAGCACCAGTCAGCACAAGTCTCAGCTACACTGAGAAATCCAAGCATGACAAGGGCACAACAAAAACAAGAGACAAAAATATAGCACTGCACTGGACACGTTCCCTAAGCTCTCTCCTGAGCACGGTCTCACTGAGTGACTACAGAGTGTCCTGGAGATGGCATAAAGCAGAAATGTTGTGCTCACACCGCAATCGTGAGTACCTCCCCTTCACCATCCCTTGCTCAGCTGCTTTACAGAGCCCATACAAACACCCAGGAGCCACAGATGTGAACTTTCACATCTCTGTTGAAAGATTTCATGCTTACAGATTGTCTTTATTATTATTAATAGACCCTCATGTAGCTTCCCTTTGGTTTTTGTTCATTTATTTGATTTGCACCCCACTTGTGACCCCTCTTCCCAAAGCACGGAGCAAATCTAGGTCTGTAAAAACCATACACAAACTGTGGGACAGAGCGAGCAGGTGATGCCTTGGTAGGACCACTGACTGCTACCACACATGACTTCATTTAAACAAGCTTATGCTGCTGGGCATTTGATCCAGCACACAGAGAATCCTTTAGGCACAGACACAGTGCGCCTACTTCACTCAATACAACAGCAGGAAAAGGCGAGCAACAACCTCCACACTTTATATGAGAGAAAAAGCTTCACCATGACACCAGTCTGGAAGAGATTCACAAGACTGTCTCAGCAGCAGCTCTTTACAGGACAGGGACAAGAGCTGGCGGAGGCTGCCTTTTGTTCACAGCTCGAGTGGGCAGGCACTCCAGGGAACGTACAGAACAATGCAAAAAAAGGTAGCAAAATGAAGCAAATATTCAGTCTCAGCTCAACCACTGTCTTTATCATAGCACACGTGGGCAGGCATTGCACTGCAGACTCCTAGCTTCTTCACAGAGGGTACCAGAAACAAAGCAGCTCAAGAGGGAGAACTCCTTCCTCCAGCACACGGGACCCCTCCGGAGCTCACTGCTCCAGCAGTGGCAGCCAGACACGGAGCACACGGCCCTTGGCGTGCTGCTGTCCCAACCAACTGATTGAATCTAGAAACCCTACTTCGGGCTTTTCTCCTCAGAAACCACAGCCCACACTCGTTTGGCTTTTAAATAGAAAACACCAGGCCGTGGAAGCATGAAATAGAGTCATTTTAATTCACCCTTATAAATTTGTGGCAGAGCTCGTAAAGCGTGTCTGAAGAACATGAGCACGGCGGCCAAACCACACGGGGAGAGGAACCCACTCCCCTGGGGACCCTGCCGAGACAACAGAAGGAAAGGGGATGTGCTTTGCATTATCAATAACATTTAACTGAGAATGCATATTGGACAAAAACCATCCATAAAACCTCTCTGGGTTTTGGATTTAACCATACTGCAGCCTGCCTCCAGCGGACTTCGGTGTAACAATATTCCTTTTACAACACGGTGGAGTAAAAGCTGGGGATGGCATCAGCTCATCAGAATGTGCAAACTGCAAGTCTCATTACCAGAGCAAGCCCACAATCTGATTTCAGCAAAGCAGTTTTAGATTTAATGATGCAGAGCCAAGCTGATCAGTGAGAAGAAAACAAACCTCTGCCGTGAGATTTGTTCTGTACTACTGACGTGTGCAGGTTTTCAGCCATTGACTTCAGCAGGGAAACCGAGATGGCCTCTGTCAGAGAGCTGCACCAGCAATCTCTGCCCCTTTCAAATTCAATTGCCATCCATTAATAAGTCATTGTTCCAAGCTGGACTTCTGCTTACAAAAGGAATAAACAACTGGTACAGACTCATTTTTAAAATTCACAGTCTTCGATACGACATGAATGTGTACTTAAGTGTGTTACTGGTTTGGACTTTGCTTTGATTTTTGAGTAACAGGAATTATTCTTAATATAGAAATAAAAAACCCAAACACCACTACAGTGTGAATAAAAGCTGATCACTGGATCAAAAATTCAGAGCATTCATCTGCCAGGCAGTATCACCTTCCACAACACCTATGCTTGGGAATTAACAAAAGCTACTCCTACTAATATAACAAGGTTTATTTCTGCAAATCAGATCTCAAATGTATTACCAAGTGCAACCTTGCGTGGAAGTCACCCTCTTCTAAGCACAGCACTGAGAGATAAGATTCATTTTGCAATAGTGAAGTCTGAAACATTCCACACAACTCCTTCACGAGAGGACGGAGCGAAGGGGTGCAGCACAGAGGGTGGCTGTGACTGTACAATAGCCTTTTGGTGGCCAAGTGCTTATGAAAAGCCTCAAAGCCATGACAAGAGGCTTCTCTGGGGTCTGATGCTTTCTTCAGCACAGCCAGTTACTAGCAGAGATCTTGCTAAAACAATCACACACACATACACATTATCACAACCTACCGTGGCTACGAGCACTCGGTTCTGATCACAACCTATAAAAAAAAACTGAAATGAGTAACTCATTTTGACTGACACATCTGTGACACCAGACCCATAACCAGCCCCGAGTCCATTCCAGACTGCCCTGAAGCCTGGAAAAGCCTCGGGCCAGGCAAACATGAGGCTGGCACAGGGCATGGCTGGTCCAGACACAAAACCTGCCTACTCTAACTGCCCACCAAGGAAACTACTGCTCCAGTTCAGCTCTTCAAGGGCTGTGTTGTAGGTCCCAGGATCAAATGCTGATGACAACCCATGAGAGAAATTGTTACCCAAGCAAAATCAAATGCAACAACCGTTGCTTTGGAGGATACACACAGAGCAGTGCTGGAACAGGGAGCTGACACCTTGCATGACTCGAATCCCCATGTGGATGCTTTCCCTGCCACACCAGCCAGGTGTAAAAAGAGCAAAGAGGGCACCTAGCAAAGACCAGGGGCTTGTGCACAATTCTGATGCTCTAAAAAACCTGAGATGGAGGGGCAGCAAGAGAACAAACATTTAATTCCCTTGTAAAACAGATGACTGCATTGTAATTTACCAGCAGCTGCTGGCAACAACACCACACTCTCATATTCCTATTAACCAAGCTGCAGCTGATTTATTAAAGGCTCAGATACATCAAAACAAATGACTGTAACATCATTTATATTACTATTTACAGCTCTTTAATAGGGTTACATGAAGGGGCAATGCAGCACAAACTGGAATCTGGTTACAAGTCTGTCAAGCAGCAGCAGAGTAACTCCACTGCACCAGGCTCCAGCACTGAGCTCCTCTGCATCATTTCCAACAACTACCTGTGTGCCTGCGAGGCACAGGTGTCCTGCAAACCCATGGTGGTAAGGCAGGCAAGTCTTCCCAAATTGCACGAATAGTCAGTCTGCTGCCAGTCATCATCATGCTGATTTAAAGAAAAAACAACAAACAAACAAAACCAAACAAAAAACCCAAGCCCACAAAAAACACCCCACATCACCCCAACAAAAAAAATAACTCAACCCTGTGCCCAGCACTGGGAGTTGATCACTTATTCTGGCACCAGTAAGGAATCAATGTTATCACTGCCCTGCAGAGCACCCCGCTCCTACAGCTGCTGCTGGAGCCAGGGGCATCGCGCTTGTGAACAGCCCTGTCAGAGGCAGCCAGGGATCAACATCATCCCTGGGACACAAGTTGGCCAGTGGTTCTTCTGGGCTGCCTGCCGTGCTTCTTCAGCCAGGGACTCCCAAACTGAGGTGTCCCCATGACAGCCAGGGCACGATGTCCCCATGACAGAAGGGCACTGCAGGACCAGCCGCAGCGCTGGGCTCTGTGCATGGGTACAGCGATGCCACCCAGCCTGGCCCTCTGCTCTCGGGTGAACGCAGGGTCAGGCAGAAGCAGCTCTCTGCTAGGCAGATGATGATAAACTGGAGGTTTTTCTCCCATCTTATTAGGAAATACAGCCTATGGGCTGTATTTTTATTTCCTTTCGTGCTATTTTGAGTCAGCATACCCAAGGCTAGTGACAGAGCTGTCACAGTCTGGGCATCTCAGCCCCAACTTGCTAACGTTAAAACTGAAATTATTAAGGATTGGGAAGTGAGTGTGTTAGAAACCAGCCCTCGAGTGGAAGGCAGGGGCCATTCGTGCCACTTCATATCCTGACTTAAGTGATCTATAGGCTCCTCTCTGTGCAGATGGGTTTCACTCTCACAATCCCACAGATTTTCCCATGCACCCAAATGGGATCTGTGTTAGGTATTTGATGAGACCACAACTCCAGGCAGATGGAGAGGCAGTGCTGGTGATCCCCCCTCCCTTGTGCCACGTGCTTTGAGGGCAGGCTGCCCCGAAAGCCCAGGCTCTGCCCCAGCACACACAGCACCACTCCACCTGCCTCCTTCCTTGAGGAAGGAACACAGCATCGGCACAAACCCCAGATCGCTCGATCTACCCAGATAGTATTCTAAGCAGTGACAGACCATCTCATCTAAAGACTCTTTTCTAGCTGACACGACATACTTAAAAGGATTTTTAAATTAAAAGGGAGCTCTGTAATAAGAACATAAACCCTTTATCAGAGGTGTTGATGGAGGCAAATGGAGGACTCCTTTGCTGTATAAATTTCACAAGGAATTCCCAGCCCACCCAACAAATTTTGAACCAATGTGTTCAAGCCTCTGGTTTTCTCTAACCCATAAAAGCTTCAGACAGTCAAATATTATGCTTCTGCTTTTTAAATATTTCCATTTAAATGTAGATTTTGACCTTCTTGCCAATGAAATATTAATAAGAGAATAAAATATATATTACTCTTCTTCTGAGAGAGAGGGCTCTCTAACTCTGTCATGTTCCCCATCGGTTTTTTTGAAGAGAATTTCTTCAAACCATAGTGAATTTATTCCTCATTCCTATGTTTTTCAGGCCATGGCAGCTGAAAGCAGAAAGGTGATCCCTTTATTTTTAACATCCCAGGGGGGAAAAGGGGGGAGAAATTTTGTTTCTCTAGATCAATGAAAAGTAAACAAGGACATCAAAGAAACTGTATCATTTCCAGCAAGACACAAAAGTCTAATTTAATTTGAAGTAACTGTGTTCCTAAAGAAGGAGACAGTATAAAGATTAACTGAGACTCCAATTCTTTATATAAATGCAGCCCATTAAGTGGGATAGAGAATAAAACCATCTTTATCCATCTTTATCTTCATCATTGTTCAAAGACGAACACTCCCTCCCCACAGCATTATTTATCTTTCTCGCTCCTCCTTTGTCATTAATGGAAGGGAAAACAACAAAATACATCATGGGGCTGCAGCACAAATGCAATACTGTTTAAAGGGGATCAGTTCTGCTCCTGCTGATTTAAATGAGAGCCAGTTTGGACCCCAAGGATGCTCTGTAGTCCTAATTACAGCTGCATCACAAGAAATGTTTCATCAGTGCGTAACACCCTCCTTTAAAGACCACGATAGGATGCACTCGAAAAACACAGGTAGCAAATACTATTGGTACCCAACACAATGTCCTCAAGCCCCTGTTGTTGTTCTGGGTGTTTTCACTTCGAGTCCTGTCTTAGGTAACACTGCAAAGCTACCCCAGGAGTGATGGGGAGGGGAACAGAAATGGTCTAGTAAGCCATGGCAAGATACACAACAGCTGAACAATCCAAACCCGGATGGACTGAGACCTTGGGAACCTGCAACTGCCAGATAAGAAATATATTGTGTGATGAAGGAGACCCTGGAAGGGTTCTCAATCACTGCTGAGTGCTGCCCTGTGCTGAATGCTTTCTGGAGAGTGCCATAAAACAGAGAGTAGCAATTCCTCAAACTTTACTTACCAGCTTTTGCTGTTAATTCTCACGCTGGTGCCTCTCTAATCTAGCTCATGGAAAGTATCAATCCTGACTTTTCAAGTACACTGCTCTTATCATTTGGCTAAATTACAGCCCTATGCCATCAGCCCAGGTACTCTCACCACCTTCAGAGCAGGGTATAATTTATAGAGGGGGGGATTCTGAAAGGCAGCTATGAGAGTTAAATGCCTAATTCCAGGTATACTTCAACACGCACCGGGTACCTAATTCCGTTAGGCTCTTTTCGAACTCTAGCACTTTTTCCCCCCCCCCTCTCTTTTTTTCAAGATGCTAGCCAGGAAAGGTCAACCTAATTTGTCATAGCAGCAAGTGAAGGCAAAAGATCAGCACATGCTGACAGGCTGTCTGAGAGGTTTCATTATAGAGCTGTTTACAGCATTTATTTCTCCTGTTGTTGCTGCTGTTTTCAGGGTCAAGGAACTGAGATCCCATTTCAGAAGCAGAGATCACTGGGCAGTGAACAAAATACTTAAATTTTACCTCCTCCCTCACAGGCTAGCTGACTCATTTGCCACTAACAGCTGAGATGTTTCTGAATGACCACATGGTTATTGAAGTTTATACTAACACGTATAGCAACACTAAGCCTAAATAACAGAACATCACCAATTAGCATTAATAGAACTGAAAGTTTTAAATGGAGCATAACACCAGTGTTCATTCCCAAGAACATATCAGCCAGACAAGCCAAATCAATTCGTTGGAAGTTCATTTCCTTTTGAACATAAAATTATTTCTGTGAAGGAGAAATGCCTAATGTACGATCATTTCTGAAGCAGCCTTTCTTCACAGCTTTTTATATTCTACAGTTCATAGAGAAATGGCCTGAAGGTCTACACAAGCACTAATGCAAACACTTAAGTACCATATTCAACATATATTAACCAGCTAAGTAATGAAACATCAATGAGTGTATTCAACAGCCATTGATGTTCTCACCAGCTGCTACCTCCAAGTGAAGGCCAGCTGCAGGGTCTGGCAAGTTCATGTAAAAGGGAGGACACTTAGGGCTGTCCCCAAGTCATGAGATGGAGCCACCCACTGACCTGAGGACCCACAAAGCAGACACAACAGGCCCCAACAAAGAACTGCCCTGGCAGAAGCTCTGTGGCCATTTTACAGTCTTGACCATAGCACAAGGAACAGAGAAGTGGCTTTGGCAAGGTCGCTACTAAATTTCTCACAATTCAAAGAGGACAACCAGGAGTCAAAGCAAGCAAACTGAGTGCAATTGCATGGCCAAGAGCCAAGCCTCAGAGATAAAAGACAGTAATGGAAGACCTTTGGCCACAGCCAAAAGTTCGGCTGACAATAGAATTTCTCTTCCAGTGGCAGAAAAAGAGGAACCTTTAGGTCAAGGAAATCACATCTCCGGACTCTGCCTCAAAAGAGTACTAAAAAGGTCAAAAGACTTTGTAGCTCCC
Source organism: Aegotheles bennettii (assembly GCA_013398125.1). Taxonomy (NCBI): domain Eukaryota; kingdom Metazoa; phylum Chordata; class Aves; order Caprimulgiformes; family Aegothelidae; genus Aegotheles; species Aegotheles bennettii. Next base: position 359,600 of record VZRW01010357.1, read on the forward strand.
AGCTACGCGATGAGAAACTGTGCCACACACCCATTAATTTCATAGTGTTTTTGTCAGGCGATGGCAATGCTCACGTGTGATGAATAGATCTGCAGGCAATGGAACCTCACATTCATATATTTCATGTCCGCATCATCGTGCTTATGCACCAAGGGAAAACACATCAGCACCTTCCCTTCATCTGTTCAGCTGATGAAGAGCTTGAAAGAGATAGGAAAGTTTCCCAACTCTGAAGGAAATTAAGGGTGAAAATTACTCCAGAAGAGCACTGTGGAAGTTATGTGACCGTTCATGATTCATCTACATACTGTTTCACTTGGAGCACACAAATGGGATTTCAGATGATCTAGAGGCCTTTTGCTGGCCCTCTGCATGGCCAAGATCTCTCACTGCCTCACTCTCACAATCAATATTTCTTTGTGTTATCAAAAAGATGGAGCAAAACCAATACCAACAACTTCTATATGTGAGCTTTTTTTAATCTCCCCTTTTCAAAGACTGTCATGGTAAGCAGAGAAACGTAACTCGCAGGAAAGCATGCACAAAAACCCACAGAGTTAGAAGGCAGGCAGAGAAGCACTTTTCCATGAGTAATTACTTAAGCCCATCCACAAGCACACAATGCTATCACATCAACACGCTGCTTTAGAAGCACTCTGCACCAGCACAAAGACACAAGAGATTTGGTGACCAAGAATAAGCCTTTTCCTCCCACTCTGCGCTCAGCAGCCACGATCCCAGAGAATTCATTTTCAGGTAAGAGCCTGCAGAGGCTCCACCAGCTTTCCATTCTGGATTTCTTTCCCCATTCAAATGGCCAACAAGAGAAGAAAGCTCCCAAGCCAATTTATCCAAGTGTCTTCAACAATATCCTTTACAGAATTTCAAAGAGTTCCTGGCAGTTGTTAAGCTGGTGCTGTTTAACTTGGACATCTGTCCACTCAGGCTGAGATGACCAACTCACTTTACATCACCGGCTAGTAATCAAATAATAATTAGTTTAGGTTACTACAGGCTGGAGCTGGATTTGAGTGAATGATTTCAGAGCACTGGAATCCATTACCAATAACCCAAACCATCTGGGTTCTTGTCTCCGTTACAAAGAAAGCAGCAACAATTCCAAACGTTAATTCAGACACTAAGTACGAGCTGGATCCCCAGTCCATGGGAGCAGTGGCATGTATTTTGATATAATTACCTCAAGATGGAAACTACACGGAAAAAACCTATGGAGAGTAGTTCAGAGTTTACATTCTGTGCCACATTTAACTCTCCGGAGTTATACGGGGAAGGTTTGTATTAAATAAAAAGCTCCATTTAACATTATTTCCTTTGCAAAGGCAAGCTAGATAACGCTGGAGGAAAGCACAGAATTTGCAAATGTAGCATGCAGCCTCCCAGCAAAAGGGAAGCCAGCAATGAGCAGTAACTGTGAGCTCTGCAGTGAGGAAGTTAGAGTGTGCAACAAATTGGTACATCCAAATAAACAAATCCCTGAATCCCCTCCATTTGCCTTTATGAAACAAATGAGTCAGTGCTGACTAATCGTATTATAATACTGGGAAGCTTGTAATAGGCTTACAAACTGTGTGTTTACAGGCTCATTATTGTTCAGGGCTTGCTGAGATAATAAGGAAGCTATGAGAGAAACACTTAGGAGTCAAAATCTTATCAGATATGTTTTGAAACTGAATTCAGACTAAGACGGGGTGTGATGGAGTGGGACTGAAGTGACTGAAAATGAATGGTATTTCCCCAATTGGACCAGAGATCTCTTCTTCAAAGCCACATCTAATCAAAGGTGCCTGAAGTCGAGAACAAAACAGTTTCCCCCAATTTCTACTGGGGAAACGAGGGCTGAGCGCTCTCTGGAGTCAACCACTCCTCTGAGAAACCACCACCACCTCCTCTGAAGGGCCAATTTCATTGGAAAATGGAAAACAAAGAAAAGGAGGCATTTCTTCACTACACCCTGGAAAGGACTGAGGCACATTACACCTCAGTTTTCTTTTCCATTTGCTATGTAAAAAGGCAGCTTTCTTCAAAAATCTGGCAGAATCACACAAATAAATTAACATCACAGGACGTGTGAACCAGCCTATGGAGTGGAGCACACAGGTGCACCTCAGCTTTATAGAAGAATTTGTAAAATAATGATCTCATTTTCTACAGGATTTTATTGTAAAAATCAGAACTCAACAGGTTCTCTCTTATAAGAGTTACAAGCCTGTTTCTTTAGGGTTGTGTGTCCATTTCATTCTTAATATCACTTCACTAGCAAAAAAAAAATGTCTCTTCTCTTTTCTGACTGCTCATAATTAATTAGAGAAGCTTTTCCCCTAAACACATTCACGTGCAAACCCTGCTGTGCCAACAGAGCTGATATGCAATAGTGTTACAAATACTCGAGGAGGTATTCTGACTTCAGTAGCCTCTGTATAAATTCTGTAGCCCAAAGTACTTAGAGAGAACTCAATGGTTTCTCCAACCACACAGGACAATGTGCCATGCTCTTAGCTTCAAGAAACCAGGTTCCTCCACCAGCAGCAAGTAGTGAACCCTGCTTACCTTGAGAATATTGCATCAAAGGGCTAACAAACACCTTCAAAGCCTCAGTAGGAGAAGAACTATTTGGTAGCCACCCTCTTCTGTCTCCAAGGAAAGGGACAGTTGGGTCCATGACAAGCTGACACAGACTACAGGGAAATCCAGGAATCTCAAAACAGTTCTTGTGTCAAAATTTTCTAAGGGACAGTGTAGAGCAGGCAGCAGAATGCCATAAAAATCACCTTAAAAGCCCAATTGCATGTCCTTGAGGATCAATTATTGCTTTTGTATTTAAATGCATTTAACACATCAACCCTGTAGTGGGGCAGGATCTTCATTGTTGTGGCCAGTTCAGGCCCGTTGGTCTGTTAATGGGATGGGTCAGCACGATGCCAACATCGTGAAGGACAAAGAAAGACCGAGGATAAATCTCTTCTGACCCTGCTGTCACTTAGGTCACACTAAAAGCTGGTATTATGTTTATGCAGCACCATTAACCTCAACTTCTCCTAACACAACCACAACCCAGCTGGAGCCAGGCAGCTCAGCCAGAACCACAGCTGGAGATGGACCCGAGGCACCTCCTAGTAGGAACTGCAGCCATCATTTGTCTCTCCTTGGTAATATGTTGAATGGCAACAACAGAGCTCAGCACAGGCAGAAAGTCCTGTTATGCTGTGTCAGCACAGCATGGCACTGCCCAAGCATGGTGAGGGTAAGATGTCTGGAGTAGCACGAAACCAGTGAGAATAAGGACACTGACATTCTCTCTCAGATCCACCAGGACAGAGGTCCTCGGCCCATATGCTGGGGAAGCTCTGTCCTTGGCAATTTTAGAGTCTTGGCCAGATAAGGCTTTGAGCAGCCTGCTGAGCTAGCCCTGCTTACAGGACTGGATGTCCTCCAGAGGCCTGCTCCAACTGAACACACACCGTGATTCCATGAACCTGCTTGAGGCTTCCATGCACACCAGCTGCCTCTCCTCTCACATGCAGACTTCCCAACAAGCCAGCTTAAAGAGGGATGGCTGAGCAGGCTCTGCCTTCCCAACGACCAGACATGCAGCCTTCCAGGGGTTGCACCTCTGTTCCCTGGAGGCTGCCAAGCCTCACAGTGCCACCATTGCACATTTTGCTCTATTCACAGTTATCACTTCAACCCTCTGTGGCAGCACCAACCCTGGCAGGAGCATCCTTGGCTGTCTAAATAAATCTGCAGGACTGCACAAACCTGGGAAGTTTCCCATTTTTTCAGCATGACCAGAGCAAGATTTTGCCTAACGCAGCAGACACGAGGTCTTGAAGCCTTCTGATTATGGAGCTGGGGAAGGCTTCTCCCTCCAAAATTATCAAATAATAAAAGAGAGAGCAAGTGAGAGCATGAGAAAGAACAGGGGCAGGGTGGAGTGGAGAGGGAATATCTATGGCCTCCTGCACCCAGTTCTGTCACTCTGACATTTCTTTCAAATACAATTATTTAAAGCCTCCTGATGGCAAAGCTGAGGAAATGGACTAATGGTAGCTTGTACGGTACCTCTCCATCAGGCAGTTCAATAAATCCTGGCAGTGCTGTGATTTGTGTTAGGAGAATGAGCTTTTCAAGAGCAGAACTATCACTTTACACCGTCAATAATCTCACTGTCAAAAACCCCCCAAGTAACCTGACCGACACTTCAGAAGCTTAATTTATAGATGTGCTATTTGCCTTCAAGGTATTTTATGCAGCTAAATAATGGAAGTGGATATTATCCCAAAGTACTCTGCAGCTTTCACAAGTGGAGTCCAAGAACACGCAGGAGGACAAATTTTCTATTAGCTTAAGGCTACATTTTTCCCTCTGTGACACCTGTTAGATACCATCTACCACTGGTGGAGCTGCTCCCAAATTACACTCTGGGAAATAAAAGCAGAATCAAGCTCTTGTGCTTCCAGAGGACGATTAGCATTTAAAGAGCAAAGCAGTGCATGGAGAAATGCCACAGGGTTTTTGGTTTGCTGCAGACCACTTGTACACAGTTACACTCCCTTGCAGAAGGGAGCTCTAACCACTGCTCCTCTCACCCAGGACACCTACAAGCTGCAGTGGGATTGCAGCAGGCTGAAGTATTTGCCCAAAATTTCCGGCCTGGGATACTCACAACTATACAGAAGTTGCAAGGATCAACACTGATAGATAGATAAATGGATTGTCTAGAAGGATCTGTGCTCTACTGCTGATTTTCAGGTCTAGAGACATAGCCACAGAGTCCCTCTGCTGAACTGGAAAAGCAGGCATTTTTTTTCCCTGATGGAAGAGGGGATGGGCTTCTTTCTCTCCACCATAACCCACAACGCTATTTAGTGAAAGAGGCTGGATTTCATTTATTCCTGGCTCTTAATGCTGATCAGGCAAGAATTAATTCCTTTAATGGGAAAGTATTTGTGCAACTATAACAAAGAATACCAGGGAGAGACTCTGGGCAGGCACCAAACATGACAGTGCCATTGTATCCCACACATCTGAGAACTCCAAGCTGTTTCAACCAAGAACAATAAAAATCAGCTTGCTCCAGAGCAGGGTAAGCCCTTTACATAACAAACCAGCAAGAGAAGTGTGGAAGTCACAAGCATTTGCACACGTTTGTTGGTTCAAATGAGTCAGAGAAAACTCGAGGTGGTAACAACCCCAGCCTAGGGAAAAAACACAGATCTACACCCAAATTACATAGTTTGGATTTAAGTGTATTTTTTTAGTGACACACACACATTCCAGACTGGAGAACAGCCCCAGTACTTTTCTTGGTCCATACCTACTTAGCCTGCTCCCTTTTTTTCAGTTCACAACTGAGCCACTGAAACGGGCTTTGCATTTAATGCTGGGCTTGCACCCTTGCTCTGACAAAGGAGGAGAACTGAGCTGCCCTGCATTCACATTATTCATCAGCTCAGTTTAAACAACAGCATTTCCTTGACTAATAAGTCATACGCCAACAAATCAAGATAATTATTCAAAGGTCAATACATCAACAACATCCCTTTTTGCATATTCCTGTGACTCAGAAGCCGGCTATCTGCAAAGCCAGCCCCTGATACCCTTCTGACAAGGATGGCAAAGTCAGCTAAAAGCCTGTGGATGTCTGCAGCCCCCTGTCCTTGCATGAATGAAGAAACCCTTCCACTATCCATGGAGGGCAAAACTGTGCTCCCACTTCCAGACAGACTGGAATAAGACCCCAAATACCAAACCAAGTCAGAAGGATTTTAAACTCCAAATCTCTTTGTCTTGGCAGACCAAAGTAAGCTTGGCATCTGGTACTCTCCCCCATAATTCCCTATAACCAGCTCAGTTCACCAGAGCCTGCCAAAGCCACAGAATAAATTAATCCCAGCTTACTAACCATGCAAGCACATGTAACCTCTCCTGGACAGAACTGGAACAGCTCAGCTACGTAACATAGATCCTGTGCCCACTGCAAGCAGCTAATAAAACACAACTTAACTGGTAGGATTCCTTCCCTCCATCCCTCCCTCCCCTCTTTCTTTCAGTAACATCAAACTCAGGATCATTTCTACACCATTCCAGAAGCAGCCTAGCAATAACAGTCAAAAGCACAGCTGCCTTGTCCTTACTACAGTGTATCATGGTGATCAGGATTTAAATTCCCCATGCCCACACAGTTCAACCGCATCAAGCAGCCCAGTTCACCTACCCAGTAAGTCCAAAGTAGCAGCTTTGCAGTGCTGGCTCTGCTAACAAAAGCCATTTGATGGCTCTGAACTTGGCAGTACAGATGCTGACTTCTGACACTAGGAATGAGCCAGCACACAGCCCGCTTCCCAGGCCAGACAACTGCTGGGGGCTTTTCCCCCCCTTTTTGATCATGCCAGTGGTAAAAAGAAAGATTAGTCTTGACCCAGATCCATCCTGCATAAGACAGAATGATGACCTGGCATTTACCTCAAAATCTCTCTTTTTAATACACAAACTGCTGTAGATTAAAGTGAGCACCATGCAGCCAGCAAAGCACTTCTCGAAGCCTGAGCCACACGGGGATCTCTGTGGGAATATTGACAAGATTGACTCCTTCTGCATGTTTAAACCAAGTGTCAAAAAATATTTATGCAAGCTTTTTTCTGCCTTTTCTGTCCTCACTCCTTAATCCTAGTGCAGTTGGAAAAGCAACTCATGGCAAGTCTATGAGCAAGACGGTCCAGGGGAAATATTTACACTCTGCTCAGATGCAGATCTCCCCAGGGCTGGGAAAGGGCTCTTGGAACAGGCAGCTTCAGTCTCATTGCCTTGTCAGTGCTTCCTCACGCCTGCGGCACCAGGCTCAGTGGAAGCATGGCAGGGAAGCGTTTAGCTCCCCTCTGCTCTGCTCCAGCTTGGTCTCTTTGATCTCTACTTTGCCATCCATCCCACAGCAAAGTCAGTCTGAGTGTTGCACATTGCAGTGTGTTGTATTTGCTGTTAAATTTGAAGTTCAGGGGTTTTCCTCCACTCATACCAGGAGCGGGTGCCAAAAGGCAGGGGTTGATCTTTAGTTGTTAATTCAAGACTCAGATTCTGCCCACAGTCACATCTGAACCACAGAGGCTGGAGTACAAACCAGTGGCCCTGGGTGCAGGTATGGGCAGCCCCTCCAGTACAGAAGCTATCTAATGGGTGGAAACCCTGCAAATACATCTGAAGGCTGGATGCATCAGTGTTAAAAATTCTCAGGAATAAAGAATGAAAGGTGGCATACAGTTGGGAGAACATCTAAAAATGCCTTGGGGGAGGCAGCCTCAAAATAATGTTTTCCTTTCCTTCCTAGGACAGTTCAGATGAAAAGGACAGGAGGGAAAACCTTACCAGGATGCACTCCTTACCCTTGCTGGGAGGCACCAGCCAAGCCACTTCCAGACACGCATCATTTCTTACTGCTTTTTGCCTCTTATTGTCTTACTCTCTTATCACTTCACTTTCTGTTATTATTCCTCATGTCTTCTCCCATTGCAGCACATACTGCTCTGCCTTGTTACAAGCAGCAGCAGTGTTCAATGTGCTCATATCCAAAAAACCATCACACGAATGCACACGAATATATGCACATAGCTGAGTTTTCATGCTATTTGCATACTATAGCAATATATTTTGTGGAACCTGGTAGATGCTAATCACTCCTGCCATAATATTTACTCCTTCTGCTGCTTCTCCTGCCCATCATTCATTTAAATTAGCACTTCAAGGTACGTGTACATTGGCTTCCAAAATGGGACACTGTTCTCAAGAGGCTCCCTCAACCAGTAGAAGCAATTGATGGAAGAATCACCCTTTTGGTAGCCAGAGATCTTAAATCAGACACTTTGTCTTTCTGGATTTTTGACAATAAGGAAACAAGAGCATCTGATCACAGAAAGCTGTCTGAGAGAGCACGTTACTAGAGCAACAGAGCATCCTAAGTGGCTTTCTGTGCTCACACTCTCTAACCACCATCGTCTCAGTAACCCCAGGAGACAGCAGCGAGTTGAGGGGGGGTGAAGCTGAGCATCCACAATTCATCAGGTGAGTGACGAGACCGTCACATGTCTACACAACACCAAGCACTTCCCCTGCTGAAATCCCAGACTCCCCAGAGGAATGGAAACAGAGGTTTTGACACAAATTTGTACCTGAGCAGTAAATGGGAAGCTGCCTTCCCGAGACAACACATGATGAAGCAAATGAAAGTGAACAAAGCCAATGAATGACACACAAGAGAAAGAAACCTTGTGTTCTCTCCCTGGGATAAAGGAGTACAGCAAACTTGTGAAGTGCAGCTTCTCGTAGGGAATGGACCTGAATAATATATTTTATAATATTTATTGCACACTGCCTCAAAAAAAGAGTCTATGAAAACTAAGGACCTCAGTCTTCTTAAGTATTCTCCTAAAAAATCTCAGCAAACAAGTACTAGAATACCATCAGAACAGCTCAAAATTATTTTTACTTCATATACTTCTTTAATTCCGAATAAACTTTAATCTGGTATGTCTGCTTGTACCCCAGAACATAAAATTGAGAGTAAATTGACCCTGCCCTCGTTCACTAGCTCATAGAGGAAAGTATGTGTTTGAATCCTTTGTTTCCCATGTATGTGGATTCAGATGGGTAAATTCAGTTTGGAGAGATACAAGGTAAGTTCTGCTCATTACCACATGCAATAATTCAGGTTTTAGCTATTTGGCTAAAGGCATGTTTCGGCCCAGGTTCATGTGCTCTGCTATACAGGCTGGTAATTTAGTTCAGATTCAATGAAGCCTTAAATCTGGAGAGTCAACATCAAGGTTTTCACAACCAACATTTTACTGAAATTAAATTCAGACAAGATCTTGAAATGGTTATGTTTAATATTTGATCTTAAAAGAATAAGGCTGATGTCATCCTAGAACTGATGTTGGGTTTAATGCTGCTTGATAACCGACAGATAAAAAGAAACATGGTGCACCCGATGCTGTACGAGTTTAGTGGAGTCCCAAGGCTTTCTTTTTTTAAATGAAGTAGCTATATACGTGCATTGCTGCCTCTGCTATGCCACAAATAAAGTATCTTCAAAATTTTCATTCAATGATTAATACTTTTCATGGCCAGCTCATGGTATGAGCTAAGACTGCAAATGAATTTGGCCACAAAGCATCACCAAGATGTGTCTTCATTTATAAAGCACCACGGGCCAAGCCAAGGGCCTCTGGATTACAGAGAAAACAGAGACAGGGTTTCTTTTCTTCTTGGAGCTTTTACCTGTGAAGACTTCAGCTGTGTCTACCAAACACTTAAATCATGCTCCTGCAGCACAAAGAGCAGAGCAGGGAGGTGGTGCCTGTGCCCTGCTCACACATCACTGTCTCTTCACCAACACCATGCTGTGACACAGTGTTAATATTTAGCTTGGAGCGGTTCTTTGGTTGGAGCAACCAAAGCTTGACTGGCAATAATGGACTAGTCATTTAATACACTGTTCAGAGCAATGATTGTTGTTGTTGTTTGATTCTGGTATTTTTAGGAAGAGGTAATCCTGGAGATTTGCATCTCATTCCCCAGAATGCCCTAGGGCTTTTCCAGCAGTTGGAACTTCACAGGATAAACATCTTCTACTGATTGTAATTGCATTATTAAATATGATTGCTCTCCTCTTCCTTGAAAATTTTTTAAAAGCAGCAACAAAGAACGCTGCAAGAAAGCATCCTGTTGACAGCATGGAGGAGAATCACACAACAGAGACAGGAGTATTTCACCTTTACCTTCCAGACTAAGGGAGGGAGCCAGGGAGAACCACACCACCATCCAACAGCTGTCTTCTAAATAACTGCAACCATAGGAATTCTTCAGCTATCAAAATTGAGGCCATCACAAATAACTGTCTCCATTATGAAACATATTGCAATAGCTCCAAGAAATCCCATCAAAGATGAGGGTTCTGTTACTATAAATCCTATAGACACAGATAACTATGATCACAGAAAAGTCACACTGCAATAAGCGCAAAGGGACATTATAGAAGTGACTAATACAATCACAACCATCATGAATGTGCCACTCAGTTTTAAAGTCTCACTAAACAGCTGCTTACACCTAATACATAACTAACACACAGCAATTAACTCCAACCCTGCACACACTTTGGCTGGCTAAATTCCTTTTCCTCTAGAAAGTTCCTTTTCTCTGCGATGCCCTCGGCAGCTCTAACAGCCAAGGCCCCTAGTTTGTTGAAAAACATAGGAACAGAGCTATGGATCTGCTCTCGATGATAACTACTCCTGTCCCAGGCCTCCTGCATTAAAAAAAAATAAATAAATCCAAAGATATTTAAGTGTGCATGCACATGGCTTCACTGTGACTCCTATAAATCTGAAAAATATTAATGCATATAAAGTGTGCTAAGTTCCACAACCATACCAAAGTATACAAAATCAAAGCATGAACGTGTTTCTGCCTCACTACCGTAACTTTGCAAACAAAACCAGACTTTCTGATGGGAAAACGTGTGATGGAGCACACCTTTTCAGGGCTTTCAAGGAAGGAAAACAGCTCCTCCTGTAGTTCATGGGACTTCTCCAGGTACAGAGAAGAGCTTGGGTCACGGATACTTTTAGTCCTGAGTTAGAGAGCCCTAATCCTATGTAGCCTAATCTGTTTTGCAACACTTTGCCAATATTGTACACTCTGTATTTATGTTGATATTTCATGAATATTTACACTTGCACACACACATATAGACACACAAAACATACACATTCAGAACGTACTGTACACAAAATCTTGTGTTTAGGCATGCACGTGGTTTTCCATATAGCTTTATGGTAATTCCCCACAAACCCAGCTGGGCTGGGGGTAGGTGGAGAAGAACGTGCCATAGCGAATGGCACGCTCTAAGTAGTGGTTAAACTGCTTGAGACCACTTTTCTGCTTTCAAGAGCCTCAGCTCAAGTGTTTTCACTAAGCTTTCCATGTCTAACAGCTTCGTGGCATGGGAATCAGTAATGCTTCTTCAGTGTACTCTTTAAAAAAAAAAAAAGTTAAACATCTATAAAGCAAGGCCTGCTATACAACAGATGGTCTAACCTCTTGAATGTCAAAATCCTTCTGTGTCAGGCAGCCCAATTAAAGTGACATTTTTGGCAGCATGCCTCTCTCTACTGTGCCCTTCCTCCCACTTTAGCCTGAACGTCCCAAGGGGTAATTGCTCGCCACACAATTACAAACATCAGTTTACTGTAGTTCTTTCTCGCCAATCTCTAATTGGGTGAATCTATGATGATGGTTAATCTAACTCCTGGGTCTCAATGAAGTAAACTGTTTAAAAAGAGAAGACCTTAGAGAGAACATGAAAATCTTCAGCTGACTAGCATAGCTCCAGATCTCCTGATTAGGATGATTTTGTTTTAGCCTCTTCAGCTGTCGCAGTCTTTATCATTCACCTTGTCTTTCCAAAGTACTGAAAGGCAGACATGGTTAATAAATAGGAAAGAGAAAAAAAGAAAAAAGAAAACAAAATAAAAGAGAAAAAGCACTAGAAACCATTGTATTCCAGTGGCTTGCTGCAGTCTAAGTAGGATGTGCTTTGGTATAAAGGAGATGCCTTGGACTCTTCCAACCTTTAAAACAACACAGTCCTTAGGAAATGCATCAGCAGTCCCATTTCCTAACACCAGAAGCAGACAGCCAGGCTGTGACACGAGTAAGAGGTAACCAGCAAACTCCTGTGCCTGAGGTGGGCCAGCCAGGGGTCACTGCTGGTGGTGTGGGAGCTGCCAGATGATCTGAATCAGGTGCAGGGGACATGGACCAGCAGGAGTGGCTGAGGCTGACAACAGCAGGCCACCAGCCCAAGGTTTCTGTACATCCCTGGCCTGTCCCAGGCATCCCTGAGGAACCAGGGGCATCTCCTCCTCATGGATTGCTCCTGAGGCTCTCCACACTGCATGGGATGCATATGGCCACCCCAGCTGTACAAAGGTTTCTACCATGTGGTCTGTGGAGCCAGAAAGGTGAGGCACCCCTATTTCATAACTTGTTGAATGTCTCCAATTCCTCCTCCAACCTACAGGAACTGATGACATAGAGATACTTCTATTCCTGTTTTATAGATGGGGAAAAGTAGTACAGAATTTAAAATACACCCAGAAACTTTGCAGCAAGTGTTACAGACTTCAACTCAATGTCTTGACATGCTCCTAAGTGAGAACACCCACATAACTCAGTTCTGTGTCTCCATTTCTGTCGGTGGAGGTTGACAGCTTTAACATCACCATGACACAAGATGGCCAGGCTGATTCTGAACGAACTTGAGATACAAACACAGGTTCTTCCCATGCACCATGCGACAGCCCCAGAAACTACAGCGTCTGCAAGGAGCTGTGGCTTTAGAGGGAGCTATGCCTGAGAAAGGATTGCTGCAAAAGGCAATCAGATACCAACGAAAACATAATCCTGTTCATCCCCAAGTACGTGTTTCTCCGATGATTTACTGTATTATGATAAAGTGAATCTCACATTCGGAGCCTGCAGGCTGGAAGACAGGGCACTACAGACACAGCAGCTCTTTTGATGCTGTTTCTCAATGAAGAGACTGTTTTCTCCCTGCTGTTTGGAGGAAACATTGGCATCACATGCAGAGCCTCAAGACATTGCCTTATTCTACAGGGCTGAAAGATGTAGCAATGCAACACGTACAGCAGATGATAAAAATGGCTGATTATTTTAAACTGGCTACAACCTATACTCAAGCAAGGAAAGTAACTGATGAAAGAGCTTCCTCCTACACGTTTGTACTGCTGCTGGCGTTTATACTCGCTCCTGAGACAAAACCAGTGATATCTTGTGGGTGGAGGGGCAGTAATGCTTGAAGACTAGGATAAAAGACTGCACACTCCTCATGAAACAAAACACACCACATCCCCAGCTCAACATCTATTTATTCTACCAGGAAAAAAAGTTACTGATAAATTTAGAGTGTATTCTTCATCCAAAGCACTACTTATGACTCCAAGCTTTACTAGTATCAGTCTTCTGCTTTCAACGTATGTAAAATTACTGTTAAATACACAGTGGCAGAGAGTTAGCTGTGAGTTTCTCAAGCACTTTGGAAATCACAGACTCCATTTAAGTGCAAAGTTGCTCTTGTTATTACTCACTATCAGAGCTGAAGCATTAAATTAATGTGTGGGATATGCTAAAAAGGAGTGACAGATGATTGCTGCCTATCAGAAAGAATAAAGGGAAAGGGATAACACTTTCTTAATCAGAGGGATTAAATGAACTATACCACCAGGCCAGGTATTAGCTATTTTGCGGCCACTTACAGAGCAGAGAAGCTTATTGTGTGTCTATAAACCCTGCATCACAGAAAGCTTGTTTCAATCAGCATTATACTCCCCAGTTTCACTTCAACATCTCCTGAAAAGCTAATAAGAGCAGCTTTAAAACAATGCTTTGAAAATGTGCAAAGTCAACCCACTTCCACGCTCATCTTGCTCCTCTGACCATGATGATAAGCGTGATGGTATTTAACCTTGCAGTGCTGAGCTTGTGAGGAAACCGTACAACTGGAACTTAGTTCTGCAGGTTCAGTCTCCTCTGAAAGCATTCACACTGCATGAAGCTTTTAATAATTTCTAAAACCTTCAACCTACACAGGAGGATCAAAAGACAGACAGAAAGAAAATCTACTCTCCACTACCTTGTCTCCCTTTCCTCTAGACGGATGAGCTCCACCCAACGTATCTTTTATGGGGGAAGCAGGAAAAAGAAGCAGGCTATATTTTAATCAGTGGGGGTACATGGAAGTTTTCAGGAGGTGCATTCCCGACAGCTTTCTCGACTTCCATCTGCTTTTCTGAACGGAAGCAGATTCCTTGAAATCTGCAAGACTGAGACACAAACCTCACGAGAAGAAACATCCCTTGGGAGAACCACCACCTCCAGCTATGTTCATGCCAGAGACACTGCAGGAACAATTCCCCATGGGACTGAACATTTCTCCTTCCATGCTGGAAAGCACAAGCGGAGACACAGAGAAAAGAGTGGAAGGCAGGGAAAGGATAGGGGACAGAGCCCAAACTTTTTCAGCCTTGAAGATGCATGCACATTTCTGTTCTTGAAAGGAGTTGTGGGAGAAGGCAGGAAGGAGTCTAATTGCATCCAGATTGTTTTGTCCTTCCCCACTTGCTTCATCTCACTGGCAGGTTTGACTGTCAGTACCTGGAGCATTTCTGAGCCCAACTCCAGCTAATTGTGGTCCTTATATACATACCCCCAGATCTAACTTGACACAATGCTGTATAATTGGCAGCTCAAGAGAACGGGGAGAGATGGGCACTGAATGTGAATTACCTCTCACACCTACAGCAGGAAGATCCTCCGAGACAGAGGCTGCAGTCACTGGCAGGGAGCTTGCCCTGCGCCCATGGACACAGTGGCAGGTTTGCAGACAAAATGACAACTTAATTTTCCAGTGCTGCCAGTCCTAAAGGTCTTAAAACCAAATATTCTCTGACAGGGAAAAGAAGAAAATGAAAGGAAGGCAGTAGGCTTAGGCAAGGGAAGGGTGGGGGCACTGGAAATAGATGCTTAATAGCAGAGTTTAGACTGGAAGTGAAAAAGAATCCCAAATTCTCACTCTGCCTCCACAAAGAAGCTCACAGTATGTCTGTGCATTTCTGGTGGGTGTCAGATGGAAATATTTAATTGTGACATTTTTCTCTTGAATCACTGTTTATTCAATAAGGTCAGTGCCACCTAAACAGGTTTCAGTCTCAAGTATAGGAAGTGACTTTGTATGGCTGCATACAAACAATGGCAGCATTTCTGCACCTTCACACTGCCCATCCCTCCTCAGCTTCTACTTGTGGACACTGAGACAGCCCTGCAGATGGGGCTGTCAGCAATCCATCACTGCTGCTTACACCACATTCATGTGCATGAGCATTAACATCTTCCTTGCACAGTTCAGGTAAGGGGTTAGGAAGGGCTCACTACTTAGCTAATTGCTACAACAGACTGCCTTGCACAAGACAGTGCTGTTTCTTGTTTACTCAGAAATATTTGCTTTAAGTGCAAGACTAATCAGCACAGCCCAGAGCATGACAGCTTTATGGTTATTTTTTTTTGTCTCTGGCCTCCACATCTTCGTATTAACATCTGGCTCCAACTCCCTGGGCTCCATCCACTACTCCTTTTCATGCCTTTAAAGAAACCAGAGCATTTTTAATAATCAGATGAAGATGTGAACCACAAAAACGTGAAAATCTTGAAAACAGCTTGAGATGAGGTGTAAGCTTAAGAGAGAAGGCTCAAGCCACCCATTTTCCCAAGGGAGACTGCAGTGGTGAGGCACAGCTCAACACCAGAGCATCCCTGGAGCCAGTTAAGAGGTGCCAGGCTGTTAGTTTTTCGGTGCTGCTTTAAGATATTTGCCTCTGAGGCAGAAACAAAGCTGTCCTCCAGGCTGGATCATGGAGGACGCACTGGAATTAGTCACACTAACTGGAATTATTTCATTTTGCAGACAAAATAGGCCTGCGTTTTGGAGAGATGTCCTCAGGGTAAGACAGCAAAGCAGCAGAGGCCAGGAGTTCTAGCATGGAAAGCAAAACGAAACACAGGCAGAACAAGAGATGCAGTAAATGGAAGCCAAACAAGGTCAGAATTGGTGCTGGTCAAACAAGGAGCAAATTTGCCCTTTGAATGTGACAATATGGCTCTGAATAAATGATAAGAACATAGTTACTACATGAAGGCCATGAGCTCTGTGCAAACCTTCCACTGTCATCAAGAAGAGATCTGCTACAGACCAAGATTTCAGGAACACTGAATTTTATAAAATTTGGTTATTTCCTTCAACCTCTGGCTTTGGCACTTTGTCCAAACATGAAATTTTTATGTTCCAGAAGTATAAAAAGTCTCCGAGACAGCAAGAGAAGGCCAGTTGAGTTGCTAGGAGAGAGTATTCTAGAGGGCTTAGCATCTATTTTCAGATGTGATTCTGAAATTTTCACATACAAGTGTGTTGGAAAAATCTGTAGAATTTTGATTATTAAGGGTCAGATTCCAAGAAGGAAATTTAACCTGAGCACATTTGTAAATTTTATCTGTGGTCTTCAATTACACATTTGTCAGATCTATATTGACATCCTTGGAGGAGCTCAGAAGCAACCACTTAGAATCAAAGCTGTCCACAAAAGACAGGATTTAATACAGGTTGCACTGCACCATCACACAGAAATTGTTTCCTAATCTTTGTTACTCCAGTGTTTTTTGGAAGAAAAAATTTTCAAAGGAAACACCCAAATTTGCCCAGTGATAAAATATGCATCTTCTGTGGCAAGGAGGAAAACCCACCACTAATGACAGCACAGTACACTGTCCCAGCATTAATATTTATTATCTAGTGTCACTACCCCAAGCTTACAGCCACTGCTATCTGACTTCTGAGAACTCATAATATGCAAGAGCTATTAACCTTGTTGAGGAGGAAGGTAAGTTTAATATCAAGTTACTCTGTTGATAGGTGTGGCTCACATACATCTCAAAGGCCGATTCGTGACTGATAACACCAAAGCTCAACAGAAAGACCTGTTATTGAGTGACTTCTCCCATTATCCACCAGTTGCTGAACACATCCCTAAGCTGGACAGCCGGTAAATTGCATCATGAGCATACACTGGCCTGGATGGACTCAATTGTTTGCATTAGTAATAGCTAATCAAGAGCAAGATGGGATGAAGCCATTGATATTTACAAGAGGAGCATTTAAGGAAAAATAAAAAGGAAAGAACAGGCAAGAATCTCTTCAAGAATCTGAATTTAAGCAAAACTTTTCATAGATTTCTCATTTTTTCTCAAATCTGACAGGTAGAAAAGCCCTTCTCCTCTTTATATAGGTACAATGAAAAATACTTAGTCCCCAATGAGATTTTACAGTCCTTTGCAGCTTCTGTAGGAGCCATGAGGATACATTAACCCATGTGTTGCAGTTCAGCAATTTACAGGGTGCCCGTAAATGCTCCAGCTGCAGCCACAAGGCTTTCAGCAGCCTCAGAGCAGCAAAACTCCTGATCACTCAATCTTTGATTTGTGACACTCAGGAAGATATTCCCAAACAAAATAAAGCTAAAGAATAAGGGAACAGAAGTATCACAAGGCACCTCCCCACAGCCCAGTGCAGAAAAACACCCTTTTCTAGTGCAATTTCAGCAGTAACTGGATAGCGGAGATTTTGCTTTGGCAGGGAACAGACCACAGTGAAATCATTTCCTTAAGGAGAGATGCTCAGACACAAAAAGAGAAAGAAATCAAAAGCCACCTGTGTCACAAGAAAAGCAGCGTCCTCTTCACCATCACCCCATGCTCAGGTACCTGTGGTGAGGAGGAGGGGAAGAACACCACGGATTTTCAAACATTTCTCTGCAACAAAATACAGGTCCATGGGTGTTCATAACCTAAGCTTCACAAGAGCTCTGTGGAGTAGGTGAGGGATACAGTAACTGTTTCACAGATGGAGAGCTAGTGCAGAGAGACCAAATGATTGCCCTGGTATCACAAAGGAAGCCTGTGGTGGAGGAGGGAGAGGAGCACATCTGGCTAACATCAGCTTGAGAGGTCAGGATGGGGAAGGTAACGAGATGCCTCCACGGCAGAAGCTCAGTTTCACGAAGCAAACGTTCACACAGAAGTTGGAAAAAATCACTGCAGTGAATCACACTCAGTATTCAGAGACACGCTCACGTTACAACCACAAGCACTTATTTAATTAGAAATTATCTAATTGAGATGCATCCAAAATTGCCTCCAATATGACATAAGCAATAATATACATAGGTAAGAAAATATGTTGGCTAGGAAGGTGCGTGCATTTGCATGCGTGAAGAGAAGAATGAGGGTAAATTGTCAGATTTGCTCTCCACCAAGCTCAGCAATAGCGCTGAATACATTTATTAAATGCAATCAAATTTTACAAGGCACTGAAGTGATAACTCTGTAGTGGTGGAAAGTGCAAGCAGCAATAAATATCTTGTAAACACAGAGGTCACAGGCCCAGGTGCTTACGAGCATGGGAAAGGTGGGTTACTGTAAGCAGCACACTTCATTGCCTCAGGAATTATTTTTTCATCTTTCTTTTCTTGGAGGAAGGGTGAAACGGGACAGAATGGATCATTATTTAATTTACTGCAATAAATCTGGAGTCAAAGCAATTCAAAGGAATTTGTAGCTTATCACTATGCAAAGAAAAATCAAACCTCTATCAGTTCAGATCTAAATACAATTACAGGAACAAAATAGCTCTATGTTTAAACCATCTAACTGAGCCTGACAGATGGATACTGTTTATATCCATTTGTATTTATTGAACATATTAAAAGATTGCAGCTGTTCTGTCAACACCTAGGTGATTCCAGGGTGCTTGGAGCTGTATATAAATATGACAGTATTTTATCGATACATATATTCTGTGGAATAAACATGTTGGAGGTACTGTGATATAACAAGTATTTACATTAACAACCGTAATACCTTGAACTGGTTTCTATTGATCTTTAAGCACTTCACAAAAGTACGGATAAAGCATCTGCGCTCCCACCCTACAGACACAGAATTAAAGCTCAGAGATTAAGTGCTGCTGAAGGATTTTATAACAACTCAGTATGAGCGATGGGATTAGAAGCCAGGCCTATTGCTGCAGGCTTTGTCTTCAGTGCTTTAAATCACACTTCCCCCATGCATATCTACCTCTCTGCGTCTTTGTGCGCAACACCCAGGAGCCCGTTTCATTGTAGACTTGCATATATTCGCTGCCTAATTTTAATCTCACACAGTGTTGGGTCAATCAAAGCCAAAGCCAACGAGCTGCATGCTATTATGGCTCTCTGCAGCCTCTCCCCAGTCAGAGGGCTGTAGGCAATCTGTCCATCAGCCCAACCACCCGGACCTGCGCTGCAGCAGCACCGCGCTGCTGACAATTTATTCCTGCGCTTAGAAATTCCAGGCAGAGCCTCTGGCTCGACAGCAATCTAGCCCTCACCAAACCTCCTCTGACTGGCCAGAGGATCAGAAAGAACATTGTCATTAACGGAAATATAATCCCACACTCCTCATCAGTGAGGTTTTGCATATACATAAGGAACGATCAGCGGTGAAGAATGATGACTGCTCCTTATGTAAATCACACACTCTACAAGGAAAAGCTTTCAAGCACGGCATGTGGGAGATGAACACACACAGACCTTTGGGTTTTCTTGGGGGGTTTTCTCCTGCGTTCAGCTCTCAGGCACTGCACACTGTGGGAAGTCTGACCAAGCACATATTTCATCTGCCTGCTGCATGGGTTTTGAAATGAGAACACCACTGCACATGGTTAATCTTCAGATTATTTTTTTTTCTTTTTAAATTTCACAAATAATTGTAGACTATGCTCCAGCACTGTTATTCGTGTTTGCAGTGCTGGATTCCAGCAGGACTGAGAGGGAAGAGAATGACACTGGGTGGGAACGAAGAAAGTTTTAAACTGGAAGTTGCATAGAGCTGGGACATGAAACAATCTGAGGATAAAACAAGACTTTTGTGGGAGTTCTCTGCAGGCAACTATTTTGGGTTGCTGAGGCTCCTTAAGAAGAATTTCAGTGTAGGACATGGAGCATTTTTCCTGCTAAGAATTGCTCCCTCACCTTCATAGTTCCTGCATCACAGGCTGTCAAAGTGCTGGGTTACCTGCCTTAATGCTTTTCAGAAGACATGTGAAGGGAAACAAATTTTATGGAGCTCTCTGGAAAGGGGGGATAGAAAGACTTTACTGAGAGAGAAGAGCTGTTAACCTGGCAATGAGTAAGGCACTGGACCACACTAGAAAAACCATCAGGAACAAAGTATGATTTATCTGAAAACAAGCATACAGATAGAAATGGGGAGATGGAAGAGAAAATAAGAGCCATTTCCCAGGGGGTGGGAGGTGGAAATCAAATTTTCTGACTAAATAGCTAAACTCTCAAGTCACTTCTAAGCAGCGGAATCACAACGCTCATTTTAAAACCATCCATCAATTGACAGCCAAAATCTTTTTTATTATAAAGGAATATCCTCACCTCCACTCTCTGCTTGTAGAAGAGGCAGCACAGGGAGAGTAAAAAGGAAGAAAAAGGAGAGCTGGCCTGCTAATACCATATGGCAAACAGGAACTGAGCGCAGGCTCCCCGATTCCCAGACAAGAGCCATATCCCTGCCGGACCACCATCATTTTTCATCTGTGAATATGCATGTGTGTGCACATACACACAGGCAATAGCAGCATAATCATCTCTATACTGCCCTGCCACTAAGCCCTGAACTCTGAAATGAAAGCCATCATCTCAACAACCGAAAGGGCATATTAATAGTGCTGTCAGTTAAACTCTCCAGAGAGGAGCCGTATCCTGCATGTTTATACAGAGCCAGGCACCACGGGGCCAATGGTTGCCTTCAGTTCCATAGAAAGGATCATTATCCCAGTTCTTCCTTGGCTGTGGTCAGCCAACTGCGGCTTTGATAATTACCCTATAGAAACTCAAAGCTGCTACACCAGCATCTTAAATACAAAATCATACTCTAGTGCTGTTTTTCCCAGAAACATTTTTATAGCAGACAGCAGTTTCTACTTAGGCAGCAGACAGACCAGAAAATACTGCTTGACAGAAATGCTTTTGAAGTGGAGATGGGACCATAACACCAGATTCCTGCCCCTCCCTCTAGTGAGTGCAGATGTGGACATAATTCTGGTCCATAACTCCAGGATTTGGCCCTTTCTAAACACCCCAAGTGCTTCCAGTAAGGGCTGAGCACTTGGGTTTGCTTCGAATGTGAGAGCAGGGGTTTTATAGTTTTCTTTGTCCTGAACCAGGGACTTAGCAGAAGACCAACATGCCTCCAAAATCCTACTCAGAGCTTAAGCAAACATCAACAGAGCACAGACTCTGTGCTGGCATCCTGCAGAGGGGAGATCTATTTTACAATGAGATCAGAACTTACTGACCTAGATGAGCAATCAGTATAACAGTGCCTACGTGCACCAGCACATTACCCATGCAAGCACTGAGTTCTGATAGAGAGAAAAGGCTTAGCAAGTCTTAGAGCACCTTTGGAAAATAAAACGAAACAAAATAAAACAACAAAGACCCTTGAAATTATTTGCTTCTGCTCTAAGTTCTGCAAATAACAAACAAGGTGTCTGTGCAGAGGTTCCTGCCAACAGCTGCCATTAACATACATAAATCCTACGTTCAAAGGAAGCCTCCAGCAGTCAGTTTTTCTACCTTAATTTGATTCTTTTGACTGTATCCATCCTGTCTGTTTTCATCTTTCCTCATTAAAAGGATTTTTTAAGAAAAGTAGTTTTTAAAAAAGCCAAACATAGCTAATTATTTTAATGAGCTACCAAAAAAATATAGTTGTTTTCCACTCTGAATATAAGCAAATGTCAACATGCATGGGGACCAGAGGTAGCACAGTGTCTTAATACTACACTGTCAGCTCCTGTATTTAATATTACTCACAGGACTAATTTTACACTGTTTCATTAAAAGCCTGGGACAATTAGCATAAAGGTTAGACTACTACATTATTAAAATTTAAAAAAAAATAAATAATTTGCTTCTTTTCCTTTCCGTTTGGGAAACAACACTCTGGATAGACAAAATGAGCGATTGTGCCTTTCAACTTCATCCACAGAGAAACATGGATTGCTGCATCTCTCCTCAAGGACAGGGCAAAGCAGCTGCCCAGTTCCTACAGAAGGGCAAAGGCAATGCTCTCCTGTAAAGCTAACGCCCAGACAAAGGGAGCTGCCTTTCTGCTCAGAGGACACAAAATGGTGATAAACTTAAAATTCAGCCAGCAACTAGAGGGAGGGAAGAAATTGCTCATTCCAAACTGCATCCATTTCTCACACAACTAAACCTGTCTTGCAAACTTCTCCAAATGATGATCAAAGGGAAAAGCACATATATGCAACATTGCCCCAGCTGAAGTGTACATAATAAAAAGCACAGGCATCTCCTATTCTTTGAGGCTTTATTGAGAGAACAGAGGGAAAACTGCTTTTGAACTTGCAGGTGAGCAGTTCTTTAAAAGCACATCACAGCCTTGCTGTGCTCTTAATTTAGCATCATGATGGACAACACCACGGAGCAAGGTTCAAACCACCAAGCCATTTCCCTGCTCTGTTTTCCCTCTCCTTCCACATACTAATGTAAGCAGCTCTCGGAATCCACGCTTCCTCCCCAGCCTTCACCTCCTCCTCTGCCACAGCCTCAGGAATGGAAGAAAAACATAAAAAAGCAGCAGCAGCCCTAAGGAACAGACTTGATGAAAAAGAAAAGCTAACTGCCAGACAACGTTTCAGTCTACTTCAGAGCTGGTTTACACGTGGGAGTACTTGCCAAGACTTGCACAAGGCAGCACTCTGCCTGGCAGCACATACTGGCACACAAGGGGTTAAGGCAATATAAGCCAGGCCTGCTGGAGAAGCACTACAGCAGGAAGAAAGAGTTACAAATGATTTTTCTTGGCAAAAGCAGCTCACTGGAATAGTAGGAGGATTGTGCTTACTCCTCATATATAAATGCCAAAATGAGGCTCGCTGACATTTTCCTGGCATGCCACAGCCCTTCCAGTGGCCTAGGACTTCAACCCAACTCTTGGAGGGACAGAAGGACACACAAGACGTTTCTTCCCCCATCGACCAAACCCTCCTCTCATGTGGCATTACCCAGCATCTCTGGAAAGTGCCCGTCCCCCAGCACCACCACTGATTCAGGTCAGCCTCTCCCTTTCCACACCAGTGCCTGAGTTTTGTGGGCAGTGTTTGGAGCTGGGCACTGTGCGAAGCCGTGAGCATCCATGAATTCTGGGGCATGCTGGGGGGGAGTTGAGGGATTAATGAAGACCTACAGGACTAATTTCAGGCAAGATGAAGTCTGCTGAAACATGAGGATTTTGAAACTTGCTTAACCAACAGCCCAGCTTTTCCTTTATCCTGTTCTCCAACACTTAAGAGTTATTCAGGCAAAGAACAGGCAGGGAGTCTAAGGTGACCCCTTCCCTGGTCCTCCTTCTCAGGTTCCAGAGACCAGCAATTTATGAACCTTGAGAGCTGGAAGCTGCATCCAAGATCATCATGTTTAATAGACACTAATCTTCCTAAAGGTCTAATCCCTTTGCACTGCTTCTTTAGACTTACAATTTTGGCTTCCACAAAATCCTTCCACGTGAGTTTTGCAATTTCATTTTGCCCTGCTAAAAGAATGAAGAAGAAAAAGAAGAGAGGCTTATCAACCCTGACTCCTATCAGACCTCCCCAAACTGTTATGATGTAATTACCCAGTGTTTCATCCCACAGGAACTGTCTCCACAGCCATTCGAGAGGCTCATGGTAGGGCTTTAAGAAGATGAAGGTCAAATGGCTATTTTGGGAGTGATTAGCACGTTCAAAGGTGCAGGGCACAACACGGGATGCAACTTTGGCTTTTGCCTAGGAGCTGCTCCAGCGCTGTGCAGCGCGATGGCTGAACTGTCTTTGCAGCTGAGAAGTTGATCACTTCCAGTGACAGAGGAACTTCACTTTGTTCATGCCAGGATCACTGAGGCTTTGTGGTAGGTGACTGGCTTTATCAATGTGTACCTGCTCTCTGGCACATTCATATATAACAGCAACCAGCATCGAGTTTTTTCACTCTTCCCTTTACTCTCTCCTCTTTCCCCTTGTAGAGGTGGCTTGGGTTTTCTGTTCCCCACACCCTACAGCCCAAAGCAGTCATTTTCTCCCCTCTCTCCAACAGTAATGAAAACACATGCCCAGAACCCAAAACAAGCAAGAACCTCCCCTTTTCCAAATGTCACTGTAGAGGCTCAGACGATTATTTTCACAAAAAGGCTACTGAAGAACAACTCTTGCCAGTGGATTTACATCAGGCTCCCTACCCCCATGAGGAAAAATTTACACATTTGAAAACTGAAAGGCAGAAGTCCAGTCTTCGAGATCACATCATCCACCACAGCCCTTCACCAAGAGAAGCAACTCTTTCCCAGATAGCTTACTGCTTTCTACAGCCCCCCACGAGGCCAAAGATGAAATCCCAAGACCTGGCTGCTCTCCACATCCCTTTAATAAAATAAAATGGGCTAAAGCACATTATATGAGACTGTAATAAATTTTAGCAGTAAAACAAGGAAATCTGTACCAGTTTAACTTCTTTTCTCTCACCAGACTTTGATTGATTTCTCTACTAGGATTATTATGAGCAACTCCTATTAGTTGTGATTTTTCTTTCTCCATTCACATGCCATCAGAAATCCATACTTTCTTCAGCGATGTCCACTCAGGCTGAAATGGTTTCTCAGGAAAAGTTCATCTCCTCTACCTGGCCCACCAGAAGTCTCTTTAGTTTGATCCACTATACTATGCCTGCACAGGGAGTTTCAATGGAAATGTCTGCAAGGCAGTTAACTTTTCCTGCAAATACACACACACAGTGTCAGGTCGCTTTACAAAAGAAAGGGACATTTTCCCTGTTCACAGCCTGGGGAGGCAGAGAGCCACATTCTCAGAATATCACAAGGCAACAGTATGCAGCAAGTGAGAACTCGACTCAAACCTGCTTTCTCCAAGATCAGAATCCCAACAGCAGAAACTAGGGGGAAAAAAAAGTAACAACTGGGGAAGGTTCACCATGCTGCTGTTGCAGAAAAGAGAAATCCAATCCATTGGCTGAGGTGGTTATGAGAAGGAGATGGTGTGTTGGTATAACATGGAGAAAACTACCAGAGAATTTATCAGCACTGATGGAAATGTCACCCCTCCACTGAAGAACACCCCAAATTGCCCTGATCTAACTGGTTCCTTTTTTAACACCTTCCCTGGGGTTGGAGGCTCAGTAATCAGTCTTGTAAATTTTCAGTTTTCAGATCCAGGCAGTGGGTTTGTTTCTACTGAGTGACATGCCAATGCTATTTCATGCTGTACAGCTTCCAGTTATTTCTTAAGTGCCATGAGAGGCTTGGCACGGAGGGCACTATGGAAATGTAGTTTTAACTGATAATTACTAGAGGTGCTCCTTTCCCTGCACACAAGGAGAACCGTACTCACTGCAGCACACACAGACAGTGAAACATTTCAGCTGAACGTGGAGTGCCAGGTAAGCAATGTCACACCCTGTCAGGACAGTGACCAGTATCTCCATTAATCTATCACCACAAACAGCACAAATTTAAAACAAAACCAGTCTCTATGCCCATATCACAAGACACACCACATATTCCTCTTTCAGCCAGCCAGCTAACTCTGAGGATTGACTTACAAAGTCCCTCCCAATCACAGAAATGTGGTACAACAAAGCAGGGGAGAACTATTCCAGCTACCCACAGAGGTCAACCCCAATCACAACTTCAAATTCATTAAGAAATTAATGTACCAAAGCTCACTGAAATAGACTAAGCTAATCAGAGATGTTGTGGGATGACTAATTCATGGCCAGCTATAGCCAGGCAAACTCCCTCTCCACTTGCAAATCTAAGTGCATTATCCCCAGCTGCCATCCTGACCTGCAGGCCACACTCACAGCATCACCAGGAGCAAGGAGCATGGATGAAGAGAAACCAGTATAATGCTTTCCCCCATTAACACTTGACTTTGCACACAGAACATCACATTGTTCTTTGTCCAGCATTTTTAAAGACTTTTGAAAGAACAACCTAATTAATCTGCAGGGGAATTCAAGCGAGCTTGCTTTAAGTATTTTTATCTTAAAAATGCAGTGTTGTCAAGTATTTTCCCTATTTCACAAGGTTCTCATGTGTTTCAGGCTATTATAGAGAGCCATAAAGCATCTATAATCCCCATGATTATACAAAAGCATTAAAATACATAATATTTTGGGGCTCCAGAGGATTATTATTTAATGATGGTAATTTGCCTGCCTTTCATCCAGAAGAATCCCCCAAAATAACAGTTTTCCCAAAACAGAAGTACAGCTGCCTGTGAGACAGGACAAGGCAAAAACCTTAGCAGTGAGTCATCAAGGGAGAGGAGGAAAAGACAACCCTTATTCACAGGAAGATGCTACTGAAGTTTTGCTAAGTGAAAAGAATCAGGAATTCACCTTAATAAAAAGTGTGAGAATTTTTGCTTATCAAAATTTTGCTGCTGATCCACACACATAAAGCTAATAATAATAATAATAATAGAAAAAAGCCTTCTGGGGGTATTTGCCTTGTCATTTCCAATGTACTCCAATTGCTGCATCTCAGTGCTAGCCCTACTCACTTTTAGAGCGACTTCTGTCCAGTTGTGTCAACACATCTTATCAACATTCATTAACTAAGCCTCAGGACAGTTTTTAATGGTAAAATAACAAATATTGTTCCCCTTTCATGTCATGATTCAAAGGCTGTTGAATTGTAAGAGAATCTGGATCAATTCTTCATTGCTCAAAAAAAATAACCACAAACAACATAAAAGAATAAAAAGAAGTCAAAGCCATGCAAGGTCATCTATGAATGACTTAATTCTTGGTGCTAAGGAACCAGATCAGTCTCTCCTGTCTAGGAGAAAATTAGAAGAAGCAACAGACACTTCTGCTAAAGCAGAGCCACAACATGCTTCCCAGAAGGGACACAAGCTACGCAGCAGTGTGCAGAGCTGTGGAGGGGGTGGCTGAGGGACACGGAGTTCACAGTTGCACACAGAATCACTCACGAGAGCAACCCCAGGCAGGAACACTGCCCTCCACTCCACAGAAGGACAAAAAAACCTGCCAAGAAATGGCACTTAATTCGCACACATAAATACACCCAGATGCAGTCAAGAAAGGGAAGGCCTTCTCCCTGCTTATCTCCTTTTGCTTATTTTCCTATTAGTCACAACACAAATCAAGCTGCCAAGCTGACACGGCCTCCAAACAAGTCAGCAATTCTGTGGGTGTGCAGACGCCCTCCCTGGCAACACCAGCTGAATGATGCCCTCAGGATGCCACCTCCCTTCTGCACACAGACCACGGACTGCAGATCCCCCCTTGCCAGTGGCTCCTGCACTCATAGCCAGGCTCCTTCAAATAGGGATGGCATCCAAACACACGAAGAACAGGCTTGAACACCACCAACACGTCTGCTGGCTTGGGTTTGCAAAAAGGACCAGCCCAGATCAACCAACCTACTGGCTTTATACTGTGCAACCAAAATCTGCCAAGTCCAGAAGTTACTAGGCACTTTAAAAAGTGGGGGTTTGACATTAAATACGTGATTTGCTACAAAATTGCAAGCATAAAGCTATATAGAAATCAACGTTTTACTCATCTAGAGCAGGGTATTGCTTTGGATGTGGTACAGCACTGCTGATATTTGCTTTAGAATTGATTTAACAGTTAGAAATAATTCAGCCTTCAAAGAAGAGCTTGACTCTTCCCTTTAAGGAAACTACAGAAGTTACATCTCCGTACTGTATTATTTCCTTTAATCCAGAATAGGAGGATTCAGTTTCATAAGAAATGAAGTCAAGAGACTAAACTTCCAAGTATTTGGGCTTCACTCTCATCTTCTGTTGGAATTAATTTTATCACATCGACATAGATCTCTCTCTCCCTATTAACTCCTAAGGGAGTAAGAGATAATCTCAAACCTACTACTGAAGAAGGAGTCACGTTAACATAATTTTTATCTCTATAGATAAGGAGCTCAGACACTGTGCTAAACTATGTGATACTTAATGCACTTCATCTTAGGGAAAATAATTACTGCCTAAACTAACTTACATTCAGATGAGTTTGTAGAATATGCCTAAAAAAGAGGGGGAAAAAAAGTCTTGTATATACTGTAAATAGCTGTTTGGAGTTTGCATCTGGGCATTTGCACTGTTCAGCTGCTCTGTTAATACCACAATCCCCGAGTTTCCCTAAATCCTACCCATGTACATTGTCACAATTACCCAGCAGATTTTGCAGCACACATTGAGTTAAATGTGATGAGAGCAAGTCTCTGCACAAAGCGAGAGGGGCTTACTTATCAAGCAGACAAGTATCTGAAGAAGCCCAGGTGGATTCAGACATCAGAAACACCCAATTTGGCATGGAGGCTCTTTAATTTACAAAAAAGCAGCTTAAAAGCTATCTTGAGCACGGTGTACCACTAATCATCTAAAATGGGAAAAGGCACCTGGCTGCAAAACAAAACCCAATGGGATTGCGTTAGACAGTTTCATTTTGGAAAAGAGTTGTTAAAACAATAAAACAATGAAGAGTGAGGTGCATTCAACTGCCAGAACCAAGCACTAGGAAATATAACCTTATACTTAATTGTAAAACAATCTGTTTCTTGCCGAGTGCAAAACATAAGCACACTACCTGGTGTAATCCAATAACTGGGGCGGGAGGAATCGCGCGCATGCTGGATCCACATAGAAGTCATGTTGTGGACCAAAGACACAGAAGTACATGTAGAGAACCCACCCTGTGTTCTTTTAAAAATACATGTTTCTATTGCTGTTCTAGGGAAGAAATCATTAGGCCACTTCTTTGTTGAGCAAGAATAAAACTGATTATATTGTCATCTTCAACCTCTTTTGACACGCTGGCCTATTTCTAGTGTTTAGAAACATTTTGTCCCCCAAAATTCCATGTAGAAAAACACTTAAACACATCTTAAAGGAAGTCCTGTTTGATAAGTAAGAATTACTGCACACACATATCTAAATACTCACACAGGTAATTCAAAATTACTTTAAAATCAGACTAAAAATACCAGTGAACTCTGCTAAACTTGCCTTTACTAACAAGTACTTTCCTCAACAGAAGATCTGCTTGTTTAGTTTTTGAGTTTTGAAGTAATGGAAATTCTACCATTAGCCACTGAAAACAATAGCTAATGCCTGCACATAGTGAGATCCCAAGTTTTTCACCCCACTACTTAAATGCCACTGAATATCACTACATCATTTTTAACCATTCCCTCATCTTGAAAAGGGAAGAGAAGCAACCAGGGCAATGCTTTCTGGGAAGCAATTCCCCATCGTATTAGTGCTTTAGCTTGGTGTTACACTGATTGTCACATAATTTATTTAACTTCAGAACTGGTGTGCAAATGAGCTTCTGGATGCCAGCCACAGAGAAGTCTCCAATAGAGAAACTATGAAGTCTTCTTCTTCATTAAATACCCTCAAATCAATGTCACAAGCTATGATACCCAGACATGTATAGGACTGGGGTCAGGGAATGACTTTTTTATACTTTGCCCACTTTTTGCTTAACGTTTTTATCTTTATACACTGCTCTGCTTGTGGTTTTACTTTTTACTTTTTTACTCACAAAAAAATGCCATTAACTGGTAACAAATAAAATCATGGGATGTTATGAAAACATGTACTTGTCCTGCTGCTTTTCCCTCAAGCTCTGAAACAGCAGCTTCTGTACACAAAATCGTCTCAACGCAGACACTGTGAAAGAGTTTTAGGGTTTTCCTAAGTTGATCAGATTTATGCAAGGCAAATCCAAAGCATTCATCTAGTGCTAACCCTGGAAGTTCACTCAGATTTGCCTCACCTGGGTATGCTGCATTTTTGGAAATGAAGCAGTGTTTAGGAAAGGCATTACCACTTTGGTGGAAAGAGGACAGGACTGGGAGATGACTCCACTCAGCTCTCCACAGCCAGGCCAGTGAACTCCAAAAATCTCATTTCAGTCTGTACCTCAGTTTCCCCAAGTACATAAGCTAATAATCACATCCTTCTCTGAAGCACTACAAGACCTAACAGTGAGAGTGCCACAGGAAAGAGAAGAAATACTAAAAGGATACTGTCAGACTGAATTACCCATAAATAATTTTTTTATTTGAAAACACATTTTTTCCCACAGATCTGATATTTAAGAGAATGAAAGCTCTCTCTCCTTCACAGGCAAACCAAAAGCTGTAGTAGTTTAAATACGATTTCATGCATACAGTAAAATTGTACTGATGTGATAGAATTGATTTAGAAAATTATTTCATTAAATTGGTGCAGTTCCCTCATGTAGGAAATACTCTTTTGATTTGAGGATATCTTACATCAATTTAGGGTAAGTCAGTAATAAATCTATTTAAGATTAAGGTAAATCACTGTGGTTTTCTTTTCTATGAAAGAGTGTAAGGAAGTACAACTGAAAATATCATTAGGAAGAAACAAAAGAATCTAGCAAGAGCCATGAAATCTAGGAACTATTAGCAGCTCTGCTAATGCAGCAACACTTCGCCTAGTGCATCCACACATGAACAATCCAGTCTGCTGGAAAGCACGAGGCTGAGGCAGGATAGTAGAACATACAAGAGATCAGGTATACCAAGATAGTGTTGATGGGACAAAAGTATTTTTTATCTAGCTTATGCAGGCAAAGTAGTTCCTTTCTCCAGGCTGCCTGGTCCCAGTGCAATAATTCTGCCTTGTTTCTGGCTGAGGAGCTTTCTTTGCAGGGATCAAAGCTGCATGCTAGACTTAGGTGGAACCTGAGTGAGCTCCAACAAGAGGAGGTTTTTAAGGAATCTGGGAAAACAACGCTAACATCCTCCTTTCCTGTGCCATTCTTAACTATTAGGAGAGATCTCCAAAAATTTAAATTTACTTCCATAAGAAAGACCAAAAAAAGGCAAAATGATGAGCAGATGAGTGCACAAACAAACTAGTCTAGCTTCAGACCTACACAAGTCTGCGAGATCTGGTAAATCCGAGCTCTTGCTATGCAGCGAAGTTAGTGGAAGCAGGTTGGAACTGGAAGCACTTGTTGCTACAACTATGCCGTATTAAACCAGACCAGGGGCAGGCAGTCCAGTTCTCTAACTAGAGTCTAAAGAAATGACCACCAGATCAGTCACAGCCTGCGACTCAATAAGCAAGGAGGTCTGGAGGATTTGCTTTCTGATTACTTCTCCCTGGAAAGGTATTACAAGCCTTCACAAAACAGCTAAATCTATTTGATTTGGCCACCAACTTTCTTCTTCTGTTGCCCCTGCACATGTGTACAGACTATGGGCATCCTGATACCACATAAAATTATATAATGAGCTCCAAAGATAAGAATTTCATTTGGCTACAGCAACTGTTTCTGAGAAAGCAGATTTCCTTCTTACACCACTTACATCAAAATGCACAAGTTGTTGAACTGAGAGGGCATGCAGCCTGTGCTAACACTGAAAGCGCTCTTGTAATAGCTCGAGTCCCTTTCTACTATCTTTCATCTGGTTTCGCTCAGTGTTGCTGGTGTATGAAATTTAAAGAGCTCTGAAAAAGATGTTAACAAGCCCTGAAGAGGAGAGTGCTCTTGCGCTAGTCATTCCCAGGAACACCTGTGAACTATTGAGTTTAATTAGTCTACAGCTGGCACTGAGAGTGTGCGGAAAGACAGGGGATTTATTATCAGATTGCCAGTCCTTCGACTGTCTCTCCCAGCACATTTTTTCCTGTTTGTTTGTTTTGTGATAAAGGACACAGAGAGAGCAAGTGCAATTGTTCAACTAACAGGGAAATCATTTCTGGTAAAGGGTGCCAGATGAAGCAGTACTTGGACGATGCCATTTCAGTCCACAAGGCAGCGGATGCAGGCAGGCAGAGCGAGCCAGCACTGAGCTGCGCACCCCAGGCTTGCTCTGACTGTGTGGCACAATTCACTACCAAATCCACACCCTACAGCTACAGAACAGCTAAGAGCCCAAATTTTCATTTCAGTAAAGCACTATACTTATTTTTGTTACTTCTCAGGACTACACTCAACTCTACAAGCATCCTAAAACAGAACTAAAAGGTGGGAACAGCCTCTGCCATCGCTCCATTCTGCCATCACTTCATCCTGCCATCTACAACATACAGTAACTTTCAACACAGCTAGCTGTTTTAGTACCAATTATTTCACCAATATCACACAGACATTTATTTTCATTAGTGACAGTGAATTACAACTGTTCATCCTCAAATACCTCCATCTCACCTGCCTAAATTGATGGCTGCACTCCCATGTGATACCAGTTTTCTCCCCTGCTCCATCATTTTCCCACATATTCAGCGAGACAGAGTTTCTAAGACAGAAATGAAATTGTGCCTCCCATATGCAGAAGCCAAGTGGAGCCACGACTTGGATCACCCTAAGGCCTTGACTATACCCACCACAGCCAGTGTCCAGTCCCCGGGGCAGCCAGGCACCCTGCTTGACAGCAGCAGGCTCATGGGCTGGGTTTGAAACTCCTGGCATTCCACTGAAAAAAGCCACAATTTGGAGGCTTTTATCTTTGAATGAGCATTCCCCTACCTCGTGCGAAATTCAAATTACCTCAACAGCAACAATGGCCTACTTAAGCCACAATGTGCAAAATAATTACGAACCTGACATCATCTGCACTGACAGCAGCTCGTCTCCGCAGTCGGAGCATGAGATGCTTCCCAAGCTGATCGGACTTCATCCTGCCATCACCTTGACATTGCCAAGTCAGTCGTGCTGACATTTCTTCTCGTTGACATTGGAAAGCCTTCAGTAAATCTGTACTGACAGTTTAAATTCTTTTTTTTTTCCCCCCCTCATACTTTCCTCCTGTCATGTCATCTCCATAAAATTGCCCTGCCCTTGTTTCACTCCATTTTGACATCCTATTGTTATCTCCACAGATCCTCTTTAGCGCGGCACGCTCCTGTCACAAAGGCACAACATCTCCAAAGACCTGACACGAGAGCACCTGGAGAAGTGTGCCGGGAGTCTCATTAAAATGAATTAAATGGCTTTGCTATTAGCTCTACCCCTTCCCAGCAAGTTACTTCTCAAACTACAGCTTCGCACTACAGTGCTAACAAAGTGCCTGAGGAACTTGCACGCCCCGACACCCATGAGACCCCAGTTTGTTGGAGATTGAACTCCTGGGGAGGCCACCCAGGCCTAGCAGGGGACTCACTAGACAAAGAACTGCCCAATGTCACGGTTTAGAAACAACTCAAAGACTTTATGCAATGTTAAGACTGGAAAATACAACAAATCAGACACTGCAGCGAGCCCCTAAATCAGGCTGGGGCAGCCAAGGGCACAGCCTGCCCAGCACAAGAAACAGTAAGAGATTTAAAGAGAAGCAAACGTAAAACAATGGCAGCAACACTTGTTACTGATGTGCTCAGCTTCAGGGGTGCTCCTGAGCACCTTCCCAAAGGCCAAACCAAGAGTGGCTCTAACTAAAAGCTCCATTTTGCACAATCAGGACGGCAGGTACGATTGATTCTAATCTCACAGACCCACATCCCTCGTGGATTCAGCCCTTCCCCCTGAGGGACTTTCTTTCACAGACACAGATTCTGTGCTACAGAGGATTGCTGGCCAAAGCAGGCACCTGGGGATCTCAATGGGCACCTCAGGGGACCCCCCTGTCCCCCAAGGCCCACAGAGGTGGTGCCACCTGGCATGGGGGTCCCACAGGCCGGGGTCACCCAGCCCTGCTCCCGGGGGTCCCACAACACCCCTGGGGGCACAGCCCTCCCCAAGGAGGCTCTGTGTCCCCTGAAATACCTGGGTGCCACCACGCTCCTGCTCACCCCACGCTGAGGAGGCCTCGTCCCAGGGTACAGCCCTGCTCTGAGAGGGAGGAGCTGGGCAGCACCTGGGCCCAGCAGCACCTTTGTTAGCCCAGCCCAGCCGCCCTCGTTAGCAGGAGCCATTGCCCTCATTAGCAGGGCCCATCCCCTCATTAAGGCCGGGGAGCCCAGCACCTGGCCCTGGAGGCCAAGGGGAGGCCCTAACCCCTGGGCCACTGCTGTCCCACAGGCCCACGGTCCTATAGGTCCACAAGAGCCTCTGGCCAAGGGGACACATGGCCAGGGACCAATTTCCTGCTGTATAATTAACAGGCTTTAAAATCCATTTTATAAGGGTACCCCAGGCCTCGTGACCACTCCGTAAGACAGCAACAAGATGTATTTATGCTTGGAGGAATAGCCTCGTGAAACTGAAAGGGAGCTAAACCCCATACATGCCTCTATGGTGTCCAACAGATTTTATGTGAATATAATTTAAATTTAAAATTAAGCTATATACACGGACTATTTCCTGCAATTCAGTTATATATTTTGAGATGTAAATAGATGCATGCTCTAAAAGTGTAATTAAGCTGTCCAAGCAATTAAAAAGCACGTTGGTTTATTTGTATATGATTCCATGCAGCTTTTTCTTTATGAGTAGACAATGAACTACAGTAATTTCTTACACCAGATATTGTGTCTTTGCTTATTTTATTGATCCCTGTTTCTCTGTAAAAATCAAGCCAGGAAAGCCACAAGGGCCAGACCTGCACCAATCTTGCGAGTTCAAACGTCGATGTGGATTTGACATACACCAAAATCCAGACCAACAAAATTAAGTCAAACTCAAAAAGAGGAAAAAAAAATTCCTTCCAGCTATTTCCTGAATCCTAAATCTGCAGTATACTGTTCATTCAGCAAAAAGCCAGGCTAGGAGAGAAAAAGAAAAAAAAAAAGAAAGAAAAACCAAACTGAAAAGCAATAGATCTGGACATTTTATGTTAGAGATATGTATTAAAATACTTCTGCTACATGTACTTTATGCATGTGGCATGCATCTACAAATTCCTTCAAAAAATACATCTGCAAGAAATGCATCATTGCTGTAATTTCTTAAAAAAACCCTCATGTAACCTATTCCTTCCTCTTGCCCGGCACGTCTGCTCTCCCTGCAGTCCCCTGCTCCCACAAATACTATGGACTCTGGCTCACAGGTGTGAAATAGATTCAGCTAGTTTAAAAAAATGATGTAGTTAAAATTCAATGAAACCAGCCCACGTGGATACATTTCCATCACGAGGAGTGAGCTCCCATCACACAAGGTTAGTCGTATATATTCATGGAAATAAACCACAACAAGCTGTGTAGCACAAGCATCTACACACCACTTGAAAACCATTAGAATCTGCATAGATAAGCTCTAATTGAGTATGTCTGGTTAGGTGAAACAATTAACCCGCATGTATCCCGAGTTGTGAGCAGCCCTAAAAGACTTTACACATTTCAGCTCAGGGCACCTCTTTGTTTGACCTGGTGTTTGGCTGCAAGGCCTTAGAGAGATGCTGACTGAGAACGGATGGCTGCACATTCAATAACCGAGGAAATCTTTGATGCAACTGTACTAGGGATGCAATTACTACACATTTTTGATCAACAATACATCAGCAGAACATTCTGCTACCGTTGCTAACTCTCTGCTGTGGTTCAGAAACAAATGCTTTAGGACATGTACAACCACACTCCTACTGGGTATACAAGAGGTATGCTACTGTATCCTCTATGGACCATGACTGTCAGCAATTAAAATGAATAGTGAAAAGATGGAACACAATTTGTGATGAATTTTCCTGGCTTTTGTGAAACATTTGTTCACCACATTTGCTAACTCAAAATGCAAGCATACATGAGAGGTCTGCTAATGCAGGGAATTAGCAAGGTATTGCTCGAACAGATTGCAAGAGAACAGTGCTCTGTTTCATACAAATGGGCTTTAGACAAGAAATGAGCACACTCTATGAACAACTCGCTCACTTTTCCTAAGATCTACAAAAACATCAGGTGATCAAAACCAACACAAAAATATTTATGTAACCTTCTGGAACATAGGCTTCTGGATTGGGGAGTTTTTTCCTCTTTCCCTCCTGAACTCTGATAACCTGCAAAGACATAACCTTACAGCACACGAAAATAAGATTTAAACATATCTTAAATAAAACAGCCTAGTTGCTATCACACTGTGATTATCAGCAACGCTGCCAACAACCCACACTGGAGCCAGAGTCTCTTCAAACACCATAAATTCCCAGCCGCCTTAAGGAACACATGCACCTTCATCTTATCTTTGAAGCCCTGCAAGGTCAGGAGAAGACTCTTACTTCAGTGCACATCCAAAATAAAAAAATGTTCTGTGGAAATAAACAAACTGGCAATATATTCATATTTTCAGAATAATTTAAGTCCCATTCTTGATGGTGACAGGAATACAGCAGGGACTGTTGTCTGGGGGATGCCAAGACAACTGAGTAGTGCTGACTGAGGGTTTATGATCTATGTGAACCTGTATGAGGTGGAGGAGGTGGAGTCCAGTAGATGAAACGTTCCTTTCTGGGCAGAGCTATTTGGGGTTAGGATGTTTACAACAGAATTTCTATTCCACACAAAGCATCACCACTACATTTTTCATATCCCTTCACAGATGTATTAATACCATACACACTTACAATCATTTGTCCTTTTTTTAAAAAAAAAATACAGGACAAAATGTCCAGCAGCTTTACACACTTACACGTGGACACATGCATGGCTTGTACATACACACATTTGTGTGTGCACACATAAACATAAGGAATTTATTTCCAAATGTGGGCATACATATTTTAAAAGCAAGGTGTCAATTTTTATCAGTGGAAAAAATGTATATATCAACAGCAAGAGGCATTTTTCTGCTGCACAGAACAGAGCACCGATTAAGAACATTTATAATCCCTCCACTTGAAATCCCCAATATTGACAATACAGTCCCACTGAAAGCTTGACCCAGCAATTGAGCCAACGGAATAGTCTCCTGAGCCCATCATGTTACAGCATTTAAGACATATGTTACTTCTTATAGACACTTTACCGCACGGTGTACCAGAAACTATGAAAGAAACCAAGAGAAAGCAGCCCTCCAATCATGAAAATCTGACATAAAAGTATAATTCCATCCTTGTTCAACATCTAAAACTGGAAGGCAACTTTGAAAACCCTTCAAAACAGAAAAACAAGGACTCACACCCCATCAATGTATGGTATGGAGCCCCTCTGAAAAAATCGTATCTGCTTTCCCCAGGAATGCTTCCTACACAAACTCAGTGATACTGTGCCTTATCCTGCTATTGACAATAATATTAAATTGCTGTTTGTGCCTGGCTTGTTCTGCAGATCCAGCACGACAGCACCAGTCCCTTGGGCAGCGACCAGACCAGCCTGCTCTCCGGTCCAGCTGTACAGCTGCACACACGGGTTTGGTGGTGCAGACACCCACGTCCATGCACTCGTTTTTGTTTTCAGAGCTAATTAGCATTAATTATGATTCACAAACCAGAAAGAAGCCATGCAAACTAAATTCACAGAGCTCCCAAACCAGCCCACAGTGTCAGTATCCAGGCACAAGCTGCACGTTGAGGCCATCCATGCCGAAGTTGTAACACAAAAGCAA
Organism: Aegotheles bennettii; assembly: GCA_013398125.1. Classification (NCBI taxonomy): domain Eukaryota; kingdom Metazoa; phylum Chordata; class Aves; order Caprimulgiformes; family Aegothelidae; genus Aegotheles; species Aegotheles bennettii. The sequence goes on from VZRW01010357.1 coordinate 396,871, forward strand.
GTCCACGTGCCCATGTGTTACAGCCCTGATGTCTCCGAAGTCTCTTAGAGCCGACTTCTGCCAGGATTTGCTCACTACTTTGCTCATCTCCCTGCACCTCCAGTGGTCTTTCCTATCTGAAGTTACGACCTCGACTCCTGAATCCTCATCTTCTCTCCTAACCAGGTGGGGAAACAGCTAGTCGCAAATTCTTTCTAACCTCAGCTGAGTACCACAATTAACTAATAAGAAAGCAGGGCTGGAAAGTAGTTCTTTAAGAATACCATTCACATAAGTCTACTTTTTGCTGAAAGAGCACCAAAAATAAACCCCTCAAAAATCCAGTCTCATATTCTCATAGCTTATACCTCCACTCAGCTTCAGTAAACCAGCGACAATATTGCATGCCCATACTCTGTATCACTGGGATCACTGGGGCTTGAGTAAAGTGGGAATTTAGCCAGCACCTATTTAATTCCAACTTCATTTAATATCTCTATACCCCCTCGACAAATAAGCCTTACAGCATCACAAGTTAATCAAGCCAGCCACTAGTGAAATATTTTTTAAAAACCCTCAAATCTAATAGAAGATTACTGCACCCAACCGTAGAAACAATTTTAAGCCTAAATTTGGCAAGACACATTAATTTTATACTCAGCTAATTACTTCCAAGTGTCCAGGAAATACAATTCAGTAATTACAGCTGTATTAGCTGGATGCAAACTAAGCAAGAGGCAGAGCTTATTTACCACCGAGCGGGTGACTCACCCTGGGCATCCTACACACTCCAGCCCTGTTTCGCAGACAGACTCGGCTGAAGATTGAGCCAAACTCAAGAACCAAAGGTGCTCAACGCAACCCTGGTTGACGACGTGAAGGATTTGAAGGCTTGTGAGTACTGATGCATGGGTGGATTTGCCTCAACACTCAAGGTGGAGGCCAGGCTTTCAAGGGAGCTCAAGTTTCTCTTTCTAGCACTAACGTACAGGTTCAATTTTCCAAAACACTTGGTCCGCAGCCCCTGCTGGTGTGATGCTTGTGGCCGTGCCATCCTAGGAGCCAGGCAGTGGGTGAGTGTACAGGGCTCCAAACTCTTCTGCATCCCAGAGTGAAAATACCTCTCACTGACACAGCAGGAATCTCAGTGCTCAAACACCTCCACTTTAGAAAGCAGCATGCTTGAATTTAACATCAGTATTATCAAACCCAATTCAGAGAGACACAGGGAGGTGAAATGATGTGACAAAGCTGGCTTGGGGAACTAGCCAAAAAGTCCTTCGAGAGGGGGCTGAGCCAGTCCTCACCACAAGCACAGCACCAGTCCCTAAGAGCTTCCAGACCATCCCCATGCTATGCCATCTCACAGGATGTGTTCAAGGCACAATTTTTACAAGACACTTTCCTACTGGCTGAAAACAGAGCTCCCACTAAATTAAATGAATTAAATTCTATCATCTGTATACCCCACAGAAAATACACTCCATCAATAGTGTCAAGAGAAAACCCGTAAGCCAAGCAGCATGCAAAATAACCTCTGCTTCCCATCACATTGCTCTAAAAGCGCTTCGCTCAGCTTACAGCAGAAATGGATTTGATAATGCAGCAATGGAAAAATACATCGTGGGACAACATTTCCAGTTCAGCATTCTCCACCCCCACATTTTCCACAATAATTAATAACCAAAGCTGTTAATGTTTAAATGATCCACGTTCTCTAGTGCAGCCAGCAATGCCTCAAGAGGGCTTCCACTGGGGCTAACACTATTAACTGTATGGATGCCTGAGGATACGTATTGCTTAATGGATGAAAGGACACTTCTGTACAGTCTCCAAACATTTAGGAACTCTCTTTAAATCTGAACCAGCTTAACAGAGCATTTAGGGTTCCCAAGGTTTGCGTAAATGTCCGTGTTTTACTCAAGGGTTAAAGGAGTAAAATGGTTTTCCAGACTTTCAAGTGCTAATAGATTATTATCTACTGCTCTTCTCCATTCCAACAGTTCCCTTCCAGGCCAGAGAGCCCAACCGACTTCCAGTCTTTCCAGCAAACAATTATCCAGGGAGGGCAGGCAGGGATCAGCCAGCCCCAGGGAAGCTGAGCAATGGGCATAGAGAAGCTTACAGACAGTTACAGACAGTGCTAGAATCTAAATCACCCCCAAATGGAGCTCCAGTTTTTGTTTATTTGCTTAAGTCCTTGGGAGCCTTTGCAGTTACCAACACACTTGTCAGGCAAGAGAGAATAATTTAGCATGGAACTATAATCATGATAAACACCAGTTTTCCTGCCCTGCCTTCTCCAACCCTTCCCTGTCCACTCTCCCATCCCAGGATTATTACAGATGAAGGAAGCCTTTAAGACCAAAGCTATTTCTCAGTTCCTTTTTTGCCTTTAAGCCTAATTTTCAAAGAGCAAGGGGTACAAAAGTTCATACTGCCTGTGTGTGTTTGCCTATCTCTCCCCCTTCTAATAACTTTTGAAACCCACTAATTTCAAGCAAATTTGACAGCAGGGCAGAGGTCTCAACAATACCAAGTCCCCCTAAGTTCAGGGAGGAGATTGCAGCCACGTAGTGAAGAGGCGCCTGGCTTCTCTCACCTCCCACCGCGGGGAAGGCTGGCATGTTAGCTCACACCTCATTAGACAGCACAAACCCACAGAGGAAATCAATTACGAGATAAAAGTCCATCGGAAACCGGCCTTCAATCATCCTGCTGCTCATGCAACTACTTGATTCTTAATTCTTCTGACAGCTGGATAACAAGGGCTGCCGTGGCCCCTCCTTGGCCAGCAGAAGGGTGAATATATGAACACCTACAAAAGACATCCTTGTCTCCTGCACCACTGCATGCTCGATCGTGGCCTTGCATTGAGAAGGAGCAAGGGTGAAGCATCATTAAAATGGTCACCAGGTACCAACAAGAACACATGGACTTGAAGGATTTGTTTTGTTACTGTTTTGTAACTTTAGAGCCACACACTCAATTGCAAACATGAACCAAAATACGGATGTTTCCCCCACCAGGCAAAGTCCAACCCATTCAAACCAATACTTTCAACACTGGAGATTTCCTGGATGTTTTGGTGTCTCATGCTTTTTCTTTATTGATTCAGATGCCAGGGACATACTTAAGATCAATACTTATGTTTGCACTACTAGGCTTTGCAGCACTAAATACAGACACTGCAGCGTGCCCACGGCACACCCAGCCACGCAGCCGAGGGCCAGGTTCCCCCAAACTCACCACCCAGGAGATGAGCTCCCACTCAGACTGGACAGATTTCTCTAAACAACTCGACCACTAGCAGTATCAGCTACACTTACTGGAGGATTTAAAACAAAACGAAACCTGACAAAAAGCAAAATAACTTTAAGTGCCTTACTAACAGCTGGGCTCTTTCTTTTTCCACTTAGGGACTCATTGCTTTAAAACAGAGCCTTCATTCTTCAACATAAGACTTCAAATACATGGAAAATCTGAACCAGACCTATCGCGCCAGGCTACAGTTTCCAGCATGATGGTTTAATGGGATCTTTGAAGGCATTCTTCAAATGTTTCATTCCTACCATTCCTTTCCTTTCATTGGTTCTTCTTTATGGACAGATGCATGGCAAATGGGGTAAAATTTGGTCCACAAGGACCAGTCAAATATGTCTGAATATGTCATGTGTTCTGCGTGTTATCTGCAAGACTGCAGATTGATTTTTCTGTATTTTCCAATAGACATTGCACTTGCAGTTCGAACAGACAAACCCAGATGAGGATGCTCCACCACCCAGACGTGCAGCCACAGACGAGCAGGGACTAACCAAGTTCTTATCAAGGCTACCTGGCCAGATTGGCAATGTGGGCTGTGCAGCTCCACAGCTTATAAATAAGTTGGACCCAGCTATACAAGCTGTGGAGACAACAGTGACTGCCATTCTCTCTTTCTATGGGGCAGCTAAGAGTGCATCTCCCTAGCAAGATAATAAATGGGAGGTAAAATTTGGCAAATGCCATTTCTAATCAAGGAAGCAGGCAAGTTCTCTGACCAGCCAGCAGTATTTGCCTCCACTCCTACCAGCTTCTCCAGGATATCATTCTCTACCTTCCAGGCCTCATGCCTGAAACCATCCCCTTCCCAACTTTGAACTAAAATTTTTGGAATCAAAACAAGACCCTTCCAGAAGCACAATAGGAAACATCCAAGTTTCAGGCAGATCAATGTCTAGTTTGTGAAACTCAGGATACCAGCAGCTTGAATCCCAAGTCTTGGACATCTCTTCCCAGATTTACAGTTCACAGCCATCCTACCAAAGTGCACCAATGTAATCACCAGAGAAGGCCTCGTGAATAGGCACCATTGCAGTGGAAAAGTCTTCTTTATATGCATAACCTAGAAATAATTCTGATTTGTGCACAACACTTACTAGCTATGAATTCAATTCTTCTGCTCTTCAACACAGTGAAGGCATCAGAATTGGGCCATCAGCTGCTTACAGAGAAGCTCGAGGAGTTGCTACATGCTTAAATGCTGGAGGTTCAATAGCAGGGGTGGCTCTGCTTACCTGAAGGCAAACTGCACATCTTCAGCACAGAAAGATGAGGTTTGGATTAAGAAATGACTGTGGCTCTAAGAGGACTCTGTGCTATTAAATCAAAGTCCAATTCTTAACCTTACAATGCCATTTTTCTGTGGTTCAATATGTATTCACACCAAAGAACATGCTCGAGTGTCTGGGGCACTCTGGGGGGGATGGGAAGAGAGGGTAATGTTATTCAGGTTGGGAGGACCAGGAGATGAATGCCGTAATACAGGTGGGGAATCTGAAGCTGAAATACATTACCGTCTGGAGAAATCACCTCATATAACTGGTAGTACAAATTGGCTTTAAGAGACATCTCAGCTGGCACATGTATTCCCCGCTGAACAGTGATACCTATTCAAATGATCAAAACCCGTCAGTTCTTAAATTCAGGATAAATCCCAGACCTCAGAAACAGGCAAATTAAAACAAAAAAAGTTCAAAAGCAGAAAGGCAGCAAATGTTACTCTCAGGACCAATCTCTCTGATATGCCTCAAGCTTGCTAACAGCATTCTAATGCCACAGGCATGTTACTTTCCTTTGCCCTCATATTTTATTTCAGCAAAGCCCTGTCCTAATAACAAAATACCAAACAAGCTGTAGTGTTATCTTGCTAGCTGGTGAAATACTTAGGTCTGTTGAAGTGCCATGCAAAAATGAGTGTAAATATAGGGGCTATAGCAGGCAGAAATAGGAATTTTGCATTCAGAGACAGGAATATCCTATTGAGACCCATTCCTCACTCCTGGAAACTGCAAATGCCCTCTCACCAAATCAATGCAAAACAGCATGCTGTTGCGATAGGATAAAATGCCTCCTTCACATTTAATGTGGAAATTACCATTCCTCCACAACTACATTCACAGTGGAGGAGGAAGCAAAGTGTCAGCTCCAGTCCTGCGGCCAGACTCACTTGAACTGCTCACCTATAAAAATTAATGCTCTGCAGAGGATGACATGTTTGTAAAGCAGAGCCTCAGCAAGGCAGAGAGCAGCAATTCCACACTCTTCCCTGGCTGTGGCCAGTTTGCTACCGTGCTTTGAAGGACTGACGCGGAGGAAGGACACTGCACTCACTGGAGAGGGCAACTGGTTGACAACCACCTTTCCCATGCCTCTGCACATGCTGCAGGACACAGGCACGCTCAGCACAGCCTCTGCACCAGGACCAGCCAGAAAAGAAGGGCCCTTTTAAGCCATTGCCAAGGGCACAGATATATCCCAAGGTCGACGCTGGCTTCTGGCAGTCCATGTCCAGACAGAAGAGCCTGACAGCAATAAGGAAACCCCGACGACCCTGTGGTGGTGGGATGAATGATGCAGATGTCCCCTCTGAGAAATCACCAAAGTCATGCAAGGACTGGATTCTCAGTAGCACCAGAAAAAACACCCCAGAAAAGGAGTGTTTGCTATTTTGTGTATCTCAAGGGAAACAAGCTGTCTATAATACATGACATTCTTCATACACATTGTAATGTCATCATCCCCAGCCCATACAGTTTGATTTTTCAGGAATATGCAAACTGGCTTGAAAAAAATAGCCCATTGAATTTTTAGGGACCGCTGTCCACTTCAGAAAACAAAATTCACATCTGTGGAGCACTGACATACCCATACTTGCTTCAGCATTCCCTAAGGGCATTCAGAGAAGCAGAAACCAAAGTCCAGAAGAGACACCAAAGAGTCTAGCAGCAACATCAGTGGTACATTTAACTCTGTCCAGAGCTTCATGTTCCTCCCCTTCTCCCCTCTGCATGCTCATAGCTCCGAAGGATACATTGGAAGGGCGGAACAACCCACCGAGACAATTTTCAAAACACAGAAGCAAACCAAACTTCTTCCCCACCCCAAGGAGAACAATGATGTAATTATAAATTTGGCCCTAAATCATTGCTTGTTTCCAGACTGCAAAACTTTCTCTGGGTCTGGCAATGGGGATCTAAAATAGTCTTCAAATATCAGTTCTTCAAAGATTTCCAGTTCATCTGCTCAGGGTCTGGCTAAGCATCCAAATGTCTAAATCATGCTCCGAATCAAATGTACGCCCCGAAGCAGGGCACAACACACCTGCAAGAGGATCTCCCTTTACCAACTGCTATGCAGTGCATGAGCACAACATTTCGTGTCTGAAGTCCTGCGTTTGCAGCAGCTGCACAACTGAAACCCTCACCGATTCACAGGCTACTGTTCTTTCAGAAAAGTCCTCTCTGGTCTTTTGTGTGAGATAGATAGTTAAGTTTTACTTTATTTGCATCATTCTTGCCAAGACCTGTGAATTGGGAATTAATCGCTCCCATTGCTACCACACTGCAGCCAATTTTACTGCATTCACTCCAGCAAGTTTCAATGCACAGAGGTCAGATGCAATTTTAATGAGCACCTCTACTGTTCTACTTATTTTAATACCTTTATTGCCCCATCAAATTTATAATAATTAAGCATATTATAATTACAGTGAATTAAGCAGAGGCTTCTTAAATGTATCCCCCATTATTTTATAATCAATTAAAATTAATAACATTGATTGTAAAATCTAATATCTGGTGTATACTAATGTCTGTTCTCATCATTACACAAAGGTCTACTTAGGTCACAGCCAACTACAAAGATTTCTGTACTATTAGAAGGTCTATAATAATCCATTTTCTTTACTGATCTTCTGATACACAGATCCCTTCCACAGAGTACTATTTAATGCCTTGATTTTTCCAGGCTTCTTCTGGAGCCAACAGCAAGCGTGGCTGTAGAAGACTGTAAAGGGAGTTGACACGTGGCACCAGGTACAATCAAATCCATACTTTTCCTGTCTGACAGCAGCTCTCAGCTGTAGACAAGCCTTGTCTGCTCTAACTGGGCAGAAAATGGGGAGATGAGATCCACCCCAGCTGCTCTCCTTGGCACACAGTGGTCTGCTTTCATTTCCAGTCTAGATTCCCCATGTGCTAGAAATGCAGCACTTACCCAACTAAATGAGACTCAGGTTGTCCTGCACCCTCTTGTACTCCTCCCTTTCCATCACCTACAGATTTTGTGCTTTCACAACCACAAAGCCATCTCCACTTATGCCCTGGCGGGTCTGCTGCCCTCCAGCCTCATCAATTATATCTCTTCAGTTGCTAAAAGCATCAGAAAATGTCCCCAAAGACCTCCTTTCTCTGCAAGAGCAAAGAGGAGCTGATGGAATCACAGAGGTAACACAATTTTTGATGTAAGTACATTACCCCTTGGAACTTCTTGCCCCAGGGTCCTAGCAGGGCAAACAGCCACTATTTTCACTGAATGACAAAGAATGGTACTTCTGGCTGTAAGAAGCCCCCTCAACATCATCTGATAATGAACTCATCAGCACTCCAAATCACCCGATGACTTTCTGGGGTCAGGAGGAATCTTCTACTTTGGTTTACAGTGGTAGACACTTATGCTGGTGTCTGTACTGCACAGCTCAGTACTCACCAGGCTCAGAGAAAGGAGCTGGAACAAATGTCACCCACTGGGCTAGTCTTGCGTTTTATTTTCCTATTTTGGGGCTGTTTTGGGAGAGAAGGATCTAGAAAACGAACTTCCAAGAAAAATGATGCTGTGATCTCTAGGAAACCAGAGATACAAAGTAAGGACACATGCCTCTGACTCTGCTGAAGCAGAACATGCTTGGGAAGAGGAGTCTTTGTTGTCTGACTGCAGTCAATGCATCAAAGTCTTCAAGAAAATGAAGAGGCAATCTATAGAACATCACACAAAGTCCCTGAATTTACAAAAAGCTTCAAGATGGAGCTAACAAGAACTCTCTTCCCACTGAATTTCCCTGGGATGAACTTTGCTTGTTAATTATACAAACAAAGCTGACTTGCTAAGCTTTGTGACCAAGGGGACACAGAGCTAGGCAGTACTTGTTGCACTAATTTTGCCTTTGTTGACCTGGGCATGCAGTTTGGTTTCTCTATGCTTCAGCTTCCTTTGCTATTTTTTTGTTTGAGGGGTGATGGGGGTGGTTTTGCCAGTGAATTGCTCCAGCCAGGTGGAGGAGAATCCTTTCAGTCCATGTTTCTGCAGCACCTGACACAGCAGCTCCCCAGACCCCAATGTAACTTGGGCAATTCCAGTCCAACTTCTGCAATGCAAAGCACAAAGTGGCTACGGCTCCTCTAAACCACCTGGTTTTCCAAAGCATTTGTGGGCACTGGAGCGAAAGGCTTGATGTGTCTGGTATTACTTCCTAATTTGCATCACCACTTTGTGTCAGCCACTTTAATTATGACACTAGGCAGACTGCAGGCCCTTTTAGCACTTGTCATCCTGCCTTGCTCCCAGCCTCTGTGCTGCTTCTCTCTCACTGACATTGCTCTCCACTGAAATGTTCTTTTCTTTGTCAGCTTTGGGGCACGATTTGAGCTGCTACCCATCGCAATCAATGAGTGTGAACTTCCCCTGTCCCACGGGGCCTCTCCACAAGTGCATCAGCGTGGGAGGTGGCACTTGTCGGCACTGTCAGCTCTGCTGCAGCCAGCAATCAGCTCAGCTCCACTCTTCCCCGAGACGCCTTGCTCCATGGCAAGTCATTTCTCTGGCTGAACCCCTGCTCCCCGCAGGAGGGAAAAAAAAAGCAGTTACATCACAGCAATCTCACAGGGAAGGCGGGCGATCTGCTTACTCAGAGGAAGCTTTTTATTTTTAGACTCGTTGGAAGAGGCAGTAGCTATATAAATAAAAAGGCTGCTCTGAGCCTGAGTAAGCACAGTGCCTGCATGGCTCGTGTCATCAGGATGACTGAACAGTTCTCTGCCCAGAGGACGCAGTGGGAGTCCACAGCAAATGCTCTGTGCGTGCAGCACAGAGGTGTGGGAATTTCATTGGAAATGCCCTGGCTTCAGAGCCGGACACAAACACGAGCAGAGCAAAGCACATGGCTGCAGAGAGTCATCTCCTGCACAGTGCCAGCACCCAGGGGCTCGGTGCTTTCAAGGAAAGGAATCACATCACCACAGCCCTAAGCGACAGGATCCCATAGAAGCCTCCATGACCCAGGTGCTTTCTTTTGCAAAACAGGTATTCCTGGAGCCTTTAGCATCTGGAGCAATAAACTCACCCCTCCAGCCAGCACCTACACCATCTCCTCATGCAGTCCCCTCTGACAGTAAGTTCAGAGACAACCTCCTTTGGAGAAAGCCTGAAAAATGCTGGTGGACTCTGAGCTGCTGGGAGGAGGGCAAGGTTTGTACCTTGAGGGGTCTAAAACTGACAGTTTAACTTTTATCTGATCTCCTAAGCAGATCTCCAGGGTCCCTTCAGTTTGCTTGTTGATACATCTCACTTCCTTTCTGCAGCAGGAGGTACAGCTGTTCTCCAGCTCTCCTGTCTCTTGTGGAGTAATAACTGGCTTTGGGAAGAGTGAGCTGGATTCGAACTGAACACTCGCTGTTTCATCTGCCCTCCAAAAGAACAAATACATAAAGTAGCTGGAAACATCATCCCTGACTGCAGCTACATGCAATATGCCCTGCTGTTAATCCTGAGCACACGAACACCAGCATTTCCCATTTATGGGCTCAGACGTCTTTTTTTCTCTCCCTGAGCTATTCCTCACCCTGCCTGCAACAACTCCATCCTTCCAAGGAGCTCTCCCAGCTGAACCAGCACTGAAACAGCACGTCCCTGCTCTCCATCTGAACGGACATGGTTCATTGTCTAAAGCATTATCTTTCTTCCGAGCCTAATAATATTTGAAAGCAATAAATACAGTCATTGTTTTGTAAATGAGTAGGCTGAGGAGAATTTGTGATGCTATGCGGGATTCCCATCAGGCAGGGACATTACAGGGTTTGCATGTCCTGCTGTTGCCTCACAGCCAAGCTGGTGCTCTCGGCCATCCTGCTCCTCACACAGGGACTCAAAGCCCTGCAGACTTCTGCCAGGGCTCTTGCAAAGCTACTCAATAACTGTTTCCAACGTGACAACTTTTTATTAGTGGATTTTTATGACACTGGCCAGTCTTACTGGAATTTCAGTTCATCTGGAGACAAGAAAAGACAAAGATTGAGTCTTGCTGCCTGGCCAGCAGTCTCCATGGTGTGTGCAACTCATACAGCCAAAGATACTTCTCCTTAACAGGCAGTGCAGCTCTTTGTTCTGCATTAATTGTTGCTAGGAGCCCTCATATATGTAACTAATGTGTACCCTAACACATGCTTCATATCTAACCACAGTCCTCTTACACAAAACCTCTCTGACAGGAGGGCTCCAGTTGGGAACTCTTTCAGGAGAATCATTAAGTACACACATAAATCTTTTTGAGAGTCAAGCCTATGTTTTGAACTCAAGTCACTGATGGTTCAAATCCAAATTTACAGCACTTCCAAGCTTCCATTAAAGGAAAAAAAAAACCTGCAATAAAATTAATGACCATTTGTGTTTACATTATGTTGGTGCATTTCAGCAAGTGAGATTATATCCACATCTTCAGAAGTCGGAGACACATTATTCATAATGCTATCATTAGCTCAGGACTGCCTTCCATGATGTACTTTTTTCCTCAGTTCTGCACTTCAGAGTCACACTAACAACTGCAGAGGGCAGACCAGAGAGAGACAAGTCACCAGCAGATGTGCCACCACCACCTTGAGACATCCATCCAGCGATTCCGAGCTTGGCTGTGCACGTTTCGTGGCAGAGCAAGAGAAGGTGGCTGCTCCCAAGCTAGCAGGTCAGACAACCAGAGCTACTCTGAAATAAAGCTGTGTTCCAAAAGCAACTAATTATCCACACAGCTCTTCCTGCTCTGCTATTTCCTGACACCATAAAAGAAGGTGGAGTTCAAACAACCTCCATCCATCTGGGAATACACTCCATGATTTCTTATTACATAGTCTGTTCATCCCACAAGTTATTTATCCAGCATCAGGGCAAGATTCTGTTGGCACAGATTGCTAACAGATTTGTGTGCCAGAGACATCAGTGTCCCCTTCTTGTTTCCTGTCCTTCTAAACTCTCATCTCTAATGGTGAACAGGCAAGGCACTACAACCAGTGCTAGTCCCCCAGTATGAAGCCTGCAGAGCAGCTCTCTACCTCCCTGCTGCAAATGCCCTTGTCAGAATGCAGGGGTGCTGGTGGTACTTTGCATACCAACCAGCCTGCTCTCATTAGTGACATTTTACATTGCAGGCAAGCTCCTTGACTTTAACTTGGGGAGCTCCAATACACACTCAATGGCCACAAGTTTTATAGTAGCTGAACTAGGTGTCCCCCTGAGCAAGGGAGAAGGAAGGATTAATGACTACTTTCATGAATTATTCAGCAGTCTGCCATTCCAGAAGGAAAGATGCTGGGCAGTTGAGACCAAGAACGAATATAAATATTCCCTTATTTATTCACAGACTATTTGTTCATTCTTCCAACAGTAAAGTACGTGAGAAAGAGCAAAGCATTCTATACCTGACATAAATCATTTCTATTTCTTAAAGCTCCGCTATTCCTTTCCCTGGAAATACTAAGGCAAATACACTAATAGAAGTTAAATCTATTATCATAAACTTTGTTAGAAAGAGGTCCTGACCTCTTCGGATGGGATACAGACCCTATTAAATATAGCTGAAAATATATCCCCGTTTAGCAGAAATTCATTTTTCACTTCTTCCCAACCAGCATCAGAACTAAATTTATGCCTCTGTTAGTTCAAACATTGGACAGAGAATGAGGCAGAGCTGTATGACGAAGATAAAATCCTGGCTTCTCTGGAGCTAATGGCAACATGCCCGTTGGCTTCCAGGGAGCTTGATAGCTCCTTGAACTGCAGCGAGAACTGAAGAGCTCCTGACTGGGGATGCTGCATTGTGTGCTGGGAGCAGCCTGGCGCTCGTTGCTCATTCACCACAAAGTGTTCACAACACGAGGAGCAAGGAAAGGCTTTGATAGAAGATGAGAAATATTCTCTTGGTCAGGGCATTATACTGTCAGCCAGGAGAGACATGGTCTCTGCCTGTCACAAACTCCTTGTGCAAACCTGGGAAGCTCACTTCATGCCTTCTTCACGTGGTTTGTAAAATGCTTATGAAGGAAAGCTGTCCCATACACAGCAGGGTGGTGGTGGTAAGTCGTTAAAATATGACAACCAGCAGAATGAAATAAAATGGAGACAAGACATTACCTAGACATCTCATCAAAGTTTAGCCACGTATGCCAGCTTCCCCTGCCAATGGAGAGGGGGGCCTTCAGAAAGGGTTTGGTTCCTTCTCATCATCATCATCAGATGGGAGAAATTACCCTCTGTAAGTCCTTAGCTACATAGGAACATCAGCCTTTCAACAGCTAAAGTTAGGTAAGATAAATCTCACCCTTAAATAACCAGGATCAAAAGAATGACTTGCTGGTCCCCAGTGCATAAAATACAAGCAGATGTATTCAAAGCCACCAGAACTGCCATCTGGCTCAGGGCTGCAGCACTGAGTTCCTTGGAGCAAGTAACAAACTTGGCGTGGAAACAACAGGATGAGGCCACATAATAAAACTAAGCTCATGTCCTGTGTGCACGCAGGTCGAGTTGAAGAGGAAGCCTCAGCTTCCCCTTCCTTGCTCCAGAGGGCCTGGCTCTGCAACCTCAGTATTCTTGAAAATGGAAAAGGTGTCTTTATTTTTGTTTACCTGAGAGAATTATTTTTAAAATCTCACTTTTAGCACATGAAAAGTTTTAATGGCATGACCTCCATCATTAATAGGAACAGAATGCATAACATCCTAAAGCAAACCTTCTAAATAGCTATGTTTATCTATTCAAAGGACCAATTAGGCAGGCTCCGGGTTGTAAAACCACTGAACTACTATTTCCAGTTAAATGCAAGGACATTCATTACAACTGTCATTATCTCAAGGAGGATTGTAGCTAATATCGTTGAACTTATAAACCTGTTCTGTGCATATTACAAAAGTCACCTCTCAGCCCTACATATCCAGGGCAGCAGCAAGTCCTTGGCACCCCTCCAGCCTCCCCTCAGAACAACGAAAACCCAGGTGTCTCTGTGCCGTCAGAAGAAAATTCACTCAACCTCCCTGTTTATGATTTTATCTCACACCTAATTACAGCTGCAATAATATAATAAGATTTGTGCTCCCTGTTCGAGTCTGATATATTTAATAGATTTTTCAATATTGGTTTATCCAGCTATGTCAAAATGACAGCCCCACTTAATGTTAATCAGAGGGTGCGTGTGAGCATCAACGTTAAGCTCTGCACAGTTCAATGGAACTATCAGAGTTGCAAGACACCGTCGATATGTTTTGATCTCTGTGTCAAATGAATTTGGTTACTTGTTAATTTTTTCCCTTTATGTTTCACTGCTGTTTAATTGCTTTGTCATCTGTGTGTATGCTGCTCCATCTAATTGCAATATTGGATATTTAGGCAAATCAGAGGACACGGTGTGACATTCATTGTCACTGAAGATCAGGTATTTTCTCCTTACCTATGTACCAGCAGCACACAGCATGTATACACCTGGAAAGTCCAGCTCCAGCTCCCAGGAGCTGTTAAACATCATCCTGACAGTCCTCCAACATCACTCAGCTACCAAAAAATGTGACTGAACAACCCACAGGGCTTTGGCATTACACAGCAAGAATTATGTGAACTTAAACCATCATTTAGTCAGGCTGTGAATTCCACTATCCACATAAGTCAGGGGAAAGGGCAAGGAGACCTTGAGTTCTTATACAGAGCTCACCAAGCCCATCATTCAATGTTCAAAATGCATAATCAAATATGAGGGGCTGGAAGGAATCTGCTCACCACACAACTACCTGAAGCACACATTATGTAGACCAATGAATGAAGCAAACGCGTGGTATCCCCCAACTGTCTTCTAAGTACACTGGTCCTAGAAATAAGGGATGACTGGCATCAAAAATCCTCAGAACCCACTCCTGGATGTCGTTGTTAAATACTAATTTAGGGGTCTATTCTAATAGCACCAAATCAAATCTAGTTCTCCATTGACTTTAATTAGAGCACGATCATTTCCCAAATGAACCCGTACCACATGGAGTGTAAATCCCAAGAGCAGGCTGATGGGGTGACAATAATTTTTCCATCTCTAAGTTAAAACTCTCCAGCAGGCTGACTTCGTTTTAAATAAGACTGATTTCTTCTGTTGACATGGTGTTTATTAAGGTCACCATGAGAAAGCTAAATCAGGTCTGCACTTAGATCCCTATTTTATCAAAATTCAAGATGTGGAAACAGATTTAGAGCTGTTAGCACATCGGATCCAGTCACCTGGCATTCAGCAATTGGTGTCTGGATGCAAACATACTCAGCATTTTGAACCCAATGCTCCTAATTGGGCCCATCACACAATGTATTATGATTCAAGTTAAAAAAACTGGCAATAGGAAGCTGAAGACAAAGCAGCTGAAAGTCCTGTTTGATACATGTCACTGTCACTATCTCTAAGAAGTGTCAGACAAGCCAACACATGGTCTATCCATCATGAGACTCTCTTTGGATTGACTGACACATCCTACGAAGCACTTGCAGTTAACTTGGGCTTAAAATATCAACAGTGGCTTCTTAAAACTTACCTGTGGTGGTATGCTTTGTTTAAACTGGCTAATAGTTTTACAGAACCAAATATACACTTGCCCCTGATTACCAAATGAAATCCTAATTTTGATGCAATACCTGAATGTACCTGAAAGGCCAAAGCAGACAGGTTAGGGTCAATTATCAGAAACACATCAACTTTTAAAATTAATAATTTTGTTTACTGCTATAAGTTTGGGATGTAGGGTACTTGCTGGGGTACAAGAGCCAGGAAATTAGTTGGATGGATTTAGGGGTTGCAGGTTTTCTTCCATAATTCCATTAATCAGCACATCCATTGCCCTGGTTTTCAAATATTCACTGAACACACAAATTAATTTTCTCACATGCTGCAACCCAAACAGCCCTTTCTCTAACAATCCACTCCAGCAAAAATCTGTGAGTCCAACAAAAGCTAAAGCCGAAGGATCACGTTCAGAAAGCTAACCAGGAGCTGTTGGCTTGTTCCTGCAGATGCCCAGGCTTCCAAACAACTTGGTCTCAGTGAATTCAGAGTGCCAGGGAATGTCACAAGCCTGTTTCTGGGAATAACACCAACAACATGAACAAACAGGACCAGATCTCAGATAAGGAAAACTAAATTCCACTTGAATTGTGTAGCTTCTGTCATGATTTTCCAAAATCGTGGTGGGAGGAGAGGAGATCAATCTGAATCACCTTTAAAAAGCCTCAATTCTTGGAAAATTTTGAGCACTGACTGTGAGTTCAACCACCAGTGCTCAAACTGGACAGCCCAAACTGAAGAGATACTCCAGAAACACCAGCCCCAAGGCTTTAACCCTGACAGCTTTATTCTTATGCACTGCTCAGTCAAAGCCAAATCCCAAACTGTTATCAGCAACTCTCACAAGGTTCTGCTGTTTCACTAAATTGCCCTCCACATCACCAAGCAGTATCTCAGAGCCATACTTGGGGCTCAGCTCTGCACTGCACACCATGGCACACCACCACCAGCGTGTCTGGATGCCAAACGAGAAAGAAACCCACTGGCTCCTCCGGCTCCAGTTGCACGTCACTTTGAAGAAACCCCAGATCCTGTGACTCTGCCGTGGTGATCAACTGTTTGCTGAATGACGATAATGTGGTTTGCACTCTGCAAGAGGCAGAGCTCTCCACGCCTGCCTGGCTGAGCAGTTGTGGCTGATTTTGCAAGGATTGCTGCAAAGCACACGAACGGGAGTGCTGCTTCAAAGCCAGCACATCTTACCCCTCCCTGCCTCCACTGACAACAAGCACATTTGTCTCAGACAAATACATGTTTTTCTCTCCCAGACAGACATTTTTTTTCCCCCGTAACAGAACAGGAGGAGGCAAGTCCTCTGATGGGAACACAGTTTTGCTGACTGCTCAAGTGGAATCCGCTCGGTGGCATCCTGCACGCAGGGAATGGTCTCCTCGGGAATAAAACCACTACCCACGTGCCAGTCTGCAAAGCAAAGTGCATACCGAGTATTTCTAAAACTTCCCCCAGATGCAGGTGTATCCCTGTTTATAACAAATTTGTGCTAAATCAAAACCCTTCTCTCGTCCCCTCACCTGACCCATCCTGTGAGAGCCACCCAGAGCCACCACTGTGCCACCACACTCCCAGTGCTGCCCCTCATCACACCAATCAACCCCCTTCTACTCCCCAGCATCGCAGGAGATCGCTGCCCGACCTCCAAAGAGAGCACAGCTTGCTGGTGCAGGCAGTGCTGTGTGGCCATGGCAGTCTTCATGGCTGAAGACATTTGCACCCACAAGCACCAGTGACAGGGGAGAGGACGCGGTGTCTGCTCCAAAGTCCAAGAAAAGTCAATAGGATGCTTTCGTTTTGCATTAATAGGTTTGGGGTCAGCTGCCTGACAAACAGATCAATATTAATATCAATAATTACAGGTGCCAACCAAGCGTGGACCTGTGCTGTTAGAGGTATCAAAAGCCTATTTCAAAGAGTGCAGCAACCCTTGCTCTCCTCGGGAGTCCATGTGACAGATGTGCACCCACAATATCCCAGCAGGTATTATTTTACCGTGCTTCAGAAGGCTGGAAAGATTGCCTGAGGTGACTCAGTAGGTGACCAGCAGTGTTGGGCAAATTCTGCAGTGCCCTTTCCTTCATTTGCCCGAGAAGCTCAGGACATACCAGTTCCCATCCCAGGGGCAAGCCCAGGATTAAACATGCCTGTGTGCTTCAGAATCAAAAGTCAATGAGAACCCCTCTCTTGTTACTTTGCCCTGTTTTACTTAGTGCCCTTTGTAGTGTTTCTCAGAAGATTTACAACAAAAAACGTTCACTGAACTTCCTTTCTCCACTGGCTCCTTTGCATTTGATGAACACGGGTTTTCCTATTTGTATTTCAAATGGAATTTCAAATGAACACGACTGTATTTAATTCCTTGTTATTACACAGCAACATCAAGGGACATCAGTGCAGCTGTTAGAGCAGGTTTGCTACCAAGCCAGAGAGGACAACAGCCCAGTTTGAAGCTGTTTGGGTTAACGGGCAATGCAAACACCACTCGTCACCCCTCGCTCTCACGGACTCCAGTAAAGTTTGTAAACCATCCCCAAGAATTCCGATTGGCTTTGATAATGGGCACCCATTTGCTGTAATTAGGGAAAATACCAGCTCCTTCCAAAAATTCTTGCAGATCACAATCTGTGAGCTGAGAAACACAGTCAAAAACAAAATTCGTGACGTGGTTTGAAAATAAACCCCAGAACAACCGAGTCCCTTCACCAGAAACCTTTCTCTCTCCTTCCAGCTTGACTAAAGGCTCTTCACACCTTGCGAGACCGTGATGCAAGTGGGAAAAATCATCTCTTTACCCAAAGAAATCTGTTAGACGACAATGTGTGATCTATACACAGGGAGGGCTTTTGTCTTCAAGGCAGCTTTGTGCCTTTTGGCTCCAATTCCCTTTGTGAGTGACAGGGAGTTGCTGTGAACCCAACCTGTGCCCACCAGCAGGTCGCAAGCAGTGTGTGGGTGAAAGGCTGTAACACACCGTAACACCAGCGTGCTGCAGAGCACACAGGGCAGCCCAAGCCTTTACCTCCAAGCCCTGCTTTGCCAGTCCTTAGAGCACCAAATTACCCCAGGTGCACTGAGACACCCCCGGCAGAAGGAGGGAGCATTTGGGGAGAGCAATGGATGTCAGAACAGGGCGACGTGCCTCAGTCCCTCTTTTATGCACCATCCAATGGTGACAGGCATATTAACAGATAATGCTGGATGGGCAGACAAGGAGCCATAGGGATGCTCTCATTTCACTGTCAAACCCAGGCAAATCAGTGTTGGAGAGGTAGCACGGGGGCGAGGGGGGGACTGCAGCTAGGAGGCTGCCCCCACACACTTGGTCCGGGACCTTTCCCTCTCCAGCCCTGGAAACCTACTTCAGAAGTTACCTTGCCATCTGCAATGCCAAAACGTTTCTTTCAAGGGCCGAGTTCTCCTCCTGTGTTGATTTAATCCCTGCAGTTGGGCCATGGAGTCAAACACAGCCCGTGACACACAGCCTGAGCCAGAAGTACCCACAGACCATTCGCAGACATCATGGTGCAAACGCGGCTGCACCCTGAGCAGGACCTGCAGCACAGCCTGCAATACCATCATTTCAGAAAAGATACAGAAAATACACCAAGAAGAGCATCATGTACCCTCAACCTCCCCTCCTCCCACACAACACGATGCCTCGTAACACATAATGATAGCCTGGTCAACATTAGGTCCCGAGAAACTCCATACATGTTAGACAAAATAAATGTAACCTCAGAGATTGCACTGAGAGGCAGAGCTGACCAGGAGACCGAGTTTAACCCACTCCTCCCATGACACACATCCAAGGGACTATGTCTGGTCCCCAGGGGAGGACAGGTAAGTCCGTGGTGTCAAGCAAAAGAAGGAACGAGGGAAAGAGGCTCAAGTGATTATGCAAATCAAACTGAAATTGAAATTTCAGCCTAACCTGCTGAGAAGGAACTCACAAACTAGGGCAATTAGAAGAAGCAATTATTACTGGATATAAATACAAGAGATAATTTCATTTCTCATTGAAGCTATAAGGGCTTTGGGACCTCCACAGACAGAGTGAGAGAAGTTTCTAGTAACACTGGGGGTGGCTCTTGCTCCTCCTCCACAGTAATGGCATGTGTCTTATTCCCACAAGCAAAGCTAAACCAGCCCATCTGTTTACAGTGTGGGGCAGAGTTTTACCTTTCTGGCCCCAAAGACCCCATCCGAGATGTTCAGCATATGCTGCTGCTGCTGCGGTGCCAAATCAACAGGAGAAAAAAAAAAAGCCCCCTTTTGCCACCAGGCAGTATTCAGGGAAATGGACTGCTGGGGAGCTGAAGATGACTGAAGGTTTCATGCAGTCCCTTGTGAGAAATTATGACCTATTTCCTTCCTTTGATTGTACATCCTTCCCGAACTGGCTTTTGGATCATTCAGTATTAAAAATGCATTGCCCTATAAACAGGCAGGGTAAAGAAACATTCTTTAAATCACTCTGCTCGAGATTACATTCAAGCCTCATTACTCTAAAGAGACTTGGGATCCTCTTCCAAATGACTGAACCGGGGCAGACATTTTTCTGACAAGATCCTAAAAGTATTCAAGTCCATCCAGGCAGCAACGTCTGGCTTTTGTTTGAAAGAAGAGATTTCTTGTTCTGAGCAATGCTACAAAAGCAATGTCATGTCATGTTTACTACTTCCCCTCTATTGACTTCTGCAGCTGGTGAATTTTTTATGATAGAAATTACAAATATTTAGCCTGCTGATGGCAGGATGAGCCAAGTATTCCCAAGGCTCATGCACACCAGCCTCCTTTGTTTCCTGGTTTCAGCTGCCCACGTTAGATCTGCTTACATCCTTGCCTCTGCTGGCACAACGATAGGAAGATGGCACGGAAGCCACCCAGCCCAGGGAGCGCGTAGCTACACCCCAGCTAGCCCGGAGAAGGGGGGGATCCTTCCCCTCTTTGCATGCTCCAGAGTGAAATCACGGCACGGCGCCAGGCCAGGGAGCAGACATGCCAAGTACAGGGCCACAAGTGACAACCAGGCTGCACCCTGAGTGTGCACAGACCCCAAACGGGCAGCCTGGGCACTGCCCTGGAGCTGAACACAACTCTGGTGGTAAAGCAGTGCAGAGAGATGCTACAAAGCGTAAGGGTGCAAGTTGTGTAGTATGAATGGCTGCTGCTACACGTCTCACCATTCTTTTCCAGTGCAAGGGTTTGGTTCCAGTTTAAGTAAATGTCACAAAATGAAAATTCCTAGAATTTTTTAGGAATGTTTTCTTTTTTTCTCTCCAAGTTGTATCTGCACGATGCACCGCAACTTACGAGTTGAGCAACTCGATTGTTCTTTAATTCCTCCACGACAGCTGTTATTTATTACTAATTGAAACATTTTATCTTTTTGCCTAGATGAAAATATCTGTGATTTGTGTTGTGGGGAAGGCGTCCCCCACGCTGGCACAGAGGGCATGTCTGTATTAAACCCTGGAAACATGACAACACCATGAATTAACATATCTGAAGCGGCTTTAATCCGGCAGCTCCGGCGGCACAGGCTGTGGGAATGCAGCTGAAAGCCCAGCGAGGGCACACGTTGCCATGTACCTGAGCAGCCACCCAGGTGGAAGCTTGTGCCAATGAATCTTCATTATCACAGACACCTAATTTAAGTGACTCAATGGTAGGTGAATATTCCAGCATCCAGGTGCAACCCTTGGGGCTGGAGCACATGATGGAGGAGGAGAGCCTAACAGAGAGGTGTTTGTTCAAGAGGAGGCTGAGGGGGGACCTTCTTGCTGTCTCCAACCTCCTAATGGGAGGTTGTAGAGCAGATGGAGCCAGGCTCTAGAGGAGCAGACCAAAAGGACAAGCAGATTGCAGCACAAGACACTGAAATATCAAAAAACAGTTTTCACCAGGACAGTAATCCAGCACCAGGAGGAGGAGGAATTGGCACCCTTGGGTGTATTCCAAACTCTGCAGGGCATGACCCAGAGCAGTCTGATCTAACCTTGAGGTTGGACGAAAGGATCTCCAGCAGCCCCTTCCGACCTCCACTACTCAATGATTCAAATCATGCTTCAGCTCAGCTTCAGACACATCAGACATATCAAACGTTACTGTTTGGTAGCCCAATGCTTTGACACAGGACAGAGGGGGTTCCAGACTATACTAAATAGCAGCTGCCCTTAATAATTCAAAAAATAATCGTGTATCTAAATACACATATTTTATAAATAGAAATAAATACATAAGCTAAATATCAAATCACACCATATTATGCAAGCTCAATAATATGATAACTCAATGTACTATATAAAATGCAAAAAAAAACAACCCAAAATAAACGATCAGAGGAACAGGTGCACACATAAAATACCCCTCAAAATTCCTCAGTTCAACACTGACATTTTCTAAATTACGTATTTTTATTTCCCAAATGTTTCTCCATGGAAATTATGTTGAAATTGACACATTTTTCTAAACATTTCCATTTATAAAAGATGTTTTGCTTTTAATCGAGAAGGTTTTGCAAAACCCTTTTCTCCCGCTCTGCAGGGAACTCCTTCCCTGGAACTGTGGACAACAGAAAGAGGAAACTGCTCTGGACTCCAATAGCACCCAGTTTATCCCCACAAGAGATGTACATGGGATGTGCTTGTCCCATATATATGGGGACATTCAAGGTTAAGCAATCACTACCACGGTAGATGGAGACCTTCAAGGACCCAGTCGCATGTACCAGCCATGATCCTCCTGCCTCTTCCTCCTTGGCAGACATCAGAGCATGGTCAGAGCGACCCCCAGCTCCTGTGAAGCTCCCCAAGGGGCTGAGCACAGACCAGGGAGGCTGGACTTGCTCAGAAAGATTTATCCACTCCATTTCCCTGCCAACAGTCAGTCTACATTATTGTACAAGCTGTACTGAATTATAAGACAATAGTGGAAAACACACCGTGTCAGACCTGAGGGTGGTATAAATCTCAAAGTTTCCCTGGAAGCCAAACAGCTCTGCTGCTTTGCACTAATGAGGTGTTCAGCCTGTATTTTTAATCCTAATATCTCACGATTTTCCAAACTATCTGAGTGACAGAAGTTCCCGGGTAGAGATGCAGCATCCTACAGGTTGCAAATTGGAAAATGGTGACGTGTCAATGAAGACCTCCTCCTCCAGCACTTCTACCATACATAATCCTTTCATCTGCTTCCAGTTTGTTTGGCTTTTTTAAGGACTGAGTGACTGAGAAAAATCACAGTGTTTAAATCACTGCATGCAAATAAATCACTGGGCTGTCTTCTCTTTCCCAACTCATTATATACAAATGCAATTTTTTAAAGAGAAAATCTCATCAGCCCAAGGATTTGGTGCATTAGAAACCAATTACAATTTGAGATAGTACCAACTGACCCAATGTTTGTTTCTGCTAAAGCCAGCACCCGGCAGCTGCACCACAGCACCCTGCCACCCAGCTCCATGGGACACCTCATTCTCTCCTGAGGCTGAGATTCAACACTGGATGAAGTGTTCATTTAGTGCACTGGTGGTAATGCCTGTGATTTTATTGCAAAAGCTTTCACAACTACTTTTTTCAAGTGAAGACAAGGGAGAGATGTTACCCAGCACCCCTGGCCAAACCTCCCCAGAGGCTGATGTTGAAGTCTCACCTTCCTCTGGAACTGAAGACGGGCTGCAAACCCATGTATTGCTGCTGGATACATTCACAATGTGATTAATCATTTCAGAGAAGAGAGGTGCATGGTAACCAACAGGCTTGTGTCTGAATATCCCAATGGATCAAAAAATGCTTTTACAAATACACACATACATGTCTCTATATAAGCACCTATATACACGTGTATACAAGCACCTCTCACATGGGACATTTCCCAACAGAGGCTCGCAAAGGATCTCCCCATCCTCCTGCCTCCTCACTGTGCCCTCCCCCCAGCTCCAGCCTCCCCTTTCTGTTTGCCATCTGGTACCCATCAAAGGCAGTTAGACCCATGACACATGTGTGCTTACCAAACCCTTTAAACCTAACTAGAGTCCTGTTTTGTTTCTTCCTCATCAGAAGCCACAAGGAACCCTGATTCGGTACATCTGGACCTTCTAATAGGGTAACAGCCTGGCTGTGCCAACTCTGCTTTCTGTCTGACTCCATCTTAATCACTCACAAATCACAAAAGAATTGGGAGGGGAGCAGAGCCAGCACAGCAGCAACACACGGATGGCTGCTGAGAACAAAATAGCGCCCACCGGTATTGTTTGGATGAGCAAACTGATACATCCCTTGCTCGTTTCTATACACATCCCAGTGCCCTAATTTACTGGCCTCTGGTCAGGTGACTGCTCTCACCAGCAAAGCTCCCAGGTTTGCAGTTTGCCCTGGAAGTGCAGCCTGATAATCCCTACGTGAAGGTGCCACAGGAGCCTGTGCTCGGATGAGATGTCACACTCCCAGGGAAATGTAAGGAAGTGGAAACGGCTCATCCCAGCCTTAATCACCATATCCATTTAGTGCACCAGTGGTAATGCCCGTGATTTTATTGCAAAAGCTTTCACAATTACTTTTTTCTTTACTCTGGCTACTCTTTTTCTCAGCAGCCCTTCCAGGAATCGTGTGGTTTGGGATTCTCAGCTTCCAATAAAAAGAATTTCTAAAGATCAGAAGAGGAGCTGAAAATACGACCCAGTGACAGATTTAAAGCCCTCTCCTTGATCCCTATTTTTATGATTTTTTAAAGTCACATCACAGCTTTACATGGGGGTCTAATTCCTGAGTTTTACATTACAGGGCTAGAAATAGATGAGCTGATACCAGGTATTGCACCCAGTTATTCCCTAGCCAACGGAGAGACACCCCCCCCCCCGCTGCCCAGTGTGAGCTCGGCATGGTAAAAACCACACAGAAATACAGAATAAGAAGTAGGTTTATCACATGCACTGAAAAATCCCCAAGGTTTTCATTTCTCTGTTTGCTACGTGCCACCTTCAGCCCCCGAGCTCCAAGCACACAGCACTCTGTGACCACGTGCATACAACAGAAGTTAATCCCGGGTATTGCCTGTCAAGCACTACAATATAACACCATCCTCACATTAAACACGACTCTCTCCCACTTTCACCTGATCCTGAGACCAACACAAACGGCAGAAGCAAAGGTTAGATGATAACCCCAGAGCTGCTGCTTCCCGCAGGCAGGTGCTTGGCTTCCCACCCCACCGCTGTCCTCACCCCTGAAATGGCCACGTTCTCTTCCACAGACACACACAGAAGGATGGGTGGGTTTGATGTTTGACCAAAATAGGCCATTAAGGACAATCTGTCTGAGAAAAAGGAAAAAAAAAAAGCTCAGGAAAACAGAGGGGGGAGTCTTGACTTCATGCCAGGAGCTTGAAGACTTCTATTTATTTATGCTTTTCATGGGAAAGCCGTTCAGAGGCAGTAATCCATGACATCTGGCAGAAGAGTAGGGAAGGACCTTTACTGCAAGCTGACTGATATTTTATCCAAAAAGGGAGGGAGGGAAGCTCTAATTGTTGGTTCTGCAAGCAACCCCTGCAGACAGGAGACCTTGGCAGACTCTGAATGCGTATTTAAGCGTGCGATGTTGGACTGTCCCCACCGGTGCCCCTCTGCAGCACAGACAACCTCCCTGGTCGTGTGGAGAGTGGGCAACGCCACAGGCTGATCCCACAGGCATGACAGAAAGCAAAACTTGAGGTGGTGGATGAAGAAACTGGGATAATAAGTCCTTCTAAACTTTTGACTGGAGGGCTGGGAGAGCGCCTGCAATTCCCCAGCTTGGGGAGGGCCTTGGAACTGGCTCGACTTCACCCTGGCAGCTCGAGCTCTTTGCTGACCCATCTCTCTGAGCCTCCACGTGGGACCCTGGTTTCTGATGTGAAGCAAATAAACATGGAATATTTCTTTTTCAAACAGCAGGACAACTCAAAGTGGTGTGCAGCTCCGCAAGGCCAAATGCACATCGACTCCAAGTCTGAAATGAATATGGAAAGTGATTCCTAACAGGAGGAGACAAAACAAACCTATTCATGCTACTCCATGGCAAGCCATCTTATAGCTATTTTGGATCCAAATCCTCTTTTCTTTTCCAAAACCACAAAGAAAAGCAAACAGATGTCAGCCATTGCAAATCAGCAAAGAAATGAACTGAACAGCTCATAATGCCAGTGTTTTTCTTCAGCACTTTCCACCTAGGGATACGAAGGCGTTTCCGCAATGCCGGGTGGGTCAGGGCTGTCACGGCCGGGGGGAGCGAGCCAAGGCCATGCCGGACTGGTCTGGGACTGGGGACAGTCCCACGCCCAAGCTCCAAGGGCTCCATCCCATTATTTCCCGCTGAGAAGTTACGGGAAGGGAACAGATAGGCTGTCAACAGGCAATCTAGCAAAATACAAGTATTTCAGAGTTGAGGGATAATTTCAAAAGCACACAAAGGGTTCAACCCTTGAAAATCCATTTTCAAAAGCTGCTTTGAAGCACGACAGCTTCTGCACCACTGAAAGTCAATGAATGAGACACAATCCTAACTGCTTTACAAAACATTGCCCAGATGCAATTAATATTTTTGTGAAGTACTTTTGATTTTCGTTTTTTTAAATAGTGTAGATGTTGTAGTGCTAAAAAGCCTGTCACTCCCTTAGGTGCTTTAAAAGTGGTATTGATTTCTAAAAAGCAAATCTAACACTCCTAGGTTATACGTAAAAGGATTCTTTTATCGAGTCCTCATCTTCTCCTCTCATCTATTTCATGGCAAATTTTGTGCCTCTGCGGGTCAGTCTCGGAGACAAACCCTTCACCACAGTCTGTGTTGTGTGAATACAGGGACTCAGTGCATTTGTTTTCTGGTAATGCTCTGGCTGCTTCTAGAACCGATGTGAACGGCACCCTAGAAGCAAAATTATTTCACTCAGCTTCTGCATTTTCCTTCCATGTGCTGCTCTTTATTTTTGGGCATTTGTCCATGTGGCAGTGAAGAAGCTGCTCACCAACAGCGAGGCTGCTGCACACAGCACCCGCGGCTTCAACGGGCCAAGGGACCTGGAAATTGAGAGCAACAGCCAGATCCGGCTATAGCAGTAGGTCCCAGAGGTTACAAATTTGCTTAGTAGAAATTAGGGGTCGAGAGCTATGTCAGGAGCTGCTGTCCCCCCCAGAAACCCTCAACTCCAGCCACCAATTCCAGCTGAGCCCTGCTGCACCGCCACAATCCCCCTCCCTCCTCCAGCGAGCCGGTCCCCACGCACGCCCCGCAGCCTCTGCCGCCAGCCAAGCAGCCACAGCAGCTGCAGAAAAACTAAAGTGAGCAAAGTCTGCATTTTGTTTATATTTTTTTTCCCCTACATCAAAATAATTAACCTACTGTTTGCCTCCAAAAGCATTCAGAGAAATCAGGAGACTGAGGGTGACAGCCTTATAGCAATCACTTCATCAACAGCCACGGAGCTCGATGCCATTTCAAACCCCGTTTGCTATTCAGGTTTCCTCTCTTTTAGAGGATGTGCATCTCTGTATTACTAAAATGACTGGGATTATCTTGTTTAAAAAAATAAGTGCAAGATTGCTCTTTTCCACACATCTCTCCCTTGCATAAGTTACTTCAATTTCTAATTTACAACTACAAAATATAATCTTACATTGGAATTTGCATAAAAATGAACAGACCTGCAGCAAGATATTGAATGTTAAATTTGCACGCTAGGGTGGCCAAGGAATATTAGACTATCCAAGAAGTTTGTGCCTGTAAACTTGAGAGCTAGTAGATACAATGAGAGGAGAATTTGTACACTTCAATGAAACCAAGCTGATTAAAAGGCTTTGATGCAGTTGTTACACAGCAAGGATATGAATTGCACATACTGATAGCAGGGTTGTACACAAACAGACCAGTGTACCATCTAATCCAACATTGTGTGGCCAGGGCCAGGCAACATAAGCAGTCTAACAAAAAAATAATTGCAAATCAATGCTAATAAAGCTCTACAGCAAGCTGCTGGCTGGAAGGGCTTGACATGAGACCACTGGTGAAAATTTCTTCCTGTTTCCAGCTTCTGCCCCTCCAATGGGAAATGGACAGACAGGGCAATCTCATCACTGGGCATTGCTGCCTTTTCCTTATGAGACTAAGTAACTCGTTTCTAATTCTGGCTTTGCTGAGTAGCTGTGTCCCTGTTGGAGCCACGTGTTCATGATGAGTAATGCAAGTAAGAGTGATAGAGCAATGGCACAAGGAAGATGAACAAGCAGGACAGGGCTCCTCAGCTGCCCCGTCTGTGTCATTGCTGAAGTCTCTTAATGCAACATCACACAACAGCCTCCCCCTTGGACCCTACCAGACAGTAAACTGGGCACGTTACAATTCCTGTTCTGTCCTTCCTGAGGTCAAAACCTACTGCAGAGCGTCACTGGAGAGCTTCCATCTCCTCCTGACCACCCACCAGGCTGGAAGGAAACCAAAGCAAGGGCAGAGGCTGAGCAGATTACACACATCGTATTCAGCCCTTAAAATTATCACTTAGCCCTGTGTAAGAGCCATGGGAATGGGACTGAACTGCTGCCTTAAAAGCAGTTAGAAACCTACAGGGTTTCTGTCCCCATTTCAAGGAGAAATGCTGCCTGTCCCAGAACTTCTGTTGCTGAAGATGGCCCTGGGCAGTGGCCAGCATTCCCGGAGTGAAGGGGCTATACAGCACCCAGGGTGCCCCAGCGATGCCCCTGCACCCCTGGGGTGCAGCCTTTCACCCCCCTCACTCACCTCTTTCTGTCTAAACACTGTTCCCTGCACATCCCTCCCCACGGGGATCAAAAGGGACGAGCACTCACTGCCAAGACAGGCAGTGCTTTGTTCTCCCCAGCCTGTTTTTGCTGCCACCGACTCCCTGTGCCGGTCCCTTTGCAGACTTCACTCCGTGCCCCTGTCACCGCATCCTCAGTTCCTTACTCAGCTGTCAGGCACACGTCGTTCTGCTCCCAGCTACCTACTTTCTGTTGGCTTTTTAAAACTTTATTAGCTCAATTGCACACTCCAGACTTTCATTAACTTGTCTTTGCCACACAGAAAACAAGGGTTTAACAACCCTCTCGTTTGTTACCTGGTTATACCTCAGAGGACTCATGCATTTTTTTTTAAGCTGAACTGTTTTCTAGTCCCCAGTCCAGCAAACCTTATAGCCTATAGATCACTGGAGTGGTCTCAAAGACACCTTTTAAACCAGCAAGAAGATGAAAATCAAACACCCTCAAACAGGGATGAACTGTCTCATCCTCCACGGTTGAATCTGTCGATACTCAGCCTTGTCCGCTCTCCAGGGAGCTCCTGAGATGCACCTGGAATCTCAGCACAAGGGACCTTACTCTGCACAGTCCTGAGCTAGCACACAGCAGCAGGTTCCATCATCCATCCATCCAGCAGTCATCACCATCATCACTTTGGGACAACAGCCCTAACCTTTCATGTAGCCACATCACCTCTGGTGGACATGAAGGCTCCCAAAATCTGAAGCACAGCCCTGAGCTCGGCAAGCAAACACCAGGGGCATTTGGTGGAGTGATGCTGCAAAGGTGGCTGCAAAGGCCACAAAAACATCTGTCACTTTTCAGATGACAGGTACTGAGCACTGGACTCAAAAACAGCCTCCAAGAGAGTTTGATGAGCCCAGAGCTTGTCCAGCTGGGGATGAGGAAGACTGCCAAGCACCTCCTCCCATGGCCGCTTTGTGCAGAAGGCATCCCAGAACAGTGCACCTGGTAAGAAAGCATGTTAATTTAAGATGCACTAAGGCAATCACTGAGAGGTAAAAGTCCAAACCAAGATCCAGCACAGGAGAAATCAGGTGTCTTAATGTTGCTCCCTCACTTGTACAGTAACAGCTTCTCTATTTAGACAAATCCCGAACAAATCAGAAATAGCCCTTGGCTTCCTTCAGTTTTGAACATCAGCCTTGCACAGCCCCACTCCAACACAGAACTGGGATGGTGTCCGTGTATGTCCCTCAGTCCTCAAGATGTCATACTTAGAGAGGAGCATGTTACCAGGAGTGGTGACCAGCAAAGCTCTTCCATGACCTGGCTGCTGAGGCTCCAGCTCTCCGTACAGATCACTCAGGGCACCTCCCTTTGGAGGTCACCTTCAGGCTCACCAGCAACAACACATAATATTAACAAAAAAATAGTAGGAGTAATTTTCTCATCAAGAAAATGATTCTTCTAAAATAACAGCCAAAGTGTGTCTTCTTAAATACAAGCCTTTAGATAGATCCCACATATAAGTTAAAGACAAGCCCTCTTTAAAAATATTCACAGGAATATTTACATGGTTTCTCTTTACTTGAAAGAAAACACTCTGGCACATTTACACATCAAGCCCACACATCCCTCTGAACCACGAAGAAACTAAAGGGTGGCATTTGCACTAACAATGAAATTCAAGGGTCTGGACCGCTGAAATCTGTGGACAATCTCTAAGAGGTCTCTGAAAAGCAATGAAGAAAAACAAGCCTATGGCTAGCAAACTTAAACTCACTATATAGAACCTTGAAAAAAACAACAAAAAATACAAAATCTCAAAAAATAAAGGCAGCAGCTACATTAGTGAAGCTAGAGGTGAAAAATACCATACAATTAAGGCACTTAGCTCAGACACCCTGGGTTCAGCTTCTAGCACTGACTTGTTACTAGTCCTTATCCTGTGACCTTCACTGCGCTCTCCAGAGTCTCCACAGAGACTTCTGCATGTAAGGACTTGGACACCTAAAGCAGGCTTACACCAAAATACCTTCAAGCATCTGAGTCTGAAACCCTTCAGTGCTTCAGATCCACATCAATAAAACAGGGCCATTAATATTCCTTCTCCCCTCCCACCCTATGTGGATGGTAACAGCTTTAAGATACCATCCATCTTCCTGTGCCTGCAACCCTTCTGAGCTGGCCTTCGTGCAGCACATACATGTATGTAAATCCCCTCTGCTGACACGGATCTGAAAGAGAGCACCATCAAAGTACTTGAGTGAATCTGATCGCTGTCATCACAATGTTCAACTTGAGTGACAAGTTAAACATCTAAAACTGAACAGCAAAGAGTTTTGGCCTAAAACTGGAATCCTGGCACAGGGTGAAACATAGGCAAGGGCTTATTTTTCCTCCTGACTTTTATCTTCAGCACAATCTTCCTTCTCTTCTGAGAGGAGACCTTATTGCCCTCTACAACTACCTAAAGGGAGGTTGTAGTGAGGCTGGTGTTGGTCTCTTCTCCCCAATTGCTGATGACAGGACGAGAGGAAATGGCCTCAAGTTCCGTCAGGGGAAGTTTAGGTTGGAGATTAGGAAGAAGTTCTTTACTGAGAGGGTGCTCAGGCACTGGAATGGGCTGCCCAGGGAGGTGGTGAAGTCCCCGTCCCTGGGGGTGTTCAAAAAAGGGGTTGATGAGGCACTTGAGGCCATGGTCTGATGGTCCAATGGTTAGGAATATGATGGGATAAAGGTTGGACTTGATGACCGTGGAGGTCCCTTCCAACCATAATGATTCTATGATTCCAAAGCGTGGGCAGGAAAAGGGCAACAAAGCTGCTCAGCCATGATACGACTCATCTGACCCACGCAGTGGGGGAACACCACGCCTGTGTGCAGAGCCACTGATGGAGGGTCCTCTGAACAGAAGCAATTACTCTCAAATTTCCCATCCTTTTATTCCCATGCTGATTAATATCAATCAGAATCATTAGCAATCATTATTTAGGCAATCAAAGAGTGCCTGGGCACAAGAGCTGTAATTTTCAGAAGACTGGCTCAGTTCACCTCGATCATGACACCAACACACACCCGTGCAAGCAAATGTGACACCAACAAGTATGCCAGAAGATGCCAAATGCCAAAACTCATCACCAGTTTTTAGTTCTTGTATCCCTGCTCCAATATTTTACTTGCCTGAGGTCAGCAGTGGGCTAGACACTGCCTGCATGCCCAGGCCAGCTCAGCCTTCCCACGCTGGTGACTTTGGCAAGCAGCAGCTTGGAGGCTCACAGTGGATGAGGTTTTATTGCAACCTGCAGTTTGCAGGCTTGGTGCCAATCTTCAAGTCGTAACAGCTCATTTTGTAGCTCCCTGAAGCCCCAGCTCTGCCCCTGGAGGGTCAGCCTCGTCCAGGACAGAGGACTAAAATTACTGCATATGACACTTGTTCATGACAGGCAGAAACAATTCCCACCCTCCCAGGTTTAGGATAAGACTCTTGCACCACAACAAGTGCTCATCTGCCTTAGAAAGAGCTGAGATGTTGTGTACTGCTGGTACACACTGGTGCCAGACCGCTCCATGCTGGAATGAGCCATCCCGTACCACTCTGCACTGAGGGAAACAGTCTACCTGTGGCCATCAGCAATGCCAAAATCACACCATAGCACAGCTCTGGAAACCACCTCCATGTGCTGACCAGACTCCACATTGGTCATTTGTGCACAGATTTCCACGTACGGAGCACCTAGGGAGCATGCACAGAAGAAGGATGGCTTTGGCAGCACACATCTTATCACAGAATCGATGCAGTTGGAAAAGACCTTCAAGATCATAGAGTCCAACCATCAACCCAGGACTGCCAAGTCCACCACTAAACCATGTCCCCAAGGGCCACATCCAAATGTTTTTTGAATAGCTCCA
Source organism: Aegotheles bennettii (assembly GCA_013398125.1). NCBI lineage: Eukaryota > Metazoa > Chordata > Aves > Caprimulgiformes > Aegothelidae > Aegotheles > Aegotheles bennettii. Next base: position 428,694 of record VZRW01010357.1, read on the forward strand.
GGGATGGTGACTCCCTGGGCAGCCTGTTCCAATGCCTGATCATCCTTTCTGTAAAAAAAACTTTCCCAATATCCAACCTGAACTTCCCCTGGCACAACTTTTCAACTTTGAGTCTCCAGCACAGAAACTGCTCAGAAAGGGGCAGAGGGAAGAGATCATCATGGCCATGGACAGTCACAGCCAAGCCCAGGAGGAACATGCTGCACCCCACTCTGGCTCTGCTGGAGAGAGCCCCGTACATGAGGAGACTGAGCAGCAGCAGGTTCCCCAGCCCATCCTGCTCCCTGCCTGCTCCGGGCAGATGGTATTTACACTGCCAGCAACATGAGTTAACCCACAGTCTTTAACGTGAACAGACCCAATGCTCTTAAGAAGCCTCTTGGCACGAGCTCTCATCTATATTTTAAATTCATGCTTAAGGAGGTCAAATCTGCTCTGATGCTGGTGTTTCTTCTGCTCTTTACTTTGATTTTGCTTTTTTGGCCAAAGAGCAGCCAAGGCTTCGATCCCCCCACCAGCACAGATGGGGGGGGTACACAGCAGTCAATTACTTTCAAATAGAGCCATACATGGTTTTCTTGAAAACATTATGAAGAAAAGCTGTCAGTCCTGAATGCATATTATCTCTAATTAATCCCATAAAAAAATTAAAAGGATGGTTGCTTGGTAGCGTTGCAAGAACCATTTTGTAATTAATATGACCTTCATCTCCATATGGTAATTAGCAAACATTTATATTACCATTAAAAAGACCATGTTCATTATATAACCTCACTTTTTTTTGTTAGCTTGCAGAACCAGTAAAACCAATTTAGTCAAAGCCTTGACCTTTCACAAATATTCCAAATAAATACATTCAAAACTACTATTTTGTTTTAACTTGCACTCGCTGGCTGATGGCAGGAACCACCAGATGATGTTTATTGAGGCTGCAGCAGGAGTGTCTGGGGTGGTGCAGATCCTCCCTCCTCCCAAGGACAGCGCTCACCCAGCAGAGCTGCGCAGCAGGACAGGAGTGTCCCAGCATCCCCACTCACACCCTGGAGCCCTGTGTTACTTGTACCCAGCACCACACGTTGGGAAGTCTTTCCGAGGGGACACAGAGACTCGTCTGGGTGGTGCACACGTGTGGGCAGGGACTCAGCAGAGAGAGTTCCCAGCTCTGCCACCGGCACACGGAGCAGCCTCTCATAATCCATTGTCCCCCCATCTGTACAGAACAACGGTGACACCATCTCCTCTCTAAAGGCCAAAGGGAAATGTCTATAGAAAAAACTAAGATTTCACTACTAATACTATTATAAATCTACTTTCTCCTCCTGAAACCCAGATCGTTCCACTTCAGGGAACAACCAGTGGTCAGCAATTCTACTGATAGCTTCTCCGCTTATATTAAACCCAAATATCCTATGCTAGTTTTTTTGCATGCTGCAATCACTCCTGCTCCCCAGAGTGACTCACCATTTAACTGGTTTGCTAACAGAGGACCCGATGGATCAGTCAAAAACAACAAGAAAAACCCATTATCACAAAGTGCTTGTTTTTCACAGAGGCAGGAGAACTTGCAGTAAGTCATCGAACAACGCCGCAACTGAAAGTGTAGGGGATAAATAAGATCCAAACAAGAAAGCACACTTGCCCACACACTTCCCCACTCCTCTAACACATCTCTGAGAGTAAAAAAAAAACCCAAACCTTCCCGTATTTTGAATTCTGCTAATAACAGTTACACTTTACAAACATACATTTCCTGCTCCTGATGAAAGTTGACAGCTTGTGGGGAAAGGCAGAGGGGGGCAATGACACCAAACAACTCGTGCTAATCAGTGCTTTCATCAGCGAGTATGACATGGTGTAAGTCTAACCCAAGGTAGCTTTCTCTTTGACTTGCAAGCTGTACATCAACAGAAAAAAAAAAAGGGGGGGAGGGTATTACTAATTGGATAGATGATATAAAAATGGTAATAAGGCTGTTACATTGACACAGCTGGGAGCATCTAAATTTTACATACGTGTATGTATGTAGGTGTCTCAAATAATTCTTGCAATATAAATGATTTAACTAGGACTAACAAAAAATATGTAGAAATAAGAAAAATATTTGGCTGCCCTGACTGGGAACTACAGAAGACATTACAAGGTCCCCAGCCCTCCCTGGAGCTCACCGAAGCTGGACACACATCTCTCACCAACTTTCTGCCAATTCCAGCCGTTTTATTCTCTGGCAAGCTCCAGGTTGTTTCCCATTTTTCATTTGGTTCAGGCTCCTGCTAAATGACTCGAGTGCATGAGGTTAAAGAAGTACATGTACAGGTTGATTAACTTGAGCAGCGGGATGTCTGATTGAGATTGCTCTCGCTAGTCCACAGACAGTGTCTTGTAAACCCAGAATATTCACACTCGATAACGTGCAGCTGTGCACCAAGAAGGTTACATTCAAAATTTAACCCAAAAGAAACGCACATCCCATGCATAAACACGACAGAAGACTTCAAAGCCATTGCCTTTTTCTCTTTTTTTCCTGAAGCAGCCAAAAAACCATGTCGGATCAAGCCTGATGATAGCAATGTACTGTAAACTTCTCATAAAAGCAGGTTGGAGAAACCAGCTATCAGCTGGGTAGAATATTTACGGCTGTAAATCTTACATTTCAGCTGTAGAGCAAGCAAATACTGTGTTATGGAAATGCCTGCTTTATCGATCAGCTCATCAGAAAGGAGAAAGAGAGAATGTAATTTTGCAGTTTTCAGCAGCACAGCAGTTTGTAGACACTGAGAGTGTATTTTTGAGATACTGACTTCAACGAACAGCAACAGGGAGATCAACTTGTTGATGAATGAATGCAATAACTTCCATTCCAACACCTGCAAGGAATACCGTGCTACCACTTATTCTGGGAAGAATACAACTTAAATAAAGGGAGGGTGGGATAAGAATCAAAGAATGATGGATATTTTATTTCTTCTCGGTTCATTTATTTCCACTTGATGGTATCCCCAGCACTACTGAAACACTGGGCAAGGGCAGCCTGACTAAGTTTCATTTTATTATTTTAAAAATCATCTTCTCTGGAGAAGGTAGTAAACAACTGTCAATACTATCCTGTAGCCTACTGACATGAAGGACACTGTAGAAACGTATCAGAGCCTCAGAAGCACCAGAAGATACAAGAAGCTGCCAAAAAACCTGCTGTAAAGATGAGACTGTTCATGGCTGTGGGTGTATCTGGACAACAAAGCTATCTTACTTCTCCCCACCCTTCCTCCAAAAGCAGACCTGAAGTCTATGCAGATCTCAGCTCCCTCTTGATGGCTTTAAATGAAACTTGAGTAAGGTACAGAGCATTTAACCTTCAAATTTCCAAGTTTCTTTCCACTCTGACAGCAGTGGCAAACACCCATGCTCCCTGTGCAGTGCATTTGGCATGTAACTCACAGTAAAGCCAAGTGGAGGGGAGTATCCCAAAATGCAGCACAATCTTCCTTTAGTTTATTAGAACAGAACAAGTTTGGCAGAAACATGTTTTATTTCATAAAGACCTCTGTAGAGCTGAAAACTCGACAGCCAGTGGGAAAGGTGTCAGGTGTCTCTCTCAAGCCAGGCAGCTCTGAAAGCTCTGGTCCCTTCTCAACAGAGGCACTCCACTGCTCTGGGACATACCAAGGTCAACTTGGCAGAAAACCTGGATGCTAAAAGCCACTCCCAGGCAATTTATTCACTCTACAGTGATGCTTCCACACCTGAAACCAAATGCAGAGCAAGATGGGGGCAAATTTCACCCCAGTCTCAGCAACACCTGACTGTTACCCACTACATCCTGAGGAGCAACTTCTTTCACATCAGCTCAGTTAAACCAGTGTAAAACCAGAGCAGAGTTACAGTCCAGCTCCTCGCTCAGGAATATTTTGTCAATGAATCATCCTTCGTTTGTGTTGGCTGCACAGATCTGTCAAACAAGGACGGCAGTTCCAGCAGGCAAGAAATCAAAAGACAGACCAGGAGGCGACTTAGCGAGAGTCTGAGGCAAAAGCTCACCATGTGTGGCAGCACATATTACCCAGCAGAACAGCTTGAGGCGTGCCTGGAAAACGCCGAGTAAGTGGAATTTAATTTCTGGCTTAACAATTCCTTTCTTTATACATGAATTTTGCTTAAGAGAACATCAAATCCCATTTTCATTGGAAATGGTTGCATTTAATCAGTGAGCTGAATGGTAACTGTGTAATGCAGCTCAACAAAAGAAAGGGGTTTAATTCTGCAGCCCAAGGCAGCAGCATCCCCAGCACGGGTCAGTCCCAGTGCAGGATCTAAGGATGAATCCCCAGTTCACATTTCTCTGACTCAGCTCACAACTCACCCAAACTAGAAGATTCCCCAAACAAATGCAATATATTGTGGCTTTTCAACTCCATCTCCACAGAGTCTATGCTACCCTTCCTCTGTAAGCCTGGGATAATACCAGGTTTCAGCTAACCTCTGCTGGCTTTGGGTGTATCACACAAGTCTTTTCCAGTGGTTTGAGGTCTTCTGGTGAACCATCACTATGCATCTAAGAGCTGGATGCTGCTGCAGATGGGCAGTTTTGCAAAGTAAAAGAACCAATAAATAGCATCAGGCAACTGCAAGCACAGCACGGCCTCATCACGCACCCCACGCTTAGAGGGTTGGTTCTTATCAACCAGCTTTAATTCCCTTCAAGAAAAAACCCACCATTATTCACATTTTTTTGTTGTTGCTTTCAAACAAAAAAAAATATAACAAATATATTTATCTAAAAAACCAGAAGTGTTAGGACTCTCTTCTAGTTTAAAATATAAACGAATCAGCTTACCCACATCAGCTTCCCAGAAACCTGGAAAGAAATGAAGCTGAATTCATATCTCGCTTTTTTAACGCCCTTCAAGGCTCCTTGAACACAGTCAATACAAACATTGCCAAAAAACCAAAAATGCAAACATATGAAAGCTTGCTGCTTGCAAGCAAGATACTGCCCCGACTGCTCACTGCTAAATGTACATCACTGATGGATTTTCCGTGCTGGTAGCGTTCAGAAAAACACTCAGAAACCTGGTGTTCATCTGAAATTTTAACATCTTGAAGCAGACTGATACCAGTCATCCTCCAGTGAAGATTTTCCTAACGCTGAACAGGGAAGCTGAGATTAAAGGTATGCTATCCTCTACTGAAAATTAATTTTCTACAGTTGTTAAAAAAAAACTTGTTTCTCTAGGAAAATAACTCGCTTGACTAGATAAACACTTCTATCTCCTCTAGGAAAGCGTGTTTCCTTGAACTCTGTGACCTTACACATTATACAATTTAGCAGCATCACAGAACAGCACTGGCTTTTTATGTGGTTTTAGAAGGTAAAAATCCAACAAACAAATTGGGAAGACTTTTGAAATATTTTTTTAAACTGCTTTAAAAAGAATTAATACACTTTTTTTCCCCAAAAAACCTGCTACCATCTTACTAATTACCGGGCATGTTTCATAGCATTTTCAAAGTGAGAACAAAAGAATTGGGAGGAAAAGGAATTTACTGATGCATAAAATGTCTTGCTGGATACAGAAGGTGTTTTTCATTTTTAAAACTAAACTTGGATTTTAATTTGTATTTCACACTTTCAGTGTGGACACAAATTATTGCCTTGTGCAGCAAGGCACTGGCACAGCAGGCAGAGCCAAAGTCCAACCTACTTTTTGATGCGAACAACTGAGTTCCCCAGTCCCTGTGATCTCAGCCCAGACTGGGGGGGCGGGGGAGAGCACTGTTCTGGGCACCCACTTCAGTGCTCCATCAGACAATCCATGTTTCCCAAAAAATTTGGACTGCTCTAAGAGGTGACCGGAGCCCTCGCTTTCATTAAACATCAGATTCTCGTGGCTCTGAGCGCACTGTGGAAATCAAAGCCCCGGCACTGCTTTCAAAAGCAGAGGATGAAGCCTCAGCGTGAGCGTGCAGCTGGCTGGAGCCTTGCAGCAGGTAACCGTGTGCTGCTATTTCAATATTTGGCTGATAGATCCGTATGCAGCAGGGGTAGAAAAGCCCTTTAGAAAACACACTATTCAGTTCCCTTTTCATCTCAGGGATGCAAGCCAGGCTTGATACCTTCAGAACCTGGTGGTGCAACATTTTAATTTTTTTTTGCCTTTTTTCTTCTTCTTTTTTTGTCCTTTTTTTTAATATATATGAGGAAATGATGCTTTCATTTCCCTATGAAAGGACTCATCTGAGAGTACAGGCACCGATAACACCAGCACTGCAAAGGTTTTTTGAAGGAAGCCAAAACCAAAGTGCAAGAGATTAAAGAGACAACTCCCTCACAAGCCAAATGATTAAAGCCTTTGCTTTTTGGAACAAGCATTTCCTTGAAATAATAAAAAACAAAAGGGAAACTGACACTCCACCAGTTCACTCCGCCACACGCCAGGCTTTTTTTGGAGTTCTCCATGCACATTGGACACCCTGTGGAAATCACTTACGGATACAGCAGGATTTGAAGAGGGGCCACAGCTGTACTGTATTCCTTGGCATTTCTTTCACATGCAGAACAGATTAATAGGAGCTTTCTTTGGGATCTGGATTATGCCCCAGAGAAGCAGAACTATCAACAGCCTGCAAGAGCCAAGACCTAACCCTTGTCATTCCGAGGGAAAGCTCTTGGGAATTCAGAATACTTCCAGTGTGCAAAGAGCAACGTGGCTTCAGAAGCACGCTGAAGATATCTATCATCTAACTCCCTGCCCCAAGCTTGAAAATAAAATCCCCTGATTGATACTCTGAGCAAATTTCCAAGTGCTTATTTGCCAAAGGACAATTTGTGGCAATCTATAAATGTAAGATTAATGTCATCCAAGCCCTCATCCAGCAAGCAGATCTGCTCTTTTGATCCCAAACAGGCAAGAAAGGCAAAAGCGACGTGCATTCTCATGCACGAAGCCATCATTACATTACCATTTGAATTCTTCTTCTTTGCAAAACCGCTATTTTCCAGAAAAATGTGTTTATTGTGAAAACACCTCACAATCTTAACAGTGATCTTGCAAAACTCAGGGACAGTTTAAGGGAGGAAAACAAAGAAAAAAAAGGCTGACCTCTATTTTGCAATAAAACCAGATAACAATCCTCTCTCCTGCGCAAGTATGCTGCCTGGTGAGAACAATTTTGTTCCTCTCTTGGTAACATTACCCTGTCTTTTTTAATACACTCTTCATCCATTAACTTTGACTCCTCATGTGTCTGATTCACAGCTACACACCAAACAAATTATCCAGAATTAAAAACATCTCACTCATTTCCTCTTTCTCCACCTCTGCACTACGGCTTACAAAATCATTTTGCCATGACATGTCACAAGGAATTACGAATTTCTTTGCAGGGGGCTGGTGGGAACGCAGATTCCCTTCACATGACATAGCAGTCCCACAGCCAAGGTTTGCACTTGAAGAAATGGATTCAATTAAGCCCCCCACCTAACAGGCTGCCCCCACTTTCTGCCTACATGATCAACAGGGAAACACTGCTAACTTGGGTGATGTGCTGCTCTTCCTCCTCTCCGATCAGCACAGCCTTCCACATCTAGTGTAAGAAATGACTGCAGAAAAGTCCACTTAATCACCTCCAAGCTTCATTTACATTTCATATTCATATCTCATCTAGCTACCTCCTCCTTCTTCTACAGCAACTTCTCAATCCATCACCTATTTTTTTTCTCTGCAATCATCACTTCTCTTTTTAATTTATGCTGTTTTCTCCCCCCAGGAATTCTGCCTGAGGAGGGCACATGCTGAATGAATGGTACTGATACACTTTTTGGACACAGGTCGATTCCTGAACCTCTTTGCTCCATCCTTCATGGACCTCATCCCACCAGACTAAAGCCTTTTCTGCCCAGCCACCATCCATGCTCATTACCATTCAGGTACCTGTTGAACACAAATACATTCCTACTTGACTTGCCTGTATGGGCATGCCAAAATTACTTCATTTGCTTCCTGCAGCTCTATTTTGAACTCCTCCATGACTCCTCCAACTCTATCACTTCAGGATCATCAATTCATGTGGCAGTTTCCTTTAATTGGATTCCATCCAACCAGCACTGTGGCTGCTTCCCTATGAAAGGATGTGATTTTACTCTCCAATAACCCCGGCACTGCTATGAAGCAGCAGAACTGTCACACTGCTTGGTATCAGTCACACCCAGCCCGACCCAGTGTTGCACACAGTTCATGGATCTCCAGACTATAATGCAGCTACCTGGTCTAGTGGGAGGTGTCCCTGTCCATGGCAGGGGGCTGGAACTATATGATCTTTAAGGTCCTTTCCAACCCAAACCATTTTATGATTCTTCTTGATTGATAGGGGCAATGATGACTAGTTTTATCATGAAAGGACGTACCACGTACCACCACCACCAGCCACTTCTGCTGCTGCAGCCACCGCTCAGTGTCTGCATGGCAGATTCTGTTCTAGAGTCTGTGAACTTCCCCTAGTCACTGGGGCAGGGCAGGTACCATGGGAATGGAAACATTCTTTGAAGTTTTGCAAACTGAAGGACAAATCGGAGAGAGGTCAGGACAGAAACCATCGCAGCTGAGCCATACCAGGTGCACCAACACAACCTGTCCTCTTTGAGACAGACTCAAAACAGCAAAACCAACCTGGTTGGAAAATCATACAAATTTCACTGAATCAACTGAGTATAAAGCTAAAGGTGGGGCTAGGGGGTGTGTGTGTGTGTAACAAAACAGAACAGAGCAGATTATGCCATTTCAGCTAAAATGATGTTCCGGTTCACTGAACTTTCTGAGATCTCTGAATTTGGACAAGGTAGCCTGAACTCCACAGAGAGCCTGGTCTTGTTCAAAACGTCTCCACTCTAATGTGGAGCCAGAGTAACCTTCAGAGCAACCCATCTCAAGGGAAGGAGGGCTCTGCAAGGAATTGCAATGCAGGACATGCCCATCATGCCTTGAAGAGCAGGGAAACATAACAGGCTTCCCTGAGCTTAAACGTAAGTGACCCTGAAAAGAGAAAGGGAATGAACGACTTAACATCTCCTACAAGGCGAAAAAGAGCCAGTTCTAGGAGGCAATTTTCTGAGTGGGTAGCTACATTGTTTAAAGCAAACTGATGGCGATATTTTCAGGTCTTTATTTTTAATTTTGGACACAACTTCGGTGGTAACAAACATTCTCCTTGTAAGAGCATAACCTTTCTGTGACTTATTTTCAGACAATGCAGAGCATTAGAGGAGATTTATGTTTACTGCTGAGCTAAAGGTCAGGAATGGAGGCTTCCTCCCTTCCCCAACTCTCCCCTCCTCTCTTCCACCAAGAGACTAAGGCTGCATAATCTGCTGCGTTTGTTTTCATACAAGAGCTGCCTTTAAGCACTGCCCTGATGATCGCACAAGGGTAAGCAGATGAAATCCAATCAAGTGGCTCTACAGGACAAGACACATGACGAGACAGCCTGCCAGACTCCTGCTCTAATGTACACGCTCAAAAGAAGCTTATGCAGAGCCTGGGTAAAGAATGCTTTGTTAGGGAACACAGGCGGCTCACACTGCAGTGTCTGTTCTCCATTAGCCATCCATTTAAAAACACTTCTGATTATTTTGGAATTACTTGCATTGCCCTTTCTCGAACTCAATATTTGCAGTTAATTGCATAGCTAGTGCACTTGCCTCCAATTTAAAAGCACATTAAGCCCCATTTTTATTTAAAACAGCCATGTTTCCACCCAAGCACTGAAAATATCGGCAGAACCAGCAGATAGTGTTTTAAAGCAAGACACCTCTTTGCTTCTGAGAGTGTACACACGCACTTTACTGTACCTAAGTTACCAAAACAGAGCAGAGGGTGTGGAAATAGAGACCAGTCCCTTTGGGGTTAAAGAGGGAACCAGCCATCATGTGCTTTTCTGCAAAAAGCTAATCTAGGAGTGCACTGCACAACAACAACGGCCAGGGACTGTTCTTTGCTGGATAGAGTAGTCCCTGTGCTCATCTAAGCACACTTTCACACCTTTTAGGGAAGGCTGTCCTCATCATGATCATTTATCGTGATGGAGGCTGGACAGCAGCCCCAGTGAAAAGCAGAGCACGGCAGAACAAATCCTTTTTTTATTTTTACACGTCCATTTATATAAAACATAACTATCGAACCTATCAACAGGATTTATGGGCTTTATCCTTTGCTTTTATGATGGTATTTAACATGGATGAGGCATAATCATGATTCTGACAGACACCAATACCATCCCCTTTGTCTGATGCACATCTTTGTCACGTTTAGCCATGGGGCATTCAACACCTGGAGGATTTTCCAGAGCCAATGCAAATCCCTTGGCAGAACCTGCTGTGCACGCTCCCCTCTCCTTTCTCCAGCCTCACCTTCCAACAAGTTCCTCTGCATTCAGCACACACAATCATCCACTCCAGCAATTCCTCCATGCTGCAGGCTTTGAAAATCACAGCCAAACAAGTTTTATACAAGCATCATCTCACTAGTCATAAATCTCTCCCTGGAAACTTGACTGAAGTGCTGACGTTACTGGCTTGCTGGGGTGGTATGTTTTATATTTAGTGGTGCACTTCCCTTTAAATAAAAAGTGCTCAAAATGATCGGTTTTCTGCATCTATATTGAGAGTTATTTGTTCAGCCAGTTCAAGTTCACCCAGCTTGTCTAGAAGAACCAAAGGAACTGCACCAAATCTCATGCTGTTCAAATACACAAAGGAAGGACCAACTTTATGTTAACTGGCATGGCTTCACCCGTGGCACTGCCACCACCACACCCCAGGGAGCTCTGACCCTGACACTGTGGACAGGCACAAACACCTACACGAGGAGCACAGTCGGTGGGTACACACCCTGCTCAAGAGCAGAGGGAAAGAGCAGATCTCAGATTTGCTGCCAGTCCCACCATGAAAGCCACACCATTCCCAAGCGCCCTGTATCCCACATGTACCACACATCCTGTGCAACTCTCTTCTGGGAAGTTTTTTTGGACGCTTTACTATTTTCATTTGGAAGTACTGGCACATTTAAATAAACACTATGTAAATATGAAGAAAAAAGGGCATTCTGCTCCCTGTAATAGTTGTATTTAAGATTTTGACTTTGCTTTCTTTAAATACTCTTCCAAAACTTCTAATGTAAAGGAGCAGAAGTGCTTAATTATGACACTGGGTATTTTAATTCCTTTCAGAAGAAAAATAATAGCCTAAAGAAAGTCCAAGTATAGCATTTCAAAAGGATGCACTCCCATGAGCTAATTAAGATTTAAACCACGACAAGCTGCAAGTATCTCAGTGTGCTCTCCAACTGCAAGAAACAGACAGGCAAAGTATCTAAGAACAATTTGGAAATTACTTTTGGGAATTAGGGGAGTTGTGTAATCTGATTTAATTGTTGCTTTTGTCAATAAAAGATATGAAATATCTTGAATTTCCATGTGAGTTTGAGAGTAAATGGGGGAGGAAAGGAAAAATAATCAATAAACTAATCTCTAATATCATTGATGGAGAGGGCCACAGCTTGTGCAGGGCAGGTGTGGGCTTGTTGTTGGAAGAATGATTTGTTCTTGAGACCCAATGCTATCTCGATCTAAGAATAAAGCTCTCTCTCAATGCAGTGAGAGCTTTATACAACAGTGAGTTGTGTGTGCCTTACCAGGGCTCAGTCTGATCTCTAATGTCCTGAAAGGATAGATTTGCAATAAAAATATGTGAAAACATTTAGAGACATTAAGTTTACAAGATGACTCTGATCCTGTGGATTAGTGTCGAGTCTGCAAGTGTGCTGAAGCCTGCCAGGGAGAATAAAGCACTGTACTGTCCTTACACTAAAAGCAATTTAATTTGTATGTCCAGATGTTCATTTCAAGATTTTTATCCATTTTGAAGAGTTATATCTCCATCGGCTTGGAATAAAAACATAATTATGTGTAAGCCATTTACAAGATTCCTGTGGCAAGTACTCCTAACCCTGCTGGGTTATTTTAGGGCAGCAAAGCCACAGTTAATACAAGGGAGGAGGATTGTTTGACAGAACTATTGAAATAAATAAAAGGACTTGCTCAAAATGCATGTCAAAGCATGTGAAAACGTGAAGGTTACTGAAGCCCAAGAGATCCCTCCATCTCTTGCCAGGCCTTGAACTGTTGGGAAGTGTTTCTAGCAGCAAACTGTCCCACTTTGCATTTCTAAGAGGCTGAGTCCCAAGAATAATAATGCACAGAAGATTGCAGCCCTTGGCTTTCCAGCCAGACAGTAATTCAATGAACAATGCAGCCAGCCCATCACAACATCCTTGCCAAGTTACACAAGTACCACTTGTAGGAAAAGCTTTCTACTAGAAAAAGAGAGAATATGCTTGGCAGGGAGGGAGCTGACGGGAAGGGCTCACTCCTAATCGGATGTTTAATTAAACCACCGCTCCCATGATGGTTGGAACAGTGCTCAAAGGAGTGTGTGTGCACTGTGGGGCAGCATTTCCTGCTGTGACAGCACAGGGCTGAGGGGGACCCTTCAGCAGCACAGACAAGCTATGACCTACCACCAACCCTCTACTGCGAGGCTGTGGCCCTCTCCCACCACCCCCAAGTGACAGCGTGGCTGAGGCCAAGGGGTGGCTTTAGGAGCTTAGAACCACAGAATCATTCTGGTTGGAAGGGACCTCCAGGGTCATCAAGTCCAACCTTTATCCCATCATATTCCTAACCATTGGACCATCAGACCATGGCCTCAAGTGCCTCATCAACCCGTTTTCTGAACACCCCCAGGGACGGTGACCTTACTTTGTCTGTGTATCAGAAGAAGCCCCAAGCACACCAGGGGCTGAACAAGGTGCACAGCCCTGGATCACACGGAGTGAAAAACACCCCAAACAAGCAGCAAATTATGGGTCTTTGCTGAAAGTAAAAGGGCTTTGAATACGCAGGGCACTGATCCAAAGGCTGATAAGCAGCTTCCCAAGGATACAGGTCACATTTTAAAAGGAAACAAAGATAAGTGCTTTCTATTTTAAGTGTCGCCTGCCCCACCATGTCAAGTCACTGAACAGTCTGAGTTTGGTGGTGTTAACCTGGAGGCCTTTCCCCAGCTTACGCAGCTGCAGCTTTCCTAGATTCCTTCCTCATTTTTGGCTACACTAAGGCATGTCAGAGCAAAATGCCTTTGTAATTCTGTAACGTTGCCTCCCACCGCTTCCTCGGCAGCAGCCCTGGACTGGAACAGCACTGCAATGAAACACAGCTTTCCTGTTTCAGATTTAAAGACATTTGCAGAGTTGCATCACACGAACTACAAAGATACCAAAGAGTTTCCCTCCTGCAGCAGTTAGCTTAGGTTAGACCTGGTTGACAACTGCAATTAGCAGTACAGAAGCCAGAGGAAGAGAGGAATATTGGGGAAAATCAAGCAAAAGTGTGTTAGGACACTGATGGAGTGTCTGGAGAGGCTCCCAGAAATGCTCTGCACCATGGGGAGGGAAGGCAGCCATGCAGGGTGATGGGCAATGGGGCTGCCTCGCTGGCAGACCAGCAGCTGCACTGCCCAGCAAAAAGGACCACGAGCTCGGTTCCTAAATCACACCAGGGAAGGCTCCCATCTGGGATCCGAAGCACCAGGATGGGGAGGTCTGCTCTGCCAACTCCTCCAAGGAGGAGCTGCTCCCGCAGCAGCCTCATCTTCTCCAAGAGGAGGAGATTCAGCAAGTCCACCCCATGCAAGGGGCCCACCAAGGGCAGCTCCTGTGCAGTGTGAATTTCTCTTATGGTATCTTTTCAGGGAATAGAATGACCTGACCAGGACGAGCCAGGCTTCCCAGAGAGAGAGATAATTCAGTGCCTGTGTCACTCCTCCTTTGGCTTAGGCTGCCAGCCTTCAGTTTAAACTCCTATGGGTGTTGAAACCAACCCTGAAAATCCACAGCTAAATGCACAGAAGCTTGGGGCTGGGTTCACCTCAGTCTCTGAACGTTGTATGTCACCTGCTTCAAGATCACGCCATAAAGTTTCCCTACAAAGCTCCAAGCATGTAAATTAATCATCTTTGTCTCTGGTGCCTCTTGGGCAATGGCACTTCATACAAACCAGGCTCCAGGTCACCCTCACCTCTTAAGAAAGGTGTTTATTTTGAAAGGTAGCTTGAAAATCTGCCAGAAACACCAACTTCTAAACCACGCAGTTGCCAGGAGCAAAGCAAAGCAAAAAGAAAGGACTTTGTAGCTCCAATTTAGGAGAGACCAAACTGACCAAAATGCACTGAATACATTGCATTTACTTGCTGTTCCACTTGATTTTTTGCTCATTTTGGCTAAGATGAAAACAAAATGCCTTGGTAAATGGGACCCGACAGCAGAGCTGGCCCTGCTGCCCAGGCCTGAATCACCCAAGAGGAGCCACTCGAGAGCAGGATGGTCCTTGGTCCCTCTGCTTTTCCCCTCTTGAAATTCAGTGCCACAAGGCAGAGCTGAGAAACAAGGCACATAACATGAATTTTTTGATCTTGCATTCAAACCCAAACACCCTGGGTGCAGCAGATGTAACGTTCCGTCGTCTTGCTGCCGAGCAGTTGGTAGTGTGAAGACTTCTGAGCTGGAATCTCACTGAGCAGGAAACCACCACTCAGATGTCAAACTGGGGTTTTTTTGGGGGGCAACTATCCTGTTTACACAGTAAGGCCAATTCCTGAATGAAGGTGTTCAAAAGGAGGCAGCTCAGAAACGTCAGCCACTTTTCAGCCACAGAAACAGGAACTTTTTGGTTTCAGGGTCAAATCTACTTTGATTAAAACAATAAATTAACTCTTCTGCTACTGCCAACATCTGAAACACAATATACATCCCCAAATGAGTGCAACCTCCTTTCAAAAAACCAAAACCAAAACAAAACAGAATTGTTCTAACGCAGAAATAAAAATAGCTTGGGAAACTGCAAAAGGAGCCATCTGGAGACTCCCACCACGGCAGCAGAAGAATGCAGAAGGAACTAAAAGGTGCACAGCCCTTCTCCAAAGCACTCAAACATAGTGGGGTAGGGAACAAACATCAGCACGTTTCTCATGTGGCAAAGAATCCCTGCGAGTCACCCACCATCCAGCTGCACCCATCTGCACCAGCGAGCCCCCCCCTGTAACTCAGCAGGAACAGGTACCACAAGCAATGCTTTATGCTTTTATTTCCCATAAAAGCTGGATGCTCCATCCACCAAGAAGCATCCAACCACCCTAGTGCAGCACATCCTGCTCTCCTCCATGTGCTCAGCTCCCTCTTCCCCTACGCTGGGCTGGAGGTGATACAATTAATAAGCTCAACAGCTGCAGTTTACAGCTGTTCCTCTCTAAAATACAGAGGTCACCTTTTTTTTTTCTCTCTTTAAAAGTGGGATTGTGGGATTTTCTTAATAAATATTCAGCATCCTCACCAGAACAAAATGGGAGTGAAAGCAAGACCGCTGGCTTTTGGATCTGCTCCGTGCCTCTATTTTCCTATGTAACCTGCTCTAAAAGTATAATGATCGGCATTAAATCCAAGCTTGAAGGCACAGTACTAAAGCCCAGGACAACATTTACATTTCTGCGAGGCTGAAGCATGAAAATTCAGTGACAAATCCATTTTTCTTATGCAGAGTTGTGGGCTTCGAAGCATTTGTAAAGACAGAAGACGACAGCACTGGGAGGATAATAAAACTGTTGGTTACACTTCCTTATTTCTTATAGGTAGCATTTCATCTGCTTTAAAGAAACAAAACAAAAATGCCCCCCAAAACAGAAAAACTGATATAAAATACTGCAGTGTATTTTTTTTTGTAGGAATAGATCTACTGACAGACACAAAGTAACTGAGTAATTCACTGCAGCCTGTAATCATCCAAGCTACTAAATCACTACAGAAAATGCCCTATTGCACAGGTTTTCCTCCTGGGACTGGGAAGTTTGGTGGATTTTCACCATCCAGTCGCTAGGACAAATGGTTCAATATATGAGTGACATTATAGCCAGAGAAAGCAGGAGGCATCTCAGCTCTGGAGATCACCACAAGACCCCTCCAAGTAATAATAGTAAGATTCCTTTCTTGATGTATAAAGATCATTCGTTTCCTTCTGGCAGTGACATGGAACTGAAGACACGCAACATTCCCTCTTGAATATTACACTGGGCTGTGCACCTTTGATGAACTTGCAGCATGGTAAAAATACAAGTGAGTCTTCACAGCACATCAGCTCAACGGACCAAATAATTCAGCAGCTCTTTTGCTCCTCTAACTTCAGAGGGTTTAACAAACCCCTCAAACACCATAGGAAAGCCAACTCCCACGTTTCTCAAATGCACCCTCTGAACCAAATGTGGCCATTTTGTAGGTGAGACCCCAGTTGACCTTCTTACGTGATGCAGATGGCTCCTGACTCCTCTCTGCTGCACAAGATCATTTTAGAAAGCACAGCCTTACACTGTACCTGGTGCCACCACAAGTCCCACTTGGTCAGCCCTGCCCACAGCTCTAATAGCATAACCCCCTGTGTCCAAGACGTGCCACTTAGAGACATCAGGGTTCATGGTGACCCATCTCTTGTGCTAGGCACATGCAAAGCAAAAGGATGCTCAGCAAGTCAGAAAATCAGACTCCACAGAGACAGGATAGCCTTGGAATAAAGGAATACTTAGGAGACTGAAGAGTCATTCCTCAGCTCTGTTACAGACTTACTGTGTGGTCTTAAGGAAGTTGCATCCTTCTCATTTCTACACGGAGATAACCATAGCACTTTGGCCACGTGCACATGGACTATTAGAGACTGTAAGTGCAGAGGGAAGGCACCATCTCTAATAGGAGGTTTATTGACAGTGCAACAACACAAACAACACAGCGTGCGGGGGGTCTGCACTTTAGTGGAGACGAGGTACTCATTAGTGGACACATTTGAGAGCTCTGACCTAGTGTCTTCCACAAAATCAAGCAGCAAATCAACAGCAATTAGAGCCATACTACAGAGACAGGATTTTAACGTGCTTTCCATTATCATTTATAGCTGTCTACAAACTGCAAAGCTTTACAGATCCCACTGGCTTTGAAAGAATAAAAGCCATCCTCCCTTTTAGAAATTTCTAATTATTCATTAATGAATAATAACCAAAAGATTTAGGGGTACTCCCCCCTCCTCCCAATAAATCTTACACAAGCCTGAGCCTCACTGGTATGGATGGAAAAACACCAAATTTCACTGAAAGAGCTTCAGGTCAGGAGCTACCTGGAAAAGAATAACCCCCAAGAGAGATCAGGGTTTTTTTCCTTCTCAAGACCTGCATCAAGTGCACAGAAAAGCCATCTTTGTGCAAACCACAATGAACAGGGCCCATTTGTCCAGCCTGAAACACATTGCCCGATGAGAAGCAGCAGCACTCACTACAAACTTGGCATCAAAAGCAAAGCTGAAAGCTGGGGGCAGGAGCCAGCACGAACGCACATCCCTCCTTCCTTAAAGACCAGGAAGGGGTTTGGTCTGGTCCTTAATCTAATTTGAAACACTTTGCTCTTCCCTGCTTCAGATACCCAAACATGCAGCTTAATATTTAGGGAAAGATCCTATCACAGGGTAAGAAGAAGACTGACTACATATCAATTTATGCTGAAGAGCTGTTTATAAATAATTCGACATGTGGATATTGCTCATTGCAGAGCAAAACCACCCTGTTCTGGTTTACTTTAACCTATCCTGAAGGTGAGAGACCCAATTGTCCTCTTGTTTGCATGCATTTTATACTGACACCACTTTGGTGGCTGCAGAGCTCCTCCTTAAACCAAACCCAACTCCAGTGACTGATCTCTAGCTATACTGGAGCATGCACCAGTGCAGGTTGGCCTCCCTGGCACAATCTGCTCCATTTTAAATCACTGCTGCTTTTAGCCTGTTAGAAATAATCCCCCAACGGAGCTGACTTCACCCCTCAGTCACCTCAGCATCAGCCCACAGCGGCTGTGCTGATTTCAGCAGAGTTGTTCCACATTTAAAATGATGCCACTAAGAGGGTCTGTGCCTGCGAGCGGGTGTGCAGCCATCCAGTCTGAAAAGAGCCCTGCCGACCTCCAGGACAGCTCGGGGCAGGCACCACTGCTGCTCCTGCCACCCAGGTATATTTTTGCAGCTCGCTTAATCCCTACTGAAGTAAGATCACAGTTAAGGCTGGTGAAATGAGGACATCTTAAAGACATATAAAGCACCTCTGCAGCCTGTCTTAGTATCTTAATCAGCGCGGCTGAGATCAGGAGACTCCATTTAAGAGTTAGTGCCTTACAACAAAATGTCTGCTCCACTCTGGAGGTGCAGCAAAGATGCCCCAATCCCTCCTGGCAGAAAGTCCTATTATACTTCATGAATTTTTGAAGCTGCCTCATGAATTAATGCACTAAAATAACTTTAATAGAGTCCTCGTTTACAAATGCTCCCTGGAAATGTCGGTAGTATTTAAAATATACACTTCAAAATAAGCAAATGAATATTTAAAACCCTCTTTTGGAAACAGCCTGGAGGAGGAAGACCGTGTTCACCATGGTGTTCAGCACAGCAAGAGCAGTGTGTCATGGGGAACAGGGAGCCCGAAAGGGATGCTCACAGTTGGGGAGCTCCTGGGGGACAAATTCCACAGACACGAGCTCTCTCCGTGTGTGGTATTGCCTTTCAAGGACAAGTCCCATCCTCATCCTGTCCCTGTGGATAGTGCTTGCCTCCCTCTGCTAAGGGTCAGCAGATGCACCTCAGCCCTAAGGATCATTAACAGAAACTCTTCTGGGCAGTTTAAGCACTTCAGTGGTTAGAGACAACCTTCCTTGGTCACTCAACCTTCTGTGAAACACTTGGAAGCCACCCTAAGGTTATCTCAGTCCCTCCTGCTGCAGGAGCAGATAAAGCAGGAGACCACTAAGTTCCGCACCTGCCTTCCAGACCAGATCTCACTCATGAGGTCGTACATAGGATGAAATATTTGACCAACTTCCCCAAAATGCCTCTTGCTTAAGGCCATGTTCATGTGCATTTTTCCTGCCTGGCTGGCTCATGCCACAACTGGCTCACTTTGCTGTGATGAAGCCATAGGTATTTTAGTCTGTGAGGCACTCCGAGATCCTTCGGGATGAAAGGAGCTATATAAATGTAAATCATCCTCATTAATGTAAATTGTGGGACAATGTGATGTTTACAGTGAACAGTCCCAGGGCTGAACTTCAGAGTGTATATGTTTATCACAGAATCACAGAATTCTAGGGTTGGAAGGGACCTCGAAGGATCATCTAGTCCAACCCCCCTGCCAGAGCAGGGTAACCTAGAGTCCATCACACAGGAACACATCCAGGCGGGGTTTGAATGTATCATTTCACCAACAAAGAACACAACCATCACTGCCTGGTAGCTGGACACCAGAAAGATCTCCTCTAGGGAAGACCTGGTTGGGATTTATCACAGATGGTGACCAGGTCAGGCTATGAGGGCAGTGCTGCAGCCACAGAACATTTGTCTTCCTTGTATGCTGTTGAACGACATTTCAAAAACCCTGAAGTTCTCCTCTTACACAGTTGTTTGTAGCAGATTTGGGTTTCTCTGTAACTGCAGGAGGTTAATTAACATTTTTAAAGACCAGTTCTAAAAACCATGGTGACCCCACTTCAAGCAATGTGGTTGCTGAAGAGGGAGAATTCACATTCAGAGATTTAAATGTGCAGTTACAACCCAAACCATCACACACACTCCAACTCAGAACCAACCCAGTACCCATGAGATCTACCAGCAACTATCCTACTGGTTTTGAGGTAAAGTCTGAACCAGGCACTTCTCTGCATTCATTTCCCAGCCTCTTCACGTTAAGAGAGAGCTTCTAGCAGCTCTTGACAATGTTATGCCCACCATAAGAGAAAATAGTGAGAGAAAAGCTCTTTCTGGGTAGCCTTTGGTACCTATGACCCAAAACAAAGCATCAACAACTCGAAGAGCCAACTTATGGCACAACTTAATGGCATTCACTGAACACACAGAATATGACTTGAAGGTCCAGCTGAATCTCTGCTCAGGGCAGAAAGTATGAAAATCTGCAAGCTATAATGAAACTGGAGGACGAGGGCTGCCCTTGGGAGTCCTGCCACACATCATCACCTGCAGACTGGGCACTGCAAATCTGCACTTGAGGAGTAAACCATTCCCCAAGAGAGGTGACCATCTGCCCGCATGTATTCTAGGGCACGAGAGAACTTCTGCAGAGTTTCGGAACCCAGTGCACTCCTGTGCAGGGGGCTGCCATGCCATCTGTAGAGCTGTATTTTCCTCGGCTGTTTTCTAATGCCAAGCTGGATTCTGTGCCATGAACTGCAATGGGACGAGCTCCGAGGATGGCTCTAGATCTGCACTAACGGCAGCAGAGCCTGCAGGAGCACACGCAGCCACACGCAGGGGTGCGATCCCAGCAAACACAACCAAACCACCTGCACGGACTGAAAGACAGCATCTCCAGCTTGATCCCAGACTGAGAAGGCAAGTGCAAACAGTCAAATTTAAATTTCAGTCTCTTTCCTTTCTGTGCTTTTGTTTCAATATTTAGAACTCCAACTAACAAAGCAACAGACACAATGCCACCTCCTCAGGAAACACATACCCAGCTCCCTCCATCTGCTTCCTCCCCCAAGCCCCCTTGTACTCCGCAAAGCAGATTGTGCTCTGAAATATTAATATTTTGCTCTTCCATCATTATTCCCAACCCTGAATCTTCAAAGCTTGTTCCCAGCTTCTCCCCCTCTTCTGCTTTTTCCAGGGATCATGGCACTCAATGGGTTATGTTACTGCATACTGTACCATGTCTGAGTGGAGCTTTCATAAAAAGGTGGAAGCGGTCCAGAAGCAGCTTCTAGGGAGCCTTCCATCTGCAGCAGCATTTTATTTAGACAGCGGAGGGGAAATTAGATCCCTATGTTGCTGATTGGCTTTGGGAGTTGAATCTTCAGTTCTGTGGGAGGAGTTCATTTACACCACTGTAACGAACCCAATGCTGAAACTCCCCTTGGGGTGATCAGCGCTCGGGGGGAGCGTGGGGGGAACAATGATTGTTCAGTCTAAGGGCGACGCGGAGTTGCCTTTAACTCGTGCTGTGCCTTCACTCTACATTTCTTTGAATTTGACTTTGTTCTGTTTAATCTGGATTTCTGCTCCATCTGGCTTCTGAGTAATGATGCCAATTTATTTCATGTGCTCGCCGAAGAAGCTTTTCGTTAGCGTGGGGGAGCGGTTACAGCCGAGCACCGCTCCAGCAAGTCTATTTCAGTCCGGCTCTGATCCTTCTTTCCCCAAATGTTCTAGCAAACACGTCTGCGAGCAGGAATTTCTGTAATTGCAGATAATTCAGATAATGGAAGAACAGGCATCCCGTTGGAAATACCCTGAATCTGAGTCTCACCTAGTGCAAATCAGCCCTGGCATCGATGGTCCTACACTGGGATGCACAGACTGGCACACAGCTGCTTGTGCCCAGCAGTGGGGACAGCTTGCTTTTCTCCCAGTTTCTGCACTCAAGGACAAAAGGATGTTTCTTCTCCTGAGCCCCTACCTGGAGCTTGGCTATCCAAGCTAAAACTCACTGGTTTTTAAGGCCAGATCCAAACAGACTTGAAAGGATGACTCTCGGTGCCATTTCCATGTGTCTTTGGGTCAGGTGCTAAAGTAGCAACAGGCTCACTCTCCTTTCACTTGTTGGTTACTGAGCCCTTTATCAGACTTCACATCAGCCAGTTATGCTTTGTCTGTCTCTTGCTCAATTGGGCAAGACAGGCAGCATCTAAAAGGCAACCCCCACATGAAAATAAAGTTTTCCCTCCTTAGACTGTTGACCAAATGAGCAGCAACTACCTGGGAGAAGGACTACAGAGAGCCCTCTGTTCCTGCCATCCCCAGAGATAGGGAGCCCTGAGGCAGAGGAGCCCCCTTCCTGGAGAGATGACAGGCACTTGCCATGCAGCGAGGCACACTGCAGCCTGGCCAGGCTCCACATCCAACACATGCTCAAAAACCACAGGAGTGAGCACACCTCAGCTGCCTGGGATCTGAGCAGGAGTTGGGCTAACAGCGGCAGTGAAGTTGCACCAGCTTGGGTCCAGCTGTGCAGCAGGTGCCCGTGATGCCCAGCGAGATGATGCCCGCAGAAGCTCATCTGCCATCACCCCTGTTAACCAGCCCAGACACAGGCATGTGGCAATCCCACTTCTGGATTGCAGCAGGGACACAGTTATGGATGTTTTTGTTTTCACCTTGCGAGTGGCTGGCACTAAGCAGGATAATTTAGCAGGCTTTTCCAGTGATTCCCTGATTCCTCACCATTGAGGTGTAATGGCCAGAGTCTCTCACAGACATATTTTTTCCTACTCAGCTAAGGTCACAGAGGGACACTTCACCTTATTATTTCAGAAGGCTCAAACCTTTGACAATTATAAACAGGAGAGTAAAAAGGAGAGCAAAAAGGAGAGCTAAATTTGTGTAATACATTAAAAAGGGTGAGGATGGCTATGAGACCAACCTTCTTATCTAGAACCTGGCTTGAATGGGACCTACAGAGCTAATGACACAAAGAGATGAATATCAAAGGCTGCTCTGTGCTGTGGATCAAGTGGGTTTGCTCCTACCATGCTTCTAGATTTCCAAACACTCTTCCTAGGCAAGACAGGCCTGATATAATAAGGGAGGAAGTGTGCAAATGTGTTAGTATTAGAGGAGCAGACACCAGATTAACTGCTGCTGATACAGTCTCAATGACCCTGCACCTCCTGACAACAAGTCTTTGCTGGTCTTGCTGCTGGTCTCCCATTCCAGTGTATCACAGACCACACGTCCCACAACACACACTTTCTGCTGCAGCCTCTTCAGAGATTTCCTCGCACCAAGTAGTTCCCAGTCAGTGGCCACTTTTGCATTAAAATTCAAATACTCAATAGGCAGTTGAACACCCCTTCTGAGCCTCCTTTCACTTGTCACCAGTCAGCATCCCTCCCCTAGGCAAAGGGTCCTGCACAGCCCCTCAAACACATTGGAGAAAACAGTGTGGAAATCCCCTATCCGAACCAGCAGGTGATAAATGCATTCAGACAGGGCCATGCCCAGTTTGTACAAAGGCAAACATGAAGAACGATAAATATCTCCCTTTGGTCTATGTGATGAGGAATTAGGAAGATAGTTGATGACAACTGCAAACCTCCAGTCGCAGTGTAGGATTCAAGGCACTACTCAGGCAAAGCAGCACTCTGCTGTACCACCACAACTTCGAGAGTTTCCTTTGCACTAAACAGACAGGCAGAACAAATCCCTTCTTAAATGCAATCCTGCAACCCATTTCAATATCCAGTGCTGGAAGATGAAGCTTCCGTCAAGCTAGTCAGGGCTGAAATATTGTTTATTGTACCTGAAAATTAATTTCATACCTTTTGAGGCATCACCAGATGCCTCCAACAATCACTGACTGTGCACACAAACCTGCAGGTTTAGTGGCCAATTTTCTTCAGGCATGCAGTAAAGTGCACCCACGTATTTAAGATCAAAATTCAACCCGCGGTGTTCAAACGTTATGGTACATAACTCAACAGAAATGTCAGCCCCGCGACCGTTAAAGCATAATATTTACTGTACACCACCACAAATTTACACAGCACAACACTGCAACCCTTTGTAGGTATACAATGGTTCAGAAAATCAAAAGAATTAATTTTGCACTTGTTGAATAAGCAGCTGGTGTGAATTCTTCCCCCATGGGCTGCCAGTGCAAGGAAGATGTACCAGGGTGGTACCTCTGCTGAACACCAAACCTAGCAGCACCTGAATTCAGATATAATATATGAGGGCACCCTGACCAGGTGGCTTCAGCTGACCCAGAAATGCTGTATACTAGAGGACATCATATGAACTTCACCAAAGTCTCCAATATTTATCCTCAGGAACAGACTTACACTGTCTCTGGTGGTTATAGTGCTGGTAACCAGGAGGTCACGGTGACTCTGCTGGGACGCAAAGGTTTGAGGAAGTTAAGAGGTCCAACACACTTGTAAATCTGTCTGGTAAACTTACTGACTCCCCACTGTTTCTTCTGGGCAAACATGTTTAAAAGCAGGTGCAAAACTAGGTCTTAAAAATATAGAACATCTTCCACATCAAAAACTACCAAGGTTCACAGGCCACATATTTACCTTGCTCCCTTTAAAGTAAGTATAAACACTAAAAGTGTTTATTTAGGCTTGTGTGCTTTTATGCACATCCATCTGTATTTCAAGTCCAGAAGATAAGACACACCAGTGCTGAGGAAAGATGCATCCATGTTGTCTGGGACAAGAGACCTGCTGCTTTTTGCCAAAACCTCCTACAAAGCCAATGAGTCCAGGCACTAAAATTCTTAGAAGAGTCGTCACCTCCAGACACGAGAGTGCCTCAACACGACTCCTCAAATCACCCTGGCACTGCCAAGAGGAGGCTGAACTTCCACGGAGTGAGGACTTCCAGTGGGACTGTCCACCAGGAATGAAAGCACTGCCTGGCTTGCACAGGCTGGCGTATGACCATTTGGTGACAATGGCTTTTGGTCACTCCAGCTCACAATAGGGAGAGCGTACATAAATAACACTTGCTCAAACGTGTATTTATATAGAGCAAAGTAATAGCTCCATTAGACCTTTACGTTCTATCAGCCAAATAATATGAGTTTTTAAAAACATTTAGTACTTTAACAGGCATTTTAACAGCTCCCATAACTCAACCGCATCTTTGCTGTAAATCACTTGCCAGTTGACTGCTCTATTATACCATCTAATCCCCCCTCAGCATTTTAGAAAGGAAGAAACAACCTTCCTAAGGTTATTTAGGAAGGAGAAGAACCTTGCTAGGTGCTTGCTCCCTATGGGAAGGAAAGCTTTTGGCTTTTTCTAAATAGTACTGAATTACACAGAACCCAGCTGTCGAGGGTGACAGAAAAGGTCTGAGGTTTTGTAACAGGAGAAAAATCAGCGAGGCAAAAGCCAGTTAAATTCTACACATAACCTGCTTCCCTTACTCACAAAGCCCAGTCCCAAAAGGAGCAGGTCCAACATCACACAGGACAGTCTTTCTGTGATACCCATCTCTGAGGCAGGACGAGCCTGAAGACAGCAGAGAAAAACCAGCTCACGCTTTCCTCTGAGGCTGCCTCCACACCAGAGCTGTGCCATCCAAAGCTGATAACCAGGAGCTGTTCTACTCCTGGTCTTGTGCTTAACGAAAGGAGCTGGCAAGTCACATATAACTGAGCCACCTCCCTCCCATAACACCATCACTTCAACGCAGGACAGTTGATCCTGACTGTGCAGCTGTCTGAAGCCCATCCCCACTGCCTGCCAGACTCGGGGCATTTGGCTTCACTTGGCAGGCACTGGAGAGAGCAGGAACCCATGGACCATCCATGGTAAACAGGGATCATCCCCTCCCAACTCAGCAATGACCCGGACCAGCAGAGAAGAGGCAATCGAGCATGGTAAAGGCAGAGAAAGATAGCGGGGAGAGCAGAGGAGAAAGCGAAAGATCAGCTCGGCTCATATTTTATTAACGTGGAGGAGGTGCCACAGTCCTTCAGAGGAAGGATGCAGGGAGAAGGGTCTGCAAGAGCACTTGCAACAGGATGAAGATGGATGCCCAGATGGGGCATTCACACGGGGAAGCTATAAGAAGTGAGAAAGCAGACCCACTGCTGAGTGGGGTGTCTGTGCACATCTGCACATGCCAGCATGAAATACTATGCTTTGAGGCACGCAAGCATCCATTTTCACCTCACCCTTCTCAGGAGTGGTGGGTTGGATCCTGACAGTCCCCATCCTGTCTCCTGCCCCTGGAAGGCCCTGTTCTCACATTTTCCCATTTATTTCAAAGCTCGCAGACAGAAGCAGGAGAGGCAATTAAGTCTACATGCAGGTAAAAAGGGGCTCCCATGGGAAACAGTTTAAGAAACACTGCCTCTAATGGGAAATTTCACTCTTTTTCACTCTGGCTTTATGATCTACTCCAATGAGCTCTTTAAAAAAAATACACACACACACACACTTGCTATATATATATATATCTCCATCCAGATGAATGCTTTTGATCACTTAGCATAAATTTTTCTTGGCTGTAAAAGATGGCAGGCTGGGGAGACTAAATGAGAGCAGGGAAGAGCCGAGGCAGTTGGATCCCAGTTGTGTGGAGCCTGGCTGTGCTCCGTCAAAAACAAGGACAACGCCAGAGATAACCCTGGGAGATTCACATCACGTGAGGCCCTGCACACAGAACCACAATGACATAGTGGGTATATAACGTTGGCCAAATTCCCTAAGTAAGTGCTTGATGAAGTTCCTGCAGGCTTTGAGCAAAGATTTATTCTTTCCCCCTCCAAAGCACATAATGCCTCAGAGATGAAGATCTCAGCTGGCTTATTCGTTCATAGATTGTACCCACAAAAAATTCCCCCAGCTCTTCATAACCACAGAGAGTTTAATTCAAGAGCAGATTGGGACTTCTTGCTGAGTCTGCTGCTACAAGCCTGGATGGCAAAGTCACAAGCCTGGAAGCAAGGTAGAGATGAAGACAACCGTGTCCCTGTGCTGGTCACTGACACAAGACGGTCAGCCCAGCCACCCCCAGTGCTGTCCCATGTGGCAAGGCTCAGGTTCACCACCCATCAAAACAAACCCCAGGTGTATCATAGAATAGAATCATAGAATCATTATGGTTGGAAGGGACCTCCAGGGTCATCAAGTCCAACCTTTAACATACATCCAGCTCCACACTGGGCTAATAACAAACACCCTTGAGGCCTCAGAGAAATCATCCCAACTGTTCCTCACAGCAAACCTTCCCTCTAGGCAAATTCTGACCCCCGTTCTCCCCTGTGCATCTCAATATAACTTGGGCAGGACAGTTGCCCACTTTTTAGGCTGAAGAGCTTTCCTCAGCTTGACCCCAAAACCCAGTAACACCAGATGATCACATCCTGGTGAATCATGGAGGGATACAAAATAATAATAGGCAAGACAATCTGCTGGGAGATAACAAGACCCCACAGAAAATCTTACCCAGCAGGCTTCTTCAGGCAAAGGGAGCAGAGGAAATACTAAAGGGTGGAAGAAGGTAAATTACCAGAGTTAAGACATTTCAAATGACTGCTCCCTGCTGTGTTCAGCAGTTTTTCTTGATAGAGTCACTAATCACTGTAGTTTACTGAATGACCTTGTTGTGGCCATCTCATCTTCAGGGGACCACAGGCTGCAACAATCCCTGGTGCAGGGAGATGGTAACTCACAGCCATCAAATGCTGACTGCAGCCTGTCACAACAGGGCAAAGGAACAGCACATTTCATGCTAAAATGTCTCTGCAGAGGCGTTCATCATGTCCAACACACACAACAAGCATTGCACTCAGGGCAGAGATTAAGAGATTGGGGCAGAAATTCTCTTATATATACATTTAAAAATGCTGGCTGCCACAAGCTGAAAAAAAAAAGCTATAGAAAAATTAAATATTTACTTCTTCTGTTTGTTAATATCTTTCATTAGTTACTCAGCTGTAACAGTCATTAAAATGCTGAAAGGGAACTTCATGTAAATTCATCACTAGTCTGGGAATACTCCTGCATTTGTGAGCAGGCTGCACACTGCAGCAGAGCTCAGAGACTCAATTTCCCTACAGGCAAGGCCAAACGTCTGGTTCACTCACAATTTACAAATGATTATTTTTTTAATTAATCATTTATCAAAAAAAACCCCCACAAACAGCAGCAGGGCGTGAAAAGCAGCGCTGGTGTAAACAGAAGGCAGAGTCAATCCATCCCAACCTCACCCTGCAGCCGCTCGCAGGGAGGGACCTTCAAATGCTGCAATTCCAGGGATGGGAGATGGGGAAACACCCTTTGTGTTCTCTACAGCTACCATAAGGAAACAGATTATATATGTTTCTGTTAGGGCAAACCTCGTCTGTGTAAATTGGAGTTGCAACAGATCCGTGAAGCATATTGGGAGTCAAACACGATGCTGCTGCCCAACTGGCAGGTAGGGAGCAGGGGATGAGGAAAGGAGGGCAAACTCACACGTGCAGGAGGAGAGAAAACCTCTGATACACAATGCACCGAGGCTGGAAATGACACACAAAAATAACCCTGAAGGAAAGCGGCCATAGCCTGCCTGAGAGACACAGAACAATGAAAAGGGACTTGCTAAACAACTTTCTCAGCTCTCTGTAGTGACTTGGCTGTAACTAATCCCCTGCGTGCTGCTGCAGCCTGGGGCCACCTCAGCCCAAGGGAGGTTGGTGCTCTCAGCTCTGTGCTCCCAGACCACCAAAACATGACTGCCAGTGGCCGCACACTGACCCCTCTTTTGCCTTAGCTTGGATTAAGGAATTCAGGAACCCCAAACAAACCCCATGACTATCACACTTCCACCTCTCCTGGTGTTCAGCACTTGAATTTGCAGCTTGCTTGCTTGCTTGCCAAATGGCTCGCAGGAGAAGATGACATATCCACACACATGGAGCCTAGAAGTAAACTGCAAATGCACATGATTTGCACCCCTTCACACTGATTCTCTGTTCTCATCACTTTTAACCCAGGTTATACATTTCCTGTACTCCAAGGACAGATGTTTGAAAGGTGTACCTATTTCCAGGACCCCAGACCTCTCCTTACTTTGGCCTTGCCGTATCAGGCTGCTGGCCAATCTCTTGCCAAGCCAACAATTCTTCAAAAGGCAGTATAAACTGGTAAGAGCAGGTGGCAGCATGATATTTCAGCCTTGTTATAGTCTCCTGCTGGCTTTTATTATATTTCACAGGGCTAGGCTTGAAACATATAATCAGATTTCAAAGAGGCTGGAGGATTGTTGGCAGTCTATTTCACTCTTGACCACTGAGATTGTGAGATCTGTCTCTGCTGCTCCAAAAAAGAGAAGTTTTCCTCCTTCCAGCAATTAATTAAACAAACACATAACCTACAACACAACAACAAAGGATAACCAAGACAACCAGGACTTTTGTAGGGCTGGCTTTTACCAATGCTCCACCAGTGCTGCACCCCCACATGTTGCACAGGTGGCAAAGCAAAACTGGCCTCAAATTGGGAAATTCTTCTGGAGAGCAAAATACCCCACACATCCTAACCTACATTGTACCCCAGCATCCTAATATGAAACAGTAATCTGTCCTGTGAGGAAGGAGAAAGGGTCTTGAGGACAGTGGCAATGTAAATGAGGCAAGCTTCCAGGAAGAGCCTGCAGACTCCTGGAGGTTTAGAGGAACTGTCCTGAACGGTTATCCAGGTTCAGATCAAAGTGGGTTCTCAAAACTGGATGGCCTAAGCTTGAACTACTGCTCTTAAACTAATTTTAATACACTTGAGATATTTGCAACAACTTGCTGAACATGCCAGACATGCCAGCAGTGGGAAGGAGGGATGGTCACCAGCCCAGTGGGCAGCACGGGGGCCAGCACTTGGGAAGCCTTGGTTCAAAAACTTGCCATATTGCAATGTTTTGAGCAGGCCACAGGTTCCTTCATGTCTCAGATTCTTGTATGTAATTCTGAAACCATTACATGTTGAAGGCTGTGGGACAGGCAGGTCTCATGGCAATGAAGCCCCACATAACCTGCTCGGAGGGCCAGGAAGGGATTTCCTTGGGAGACAGAACACAAAATTGTGACTCTACCAACAGGCATCTCCCAAGACAGGTTTTTCCTTAGTATCATCAATTTAGCCAAGAGGGAGCAGTGACAGTGACAGAAGGGAATGTGGAGCAGTGACAGAGACACCCCACGTTGCTCCCGTGGCACCCAAGTCCATGCAGCAGCAGAGCCAGCTGTGCAGGGGGCCACTTGCAAATCACTGATGCAACAGCAGAAGCTGCAAGAAATACAAATACGGTTTGCCAGCCAGAAGCAGATATGTGTGAAGCCATGAAGAACAGCCAAAAACACCTCCTACGGCCCAGTAACAGGCAAACTGGGGCTTTGGGTTCGCCACATGGGAGGAGAGAATCACTCCAGTATTTCTACCCATTGCTGGACAAGGCGAACAAGAAATTCAATCCAATTGTCTGCATTTCACCACAAAAGTCCTATGATAGCTCAGCAACTGCAAATGAGGGAGGAAATCCATATTAACAGAAGCCACGGATAAGAAATATGCCTGGGTTCCAACTTTTTCTGGTGATTGGCCTTTTCTCTCCAGTACTTCCATTAGTGTTTCTAGTAGAGTAACCACTGCAACAGCTGTAACTCAACACAGTTCAGGAGGTGAAAAAGAATCCATAATGAAATGGCATTTAGTCTCAGGTTCGGGGCACTTTTGAAAGTTTTCTTATAAGGCAGATATCTCAGAGGAAAGCTATGACATGAATAACGTGTTGTTGAGTATTTTTTCTAAGCGAGAATAAAAGATTGCTGATCTGAGGTATTTCCTGCCATTATTTTCTTGTGTTTATGTTCTCTCCAATGCATCCTATTATAGCAAATCTGTTTGGAAGGGCTCCATTCCTGAAGATGATGCATACTCCAAGAATGCCTTCTGCCCAAGTAATAACCCTAAGGAAACCAGCTGTACCACTCATGTGCTTCGAGACAGCACCCAGACAAGGGTGCTACATAGGCAAACTCAGAGCACCTTGCAGACTGCACTGTAAATGTCCAATTATTTCATTTTCTGAAGCAAACGCTTTTTTCTAACCAATTTAGCAAGATCTGCATTTACATAAGAGGTATCCCACTTCAACTTTAATGCACAGGGACAGGACCTAAGATCAGTTTTCTATGAACATCTTCAGTGCTCACTCCAGTTCTTCAAAGATACAGCTAACCCACTCCCTGAAGGAGGACAGAGTAATAACTCATCCCCTTTATTTTTAGCCTAGCTCTTCCTTCAAAGCCCAGCAAGATATGTGGAGTTTTGCAGTGTGCAAAGAATCCCTGCTCATGATTAACATCTATGTGAATAATAAAGCTTTAATCTGGTTTGAGTCTGTTACCTACTGCTTCAGCAAGTTTAAAATCAGATGGGAGCAAGAGTAGCAAGGGTATCCAGCCAGCTTTCATATAACTCAAAGCAGTACTACGAGGCTTAATTAATTGAGATCACCAGATGAAAAACCTCATCATGCATATAAAGTGTAAAAGGTAAAACATCTGCTGGTGCTCAGACAGTATTGAGATGGGATGCTACATGGGAACCTCAGATAAACTTCAAAGAGGAGGACTGAGACCCATCTGCATATTAGAATTCCGTTCCTCCTGCTCCAGAGTCCCAACCTCAGCTGGATGCTGGGTCTGAAATACAACGGCAGGAACACAAGCGAAGCTCAGTGTTTTAATCATAGGCACCTAACCTCTACTTTCTTAGCCAAGTCTTCCAGTAAGCCCAACATGGATTGAGTTGTTCCTTTTACAACAGCCCAAGTGCAAAGGCAGCTCAGGCAGCAAATCAGGCCCCCAGACCAGTGCACAGGCTTTCCTTCATTTCACAGGTGGTCTCCGTGTCAGAAGACCTGTCTGAACAGAAGCAGGGAGGGCAAGACAACACATTCAGTCTATCTAAAGATTCTTTTAAAGGGCAGCTTGGTATTTGCCAGGCCTCCTGGGACATAAGTGACCCAGAGAAGGTCCCTGGCTGCACTTTAGGTTAGCCTTTCACCAGCCACAGCTGTGCTCAGATCCCGCTCAGACATCTGCTATCCTTCTGCCCAGGTACAGATCCTTCAAGCGATCCAATCTCTGCTGGAGTGGTAGACAGACTGCAAAAGTCATTCCCACCTCTCCTGTCTCATCAGGTAAGCCAAGCTGTTCTGTACACTGTCTAGCTTCTTAGCCATCACCTTTTCTCCTCCTCTACTCCCATATCCTCAAGTGCTTCAAGCCAGAGTGGTTGCTTTCTATTAAGCTATTGTAATTCATTTCTGTAAGCTCTGCACAGAGCCCTGGCACTCAGGCAGGCAACGAGAGTTCCTTCAGCTCTCACAGCCTCCTAAACAACACAGCAATGCTATAATGCTGACTGTATGAAGCAATTACCCCCAGAGATGCATGGCCATCCTGGGGGTGTCACAACCACGCAGGGAGGACAGGGATCCTGACCCCAGGCACTGAGCTGCTCACAGCACCACGTCCCAACACCGCTTCCCCAGCCGATGGCACCTGATTACATTGAGACAAACACTTCCAGTGATTGTCGTGGGTGACACACATCTATCTGCTCTCCAGTCTGAGATGTAAATATGATACTGATGGTTTTTCCCCAAGCATATATTTAGGCATAATATACTTTTAATGGCAAAAAGCTGCTTTGTTCCATGGGGGGGGTGAGGGGTGGAGGGTGTATATTTGATCCCTGTGCTTCAAACAGATCCAGGAATGGAATTTAATACATTTCTAAAATTAGGAACAGGTGCTGTGGAATGTTTAAACTAGCAGAGAAAATAATAAGTACACTCCAAGGAAGGTGACATGAAAAAAATGCTGAATGTTGTGGGAAAATGGAAATGCAGTAATGACTGCAGGACTTTGGGGACACACGGTTCCATGCCACAAATCCCCTGGGAAAGACAGCTCCCAGCGTGGGCACAGAGACATCTCTTCTACGTGAGCTAGAGAGAGAAAAGTAATAAATAACACCAGCTGGAGATAGAGCACATATGTCTTCTAGTATGAGAGAGACACATTTCACCTTAAAATATAAATCACAGTGCATGCAAACAGAAATCCCTTCCTTTTCTACCAAGTTTACCTTAAAATATTAAAGACAATAAGTACTTAAAGGTCAAGCTACATTTCACAGCTTCTTCTCTAACTCATAAGTTTCTTTCCACAGCTCCTTTGGCTTGGACAGTCAGGTTTCCTGGGAAGGCAATGCAGCCACTGCCTGCCAGGAGGCTGCAGCACCCTCCTGCAAACGCTGCATGGGGCCGTTGATTTGCTCAGTGTTGAGTGTTTCCATTCCAGTTCTCAAAAGTGATGGAAACGTCTCTCGTTGGCTCTTGGTGCCTTGTTTTATTATCAAAACCTTTATTTTTGGGTCGAACCCAAGTCAGCATCCTTTTGGAAATAACTGGTTCAGAATAAACATCTGCATCTCCTTTCCACACTGACTTACAGGACACCTCACTCGTAAGGAATGGTACCACATTCCCATATGGAAAGGTGCTATTCAGAGTGTCAGAAGTGGTTTCAGCCTCTCCCTTCAGCTCCATGCAGCAGTGCCTGATGTTAATGGCATTGTTACCCCCATTTGGCAGAGCATTATGCTGAGGTATAGAGTATGTTAAGCAACTTTTGCCTCTGGTCAAAGAAATAAATGCAAGAAGTGGAATTCATAGCCTGTGATCAGATCCTGCCTCACTCTTGTTGTGCACAGAAGAGCCCGTATTGTACTTGCAGATCACACATTTGCATTGCAAAGCCAGGAGCCATGTGTGTAAATGCCTGTATGTACAAGTACATGCACATTCGGCAGGCAGATCTTTGGAAAATTCGGTGCACCGTGTTCTGTCTACAAGTCAAAAGCCACCCCCAATTGCTAAATATTTATTACCGTGTATTGCAAGCATGCAGCTATGCAGAAAGACTCCCTTACTGTCTCCAGTGATTATTCAAGGGATGAGGAAAAGAAAGAATAGCCTTTGATAGTAGCAAAAAAAGCAAGTGTGGAGAAAACAATGTATTAAATCCTTTTCACAGCCAAGAGGCCAACGAAAATGCTATATATTTATAAAGGAAATGAAAACCTGTCAGGAACAAAATGAACTGAATAACAGAGCTTGGGCTGAATAAAGAGAAGAACTAAAGAACCAAAAACCTACTGGGGTGGAAAATACAGTATACTCTGCATCCCTGGAGAGAGTGGACATACAACCCATTTGGGTACCAGACACAGGAGTTCCCAGCCACTCGCTTCTTCTGATGATCTGCAGGCAAGGAACCAAACTCCACGTGAGGTCAGCAGATATCTTGTTCACAGGATGCATAATATTGAACCTACAGGAGCATCTTCTGTGCATTCCCAGTACAGGCACCCAGGGGGAACAGGAACCCCTGGGGTGGATGCACAGGTAGTTTGGTGCTCAGGATGCTGCTGCCTCCTGCTACCCGTCTCTGCAGAGCAGAAGTTCAAGAGATACAATCATGTGGTTGCACGGAGGTATGCACACAAGTGAGGTCTGGTTTCCACATGCCGAGTTCATGGCCCCATCTCTCTGCTGAGCCCACCAGGTGCCTGCATGTCTGTGGCTACAGCTTGGAGAAGGAGGAGGCGGCTGCGAGGGCAGACATCAGCTCCCAGCCCACACGAGAAGATACAGCCTTCGGGATACAGAGGTAAGAACCTTCTGGTTTGCCATAGAAAATGAGCTCACAGGCCAAAAGACCAATTGTATAGACTGGCCTGGGTCCTAATCCTGCAGCTGCAAGAGCTGGCTTGTCATTGTTCTGGATTCTCAAAGTTGGAAGAGTACCTGAAAAAAAATCACTAGGGAACTTAACTGTTCATAAAAACTCAAAAAACCCACAAATACTATAAACCCAAGTACTGCTACCTCAACAGAAACAAGACTTTTTAGTGTGCAGATGACTTGGATTCAAGATCTAGCATTAAATTATTTAGCTTTATGTTTCTAATTGAAGGAAGTTTGTGTGATTTCAAAAATAAACAACATAAGTATTCCATAATTCAGATATTTAATTACTATTACCATATTGATTGCAGGAAATAGGATTAACCACACATTGTATTTTGTCAGAGGATAATGTCAACAATCTCGAAGTGACAGCTACCTATGAATTAGCTAGCTGTACTGTAGGAAAAACAAAATACAAACCACAGCCATCAGAAAGGAAAATTCTTAATAAAACAGCATGCTCATCATCCAGCCTGGACTCCCCATTAAACCCCAGAGGGGAGTAGAAACTGTGTAAACATGCCAAGTTTAACTCGTGCTCAGGAGAAGAGAAGAAAGCTGGAAGGTCTTTATCTCTTGAAACTTTCCTTGCTCAGATGGTTCATCTGTGCAGTCATTCAAATGGGTCCAAACAACGAGTACTACGAAGAACAATAATGCTCCTTCTTTCCCCAGTTCCTACAGAAAGGTTTGCTGAACCACCAGGAGCTATCTGCTTGAACACGTTCCCCACAGCTTGCGTGTGGCAAGACCTGTGCAGCTGGCAAGACAACCTCCTCCTCCTCCCAGAACTTGCTCTGCTGGACACTGCTGCCACGGGGGATTGAGAAGTCATAGAAGACAGAAATACCTCCAATGTCAAACTCATCCAGGTTTCTGCCCTTGCTCCATTTTCTAGCACCCCCATGCCAAGGTCACACGGAGGACATGCCCATGGCAGGTGTGATGAGACACCATTAGGCATTTCCTACCAAATGAAGATTTCCAGAGCGGCCTGTTTCACACCCCTGCATGAGGATACTCCTCTACAGTCAGGAAGTCTACACTGTGCTGAACTCAAACCGTGAAGTACAGCCTGGATTCCAACAGCATGGAGTCCATCTCAGCTCTCAGCACAGACATACTTCTATTTCAGATGGGATCAGCAGAGGTGACGTTGCACGTTAATGAGAAGTGGTGGTTTCAAATCTGAAAAGATGCTTTTTAAAAGAAAAAGCAACTCGATGAGATGCACTGGTTTTGCATCTTCCTCACAACAGACTGCAGTCACTTCTGCTGTACATCAACAGAAGGGGAAGAGCGTAACAGGAAAATAGCACAGGCCTCTTCATCATACATGAAAGACAGGTTGAAAAATCTCCACAGAGGCACTTTAAAAATCTCTTGCTGTATAAAAGGCAATGCTCAGATACTCCTGTTATTTGCTCTTCATCATCTTGAGGGTTCAACAAATCCTCAACTGCATTGGTAGCTGTTGGACAGAGTCTGTATGGGAAGGTTGGCAGGCGTGGAGGGAGGGAAGGCGCCTGCGTTTCAGGGGTCTCCACAGGCAGGGACAGCCTCTCCGACCATTTCCCAAAGTGCAGCTTCACAAATCACACCTGTGGGTTTCACCAATCCTGCCTCACTCTTTCCCATCACCAGGCATAACATCAGAGGACCATGAAAATGCAAAACTCCCATTATACAGAGCAAAGGCATAAAAATGCCTGCATTTACCGTGCTACAACTTTAAAGCAGCCCCAGCACCCTGCAGATAAGCGAGTGGCCTCGGGGCAGCTCTATGAGCTGGGCAACACTTTGCAACAGAAATTTCCCAATGCCTTTTAGCCTTGAGAGCAGAGCAAATCCCTTCAACCTTAACTAGCATCCAAATTAGCAACTGAAGGAATCCCAAAGGACACCCCCGGAGAGATCAGCTCTGGCAGAAGGAATTAGCACTCTGTTCCTCCTCTCTGGATGGTCAAGCAGCACTTGTTTGCACTCACAGCTCACAGTGCGTGAGCCCTACACGCACGTGTTGCTCCTCAAGGGGACAGCCCTCGACAACATGTGCTGGAGTGAGTCCAGAGAAGGGCAACGAGGCTGGGGAGAGGTCTGGAGAACAAACTTTATGGAGCCTGGCTGAGGGAACTGGGGTTATTGAGCCTGGAGAAGAGGAGACTGAGAGGAGACCTTATTGCCCTCTACAACTAACAAAAAAAAAGGGGGTTGTAATGAGGCTGGTGTTGGTCTCTTCTCCCAAATAGCTGATGACAGGACGAGAGGAAACGGCCTCAAGTTCCATCAGGGGAAGTTTAGGTTGGAGATGAGGAAGAAGTTCTTTACTGAGAGGGTGGTTGGGCACTGGAATGGGCTGCCCAGGGAGGTGGTGGAGTCACCGTCCCTGGGGGTGTTCAAAAAAAGGGGTTGATGAGGCACTTGAGGCCATGGTCTGATGGTCCAATGGTTAGGAATATGATGGATAAAGGTTGGACTTGATGACCCTGAAGGTCCCTTCCAACCATAATGATTCTATGATTCTATGAACACCTTAAGGCCACCTGCCTCATGGTTAATGTAGCCCTTCCCACAGATTTGTTTGTCCAGGACCAACGCACTGGCCCCACCCCTGGGTTCAGCCCTTCCAGCCGTACCAGTACACCCAGTGCTCAACCCACAGGGCTGGCAAATCCCCCACGTGCACCCAGAAAGGTCGATTACTGCAGTGTTTTTACACGTAAGTAACTAAGAGCTGGTTTCTCAGATCGACTTTTACAGATTGATCCAAGGCCCAGCAGCACTCACCTCAGGCCTTGGCAAGCAAGAGCCACAGCCCGATTGCCAGTGATGCCCAGCATGTACAACAGCAGAAAACAACGGATAATTCTGGGCATTGTGGAAAATTCTGGTCATTATCTTTTTAAAATTCTGTATTACATGATTCAGCTACATAAAATCTTTCATCAGATGTGACAGAAAGCAAAACTGCTGTATTTACATAGAGTAGCACTTACCACATATGTTTGTGTGTGTGCATGCACCCTCCGTATGTTTTTCTAGAAAGCCTACAGGAATCAAAATCCATCTCCGTTTGAGATGGATAACCCTCACAGACTTCCCTGAAAATCCCTCTATTTGTCACTTCCTCGATGTTGCAAGCTTAACCAAATATCCTAAAACTGAAATACAAATCAGCACCAATGATTCTGCCCCGACTCCACCTAATCCAGACTTAAGAACCATTTATAAGCTTATTACCAACACTAGTAGGATCTCCTCACTCTCTCTAACCCAGCAAACCATGGCCAGCTGCTCAATTTACCCCAGATCTTGGCAACTCTAAGCAATATTAAGTTTTGATAGCGACGCTGGGCAAACAGGCTGAAGGCAAGCAGAGCCAGCCCTCCACAACCACCCTCCCACCAGGAGAAATTCCCATGTTCTGAAGTCATGGCAGACACCTCACCTCGTGTTCTCCACTCTGGAAAACATGAAGAGGCTCAACAAGAATCAGAAAGCAAAATACTTTATGGGACCTTCAGAGCACAGATAATCCTGCTGAACTGGAGGCAAGTGCATGTGAGCTATGATCTTACTGGCATCACAGAGGCCTGGTGGGATGACCCCTGTGACTGGAGTGTTGGAATGGAAGGTTACAGGCTCTTCAGGAAAGACAGTCAGGGAAGACAAGGAGGAGCTGTGTCAATGACCAGCTGGAGTGCATAAAGCTTCACCTGGGGATGGACAACAAGTTGACCGAGAGCTTATGGGTCAGGATTGAAGGGAAGACAGGGGACATTATAGTGGGTGTCTGCTACAGGCTGCCCAACCAACAAGACCAAACAGATGAAGCCCTTTATAGACAGACAGGAGTAGCCTCACGTTCACAATCCAGGAGGTTTCTGGAATGCATTGATGATAACTTCCGTCTCCAAGTGACAGAGGAGCCAATGAGGAGAGGTAATATGCTGGACCTTGTTGTCACCAACAAGGAGGGGCTTGTGGGGAATGTGAAGCTCAAGGGCAGCCTTGGCTGCAGTGACCATGAGCCAGTGGAGTTCAAGATCCTTAGGGCAGCAAGGAGAGCACACAGCAAGCTCACTACCCTGGACTTCAGGAGAGTGGACTTTGGCCTCCTGGGACCCCCTCGGTACAGTACCATGGGATAAAGGCCTGAAAGGAAAGTAAAAGGACCCAACAGCAGGAGATTTCATGGCTGTGTATAACATCTCCAGCAAAATAAGCTGAGGTTTTGGGCCCTGCACAGCCAGCAATTTGCTTCAGTCTATTTTTTGGCATACTGTGGGATCACACACCAACATACAGACTTTTTTACCCAATGTCGGTTCATAAAGAAGCAGAAGACATGAGCTACCACCAAGAACCTGTGGAGCTCTCCCGTGTCAGGCAAGGATCCTCTCCCCCAACAAAAGCCCTAAGGACTGGGGGCCTGACACCCATGTTGTCCATGCTGTAAGCACACCAGCCACTTCAAAAGCTAGCCCCCTGAGGAGTTAAATTTAGAGATGAACTCTCAAGTCCCACTTAAATCAGTGACAATTTTGTCATCAGTTGAAATGGGGCCAGGAACCTAGACCATGACTTAGCTGGTTTTTAAAAGGAGGACACCAAGGTGCAGCCCAGCTCTGCAGCTACTTTAACAGATACTTCTGCCTGTAATATCACGGATCAAAATATTTCCAGTAAAACAGGTACACAAATCAGTGTGCAAGCACATCTGCACCCTGAAGCCGTGCCACCTCGTACTGCAGTCCTGCCAGATCTAACAACAGAAGAAGGTCTGGCCGGGTCAGAGCAAGCTGCAGATCTCCCAGGCACATTCCAACACCACTAGAAGTACTGATGGGTCCTTGAAGCATTCGCCCCCCTACCCCTGCTAACCTAATGCCCCAGAAAGGCATCACACAACATAAACGTGGAAAGTTCAGATTTCCTGATAAGACACATAAAACCACAGTTCATGACTTCTTGCGATTTCAAAAATCCCATGGAAGGTGTCCTCAGTGGAAGTGACTTGAACCCCATCAGGTCCAAGTACAGGTAATCACCTTTTCTTCTGCCTAAACCCAACAGCTCCAAGTGCTCCGTCCCCACAGATTTGCCCACAAGTCTTCAGCACTTTGAAGAATTAACAGCTTCTAGCTTTGCAGAAGAGCCACCATGGAGCGAACACCACAAGGAGGACATCTGTGCTTGGCACAGCTTTAGGAGGTGCCAACAGCAGCTGGCCCCAAACCTCCATTTCTCTTGTTGCCCATTTTGCCCTCTTAAAATTCCAGACCATCTATATGATAAACTTATTAAATAGGGGCAGAAGTTCATAATTAGCAGTCTACAGAAACAAGACAGCACCCCTGATTAAAGAAGAGGGAAAGGAGGTGGTAGTTGACCCTGATAACAAAGTGACCAGCACAGCGAAGGTGTCCACGCTTCTGGTACTGACTCACCACAGCTGCTCTGCAGCCATCGCTCCTCTGCTCTGTCCATCACTGCAGCCATCAGCCTTTCACTCCATCCATCACTCCTTGGCTCTGTCCATCACTGCAGCCATCACTCCTTCGCTCCGTTCATCTCTGATACAGGAGCAGCTCTCAGAGTGCTGCAGATCCAGGCTTGTACATCTCCATGTACTCCTCCAGCATGGCTCAGAACTCCACACTGGCTGCAGCAGGAGAGGAGCCGACAGGACAGACCCACTGCTCCTGCCTTGCTGCCAACCTCCCTGTGGGACAGTGAGCAGCCCATGCTGACGCCGTTGGTGGGAGCAGAGCACCTCACTATGAGCTCACCTTTCATCACAATGGTGTGACTCACGTGTAAGCCCCTGTCACAAACTGATTAAGGGGGGTACCTGGGAGCCACACATCCCCAACCTCCTTCCACAGTGCCTCTTGCTTCCAAGTTTACAGTAAGCAATCTATTCCGAGAACCCAAGCACACTCTCCACGCTTAATGTAAAATATTAATGTCTCATTTGTTCAACAATTTTGTGGAAATTAAAACTTTTAGGTTAATCATACACTGAACAATTTTAATTAAAGCAGTTATAAAACAATTAATCCACGAGAGCAGGCTTGGATCCTTGCCAGCCTTATTGGTTTAATACACGTAGGCAAAGCTGATTTCTCCCCGTTTGACTTAATGAATGCTAATAAGTGACACAAAATATGCATGCAGTGCTCCTAATATAGCTAGTCCATCTGGTTTCACTTGCATTTTGTATTTGTCATTTTGCTTTGATAGAGAAATTGAAAATGAATTTTCCATGCTAGAAATTAAAAGAACTTTGTACCCTGCTTAATTTAAAATAATTTTTGCAAACCTTTGGGGGGAAAAAGGCAGCAATTCAGTACAGTACAGCAGACAGCTATTGCTTCGGCTGTTCCAAGGTTGGAAAAGAGCACAGGACAGAAATTCAAGACTGTACTGAGCAGCACCACAGCACTGAAGGAAGGAACAACACTTGCTCAGCTTTTTTTCCCTGGAATAGATTGTAATATAAAGGCAGAGGATAAAATATGATTTTAAACGCCTGAGACAAATCCTCCACTACTTCAATTTGTTCTGCATTACAACTTGTTTGATCCATTTGGGGACGTATTTGTTTGCCAAAGCAAGCAGAGCTCAAGCTCTTTGTTGAATATTTAATGTATGCCAAAATTTTTTATCTTTTTAGCACTTACATTTGCAGTCCATAGCCACATTACTTCAAACCATGCTCAGGACCATCACGGTTAGGTGCAACCACTCCACCTTGCCATTTAAAAGCCACCTGCAAAGGACCCTCACAGCTGAACTCATCTGCCTGCAGCTCAAACAGCCCTGAGAAGAGCCTGCTTTCTCCCAAGGACATGCCAAAAATGAAAAATGGGCTCTTCTCGGGGTAAAATCCATACAACAACTCATGTCATAATGAGATCATACACAATATGATCTATCACCAACAGAAAGTGGCCTCTATGGAGGCTCTAGTTCCCAACACACCACCACCAGCACCTTCTCTGCCATCCTTTCAGAAGGTCCTGACTGCCCCTTCAGAGTCCCTGTGGGTCCTTCCACTAACACCACTGGGGACTGGGGCAGCTGTAGGCACTTCCCCTTCCAAAACTGGCAGGAGGTACAGCTGCACCTGGTTAAACTGCAGACAGTTTCTTTCTTCCCTGCCTAAGGTCACTGTCCAATTCTGCTGCAGAGATGTCCCAAACGGTGACAACAGGGAGCCTATGAGAGCTTGAAAAACTAGCTCTGTTCCCAGGGGACCCATGTCCCAAATTCAATCATATCAGAATAAGCAGGAGGAAGGGAACCGTGTGTGCATGTCCTGAAAAGCGCATGCAAGACAAGGGAGAGCAGAAGAGGAGAGCACCACCAACCACTCCCTGACCATCACAACCCTTGTGATGTCACACCCTCACAAGGTGACGAAGGGAAAAACTTCTCTCAGCACTTCAGAAGTGCAGAAGTGATGATAAATCTGGGCACCAACCATTGGCATTGGCTGCTTAACGGAGTAATTGGTTTACGAGCCACTCGTGGGCTCACCTTGATTTACAATTTTTGAGTCACGTTCCTCCTGCCCTGATGAGATGTCTCCTGCTGCTTCTTGCAGGAAAGGTGCTCTGCCTATTGTGGGGAGGAAATTCAGGCAAACACCTGCACAAGGGTGGCAGCCTGAACCCCACACTTGTCCCACACCCAGCCTTTCATCTTGGATGACCTGAAGGCAACAAGACCTGGACACCTCCACGGTACAAGATGGAACCTCAGTCCACATTGGATTCCCAGGTGCTCACTAAAACCTCCAGCTCACCATGGCAGCACAAGAAGAAGCAGGAGTGTAGAAGGGAGTGTGAGGAAAAGACAAGAAGGGGGTGAAACAAATGGGAACAGCTTCAGCCAGATGAATAGCTGCCTTAAAATGATCTTGCTCACTGTTACTGAGCAAGATTTGGAAACCCATGCTTGAAATTAAGTCCTCTAACAGATGAGTGTAGCTGCAGCGCCTGGGGGAGGACAGCACCAAGCTGCTCCTTAGCCAGGGCTCAGAGCCCGTGACTTTACCAGGCTGCTTAACCCACCCAGCCACCTGGGGCAGCACCACAAGGAGTGGCAGAGCCCCCTTTTGCCCAGATTCCACTGCAGATCCCTGCGCCTGCAAGATCTCTGTGCTGATTGCTGGCTCACATCTTACTCATAGTTTATCCCACAGCAGTCTTGTCAACAATGATAGTGCATTTTTCTGCCAGAAGGATCCCAAAATAGCTCACAAATCACGCACACGCTGCCAGAGCCCATGCTCACGCAGAGCTGGGACTCCTGCTTGGGGTGATGCCCAAACAGGTACCAAAAAAGCCCCAAGAGATGAAGCTGCCAGGCAGCAGCAGCACTGCAGCACTTCCCATGTGTGTCCTGCCCAGCACAGCGGGGGAGATGCTGTGTTGCTGATCCTAACACCACACTGATGCACTGATCCTGTGCAAAGTCTGAGCAGAAAGCACAATCCAGCCCCAAAAATGAAATTAAATAGAGAGCCTGGTTTGACTCTCTGTGCCTTGAACTGAGAGCTCACCAACATGCTCTTTGTAAGTGCTAAATACCTTCTCTGTGGGTCACTTAGAAAAATACAGATGTGGCTCTTCTGCACTGAGACACTCTGCCAGAGCACTTGGGGTTTTTTTGGCTTTTTTTTTTTTTAAGTGTTTAAACATCCTACAAACACTGTTTAGGGAAGTCAGCAGGAGGTCAAATAGAAGCCTTGTGTCTCAGTGGATAACAATCCTTCTGTGAAATCGTTCCAGCAGGAATCGAGTCACTCTTACATCTCCCTCCCCACCTATTTTTATTTTATTTTAAAGGCATTTTAGCAAAGCTCGCTTTGAAGTTTAAACCTTCTGCTGCAACACCGCTTGCCAACAAGATAAAATATTTAGTATTGCTATATACTAAAATCATATCTCTAACAATACCTTCCACGCCTGACATAGCACAAAAGTTAATTCAGCCAACAAAGCAATACTTGCATTTTGTGTCTCAAGAAGCAGCAATTTATCTTTTTTGTATATATAAATTACATACACTATTGTGCCATTTAAACCTAAAACCTCCTGCTGTTAAATAGAGAATAGGAAGATCTTTAAACACA
The DNA here is from genome assembly GCA_013398125.1 of Aegotheles bennettii. Lineage (NCBI taxonomy): Eukaryota > Metazoa > Chordata > Aves > Caprimulgiformes > Aegothelidae > Aegotheles > Aegotheles bennettii. Next base: position 472,288 of record VZRW01010357.1, read on the forward strand.
GACAAAAAGATCAGAGCCACAGGGAGAGCTGTGTCAAATGCAGAAGAACATTACTAGCCTGGAAAAATAAATGCAAAACTCACAATGCTCCCCAGCAAATCCTCCCTGCGTCCTTCATCTTGTTGGGTTGGATGGGGTTTTTTGGCAGCAGCATCTCACTTCAGAATTAATGGCAACAGTCTCAGTTTGCTACTGCTCCAGTGCATGGGGCTTCAGCAAACCGCCAACCCAAAGCTGCAAAGTGTAGGTCCACCAGAGATGGGGCCACACAAGCTTTGGGGCACCCTTGCTCGGTGGTACCAGCATCCCACCCATGCTAGGGAAAAGTGCGTGAGGGAAACATGTCTCCATAAGGGCACTGGTACCCAGTACTGGTACCATGCAAAGGTACCCAGCTGAACACACTGGCAGATGGGGGATGAAGCACAGCCACTTGCAGGACGTGTTCGCACCACCTTTGCTATTTTCCAGTTTATTGTGCTTGGTGTGTAATGTTTAATGTCTGTGGCTGGCTGGCTCTGTTGGAGGGTCCCTGAGCAGAGGATGGCAAGCACTCAGCAACATGGATTACAGACATCAATGGGAAAACAAAACACTGCAGGTGAGGCCAGGCAATGCTCACCAGTGCCAATGGTGTACAAACAATGTCCTGTAGCTATTTAAAACCCTATCTCATACCTCCTGTGCCGTGCCTTGGAGCAGGTACACAGCAGCATAGTTAGCCAGCTCCATCCACAGCGAGGGAACATGAAGCTTCACCTCTGCTAACAGCTTTGCTGTCAGGAAAGGCAGCAATAGTGCAAGGGTTGGGGAACAGAAGGGAAACTCGTCTTGTAATCTGACCTTTGGGTTTGAACAAAACAATGGAAATGTTGCAATGACCACAATGTTTTGTTGGCAGGACTGTTTCTTCTTAGTTTTGTCTCCATTATAGGTCTTGCCTGCTTTAGTTGCATCTTAAAAACAAACTTGAAGAACCAGTAACTATCTCCCCCCAACCAAAACCATAACATCTGTTCCCATTTCTGCTCTTGCTTTTATAGGCTGCTCTTCACCGTGCAGAGAGGCCCCACCTCAGTGCCTCGTGTTCCACGTCCTCCCTCCCAGTCTAACACGATGCATTTTACTCTTTCACATAAAATCAGCTCAAACAGTCCCAAAACGTCTGTCTTTTCTCATCTCTTTGCTGGTATCTACAGCTCACAAACTTCTCTCCAAGCAATTCAATTCCCCTCTCACATATGCTCATGCACTTGATAATGCCATCTCCCAGCAAACCAACAGGCTCAGGGCTCCCAGACTCAAAAAAGGCAAACTAATTCAAAACAAATGCATAAACACGTTCCCCCTTTTAGCTCTGCAGGATGCAAACCAGAATGCTGCCAGTCTGAAATCAGCTCTCAGTTCCTGAGGGCATCTCCGTAGGTTTGCCTTGCCCCAGAAGGCATCTCCCTCCACTGGTGTCCACGACACCAGTTCAGATCTGATTTTCCTTCACATCCTCGTGTTCTCCCCACCTGGCCCTACCTTATTCTTGTTTCTTTCAAATATCATCTCCAACCTTTCTCTTCATTTCTCAAAGCTTCCTGATCAGAAGCTTTAAACACGTTCCACATCCTCCTCTGGACTTGGTGTCTCTCTGAACGCTGCCCGTAGCTGAAGTCTTTCCTGAGCAGCCTGACCCCAAGTGCACTGAGCAGAAGACATCATGGCCAGGGGCATTTTGCAATTGTGAGGCAAACAAAATCCAGACACTGCCAAATGAGTGTTACTTGCAGCATAAATAACTGCTTCTTATCAGTTTATTATTGCCAAAACAACAGTGTACGTATACACATCTATATATGTGCTTCTTTAAAGGTAGAGATAGGATTTTCATGTCAGCGATTTTATTTTGCTCTTCCTTGAAATTAAGGGCATAAATTCACCAAGTGCAAACTCCAGCTGGGAACAAGCATTTCTAAAAATTCATCCTCTGGTTTTCCATTTCGAGTTTCACCATAGCAAGAGCCTCGATCTTTATCTCACTTATGCCTGATGCAATTCCAAAGGCAGAAGCAGAAATACTACTAATTTAATCCAGCGTAAATGATGGATTTGCCTCGACAACATTGAGATCAATGGCACAGAATCAAGCCCAACTAATTCCAGCCCAACACCAGGATGGCAGCTCCTGTCATAAGCTGGTCTAGGCAAGTATTTGAACAGGGCCTCCATGTTATTGTTTCCTCCCTGCCTTGTGCAGCTGTTGCTACAACATGTTTTTAAGGAACCTGGAATCAGGGATCTGACTGCTGATGGAGCAACCTGATGGGTAAGGCAAGAGTAGGATTCTGCCATCACGGGAGGCAGAGAAAGGTGGAGCGAGACTTGCCCATTTCCTAGGAGATCAACACAGAGATCCATCCTTGGAAAAGCACCCCAAAACCACCGGGGAACACTGCTGTCTGCACCAAGAGCACCCAACAAGCCAACTGACCACCTGCATCCCCTGTGGCAGCTGGACCATGTGAAGGAAATGTGAAAATGATCTATGGGAATGAATCAAGTAACGGCAATAAAAGAACACTCCATCTGTGGGTGATCATACTTTTTAAGATGGATTAGCAAAATGACTGCTTATTTATGGAAAATAATGAATAGCCCAGTGCTTTTAGTTCGGGAAGGTACGCGGGGGGAAAAGCTGCGTGTTGCTGCAGCAGGTTTTTAAATAAACAGAAAACCCATGGAGATGTCATGTATCACGGCCAGGAATGAAACAGTCCCACGACTCTTATGAACATGACAAATGGCAGTTCTCAGAGAGCACACCAGGAACAGGAGCAAAGCAGGTAAAAGAGTCAAACAGAGGGAAAAGGAGACGTAGAGAAGAAAACGTGGGCTTGCTCAGCCTGGCTCCAGATTAATGCCCCAAACCAGGATTTTGAAGAATTCAAAAACAAAGGGAAGGAAACGCCGTCTCTGGACTAACCCTTGCACCGGGCTCTGTCTCGTGTCTCTGGACTCTGGCCAAGCCCCCGTGCACAAGCATCTGTATTCACACATGAGCTAAAGCAGAGACTGTCTAAAAGGAAGAGCAAAACTCTCATTCTGGGCTCCAGGATCTATCAATCAGACTTCAAACAGGTCAACACTAAGCCCTCAGAGCAGATTTCTGATTCTGGGTATTTTACCTATTATCAGACTCTAAGCACCTAAATCTTTAATGCATCTTTTCTCACCACCTATCAGTGAAGCAGAGAAGGGCTATTTGTTTTACAGAGTAGTGCAGAGAAAGAAAGGGATCACATTTCTGGGTCAAAATTTCCCTCCTGACACCACATGCTCTCTTTATTAAACATTGGCTGGAGATATTCAGAGATGCTTTTCCATGAGGAACCTCAGGAGCAAGGACTTAGACCAGATTTAGCTGTTCTTTACACCGGACCAAGTCCCCTGTCAGAAGGAAATTGAACCTGAGGTTCTCAACCACTCCTAAATATTACACATCCCCCTTCACCAGAAAACCACTGGATCAATCCCTGATATTTTACAAGTGATGAAGAAATAAAATAAAAAAGGTTGACACGGTCAAAGTGGTATCAGCAAATGTACTGCTAGGATTTTAACCCAACCAACTAGAATAGCAGCGTACCACCACAAAAGTAAAAATGCCTTTTAGAGATTAACTCTGTAAACTTAAATTTAATTTTACACTTGGGATTTCATTATGCAGCAGCGAGACACAGGCAAAGCGAGCGTGACGTTCTGCCAGGGCCATCATGACAATGGGATTAGGAACATCCCAAAGGCAACCAGCGTCCCCACGGACAGGCACAGTTTGTATCACAGCAGTGTAAGAGGAAAGCGGGGTCATTCAGGACAATGTGACCTCCAGTACACTTGGGGGGAAAAGGTTTAAGAAAAAGCAAAATGCTTCCCCCTGGATTAGCTTCCTTCCCAACCGCACCCAGCGAATCATGGAAGCAGATTAGTTCTGGGTGTTCATTCAAACCCTAATCCTCTCACCCCACTGCCGTTGCCTTCAGTGGCACTAATTCAGTGAAACAGGAGATCCCATACGAAAGGCCTCACAGCTCATCTTGATTCCAAAGTGACGACTGATAAAAACCAGGAGCTTATTCAAATTTCAGCTATTCCCGTGCAGAACCATGGAGGACGTTGCTTTGACACCAACATTGCTAAACAAAAACTACTTCAAGGACCCACAAATTCTTTTTAAAGTAAACAAAAAAATCAAAAACAAACAGAAAAAAAACAAAACAAAAACCAAAACAAAAAAAACCCACAAACCCACCCAAACATTCTTACTTTTTCTGCCTGTCACATTCCTGTTTGGACATCCAGGAGTAGCACAGCACTGAACAAAAAATACCACCACTCCTCGCAGCTCGTTCCTATACATGGGGAAGAGTTAGATGAAATCTCAAGCTCAGCATCCAAGCTTTTAAGAACCCAATCCAGCAGACTGCATGCAAACTTCTTTGGGGAACACAAAGAACAGGAGCTGAATAATACATAAAAATATACTATTGACAGAACCGCTTCTGCGCACACCACTTTCAATGTATCTGCTGGAAGCACTGGAGAATGTTTATGGAAAGCCTGCCCTGAGCTGGCTTGAAAGGCACCTTAACAAACAAAGGAAGTACATTAAAAAAATGCAGTGCTAAGACATTATCAAAACATGCATTATAGCTTGTGAAAGCCCTTTGCGAGCGAGTGCGTCTGCAGAGGATTGTGCAGAGCATTGATCTGTCTGTATTCTGGGCACTTTTCGGGTGATGCCTGACCGTAGTTTACAAGGGCAAGCTCATAGGTCTCTGTTGTTTATTTCTCTGCAGTCTTTTACTTGTCACCGATAATAGTTTTCAAGCCATCTAGCCTGGGAGGATTCAGATGGAGGTTTGCCAGGGGGAAGGGTCAAAGCAATAATGTGCTGACCAAGGTCAGAAATATTTAACTGCACCAAAAAAGGTTCTGGATAATCAAATAGTTGAAAATTAGTTTCATGACAAGGCTCAGATTGGGATGTTCTCCTTACACAGGATGTTTCTAAAGGGAAGGATGCTCCACCATTTGTCCGTCTCACCTGCTGCATGTTGAGTTTAACAATCCTGGCACGGCACCCTTCAACCTGCTCCTGCACCCTTGAAAAAGTCCCTGCTTGGCCCCAGCACTACAGAGCTTGCTACACGTGCAAGGGCAGGGGCCAAATCTATTCCTGAGCATCATACATCCCTCTGCTGCAGTCACCAGAGCTCCCACACCACCAGTAAGTGGTACAGGGTGAAGGTCAGACACGCAGCTCAAACTAAATACCGAAACCAAGATTGCTACAGAGTTGGCTGAGAGTTAAAACCTCCTGGATAGATAAAAATCACCCACAAAAACACACCCGAGTGCAAGCTCTTCTCTGCAAATCTGTATGAACAACAGCAATTTGTATTTCTGTCCTCTTTCCACTCTGCCAGCTGCTTTTTGCTTCATGTTTACTGGTAATGCAGCAGAGCATCAGCCCCCTGGATTTCAGTAAAGTATTTACTCACTCGGAAATGGGAAAACATTGCTCTTGTTAAAAATTCCCATCAGACTGAAGCAGATCTGCTCCTCAGATAATATAATGACACCGAGGTCCCCAAGAGAACCCCCTCCAAAGCTAATAAAGTGAAAACAAATCCAGTTACATTAGGTTAATTTAAAGAACTTCTCTTTTTTAAGTGTACGTGGAGAGAAAATGGAAGAAACCTACTAAATTAATTCCAGCATTATAAATTTGATTTAGCAAGTGCACTGCACACCACTGTGAGAGCAATAACAATATAGGAATGTTCTAAGCAGAGAAAATAAATTATTTCAAGGGGGTGGTGAGGGAAGAAATGATAAATGTGTGAGAGGAAACCTGCTCCAGTATTAATTAAAGTAGAGATCTGCTTTTCTGTTTGCATTCTGCTGCAATCATGAGGAACTGGAATTAACAGAGGCTCTAGACTCAATGGAGAGAAACAGCTGGAAATTCAGCCAAACCCATCCAGAGGTGCTTATTTCTTACCTCCAGCTACAAGGAGAGCCCTGAGTGACCAGCTCAGATTCCTGCTCCCACTCTTCGCACACCCAAGGCAGGACTGATGAACCCCATCTCTGTGGAGCAGTTGCAGTCCCAGCTACTACAAAGGAGCAAGACTTCACACTTAAAATCAATGAGTATACCCAAGCTACTGCTCCCAAAGGGGTTTTTAAACCCATCTAAAGTGAACAGTGATCAAGAAAGTGAAGTGCTTCAGCAAGCAAGCAAATTAACTCAGGGTAATATGAACTAAATGTGGGAGTAACTCCTTGTGTTATCCATGTCTAGTTCCTCAGGAGCCAGGAAGAAGCTGATCACGACACGTTCTGGACATCTCTTGCTGGGATCTCACTGGACAAACCCTCCCGCCTTGAGGCTGGAATGAGCACACTGGAAAATACTGAAGGACCCCAGACCAGCAAGCAAGGACAGCAGCGCTGTTCCCAGCATAACACCAACACAAGGATGCTCCCAGCCAAACGAGGCACCTACTTGTTTGCTCTGCAGAGATGCCAATATTGTTGCATTTTCCATGCACAGTCCCCAGGTAACTCATACTGTAATTTCTTTCATTTTCACAAGAACAGAGATCTTTTTTTTTTCTCTAGTCCCTGAAGATACTGACCCAAAACACAGCCGTTTAAAGCAATCCCATGTCTCCTTGCAAAGTAATTGGCATGTTTTCCTTTGGCTTGGTATCAATCACACTCACTTCTCAAACACCAGTAGCTGGTATGCACCTGCTGCGCCTACAGAACTTCCCCCAAATCAGTGGGAGATGTGAAACAACAACATTTGCCCAGCCACAAGGAATTGCCACCACTCCCAGGTCCTCTGGCACAGGGGGACCCACTCCTCCACCTCATGGCACCGTATGAAAAAAGCAAAAACAAATGCAGGAGCAAATTAATGAAAAACAGATAACACCACCCAAGGATGTATTCAATAATTAAAAATAAAAAGACAATGTAAGGAACAGCAAATTAATACACAAGCTCGGCTCTTTTCTATATAAAACATCTGTCAAAATACTCCAGTGTTTGCTTTGCTGTACAAGCAGGAGGTTATGATTTTGTAGATAGTCATAAAGCAGGGCAGTATTGTAAAAATTGGGGCTTTGCTTCATTGTCTCTACTGGTTTACAGTTACTAATTATGAAACTGCTAAGTGCCAAACGGTCAACAAGCAAATCTAATTCTTACTTAACTGCAGCCAGCCAAGTTGTGAATGCACTCACAACACACTGTTGCTCGCATGTGGAGTCGGGCAGATGAAAGGGAAGGCAGCACCAGGTCTCCCAGCCCCACGTTTGCACACACTCTGCCACCAGGCACATCAAGGCAGAGGAGAAAGTCTCCTTTTCTTCTGCCCTGGGCTCCTTCTTACAGGAACTGAGTAGTAGGACACAGAACATAGAATCATAGAATAGCTGGGGTTGGAAGGAACCTTTGAAGGCCATCTAGTCCACCACCCTGCAATGAGGGACATCTTTCACTAGACCACACTGCTCAGAGCCCAGTCCAATCTGACCTTGAACGTTTCCAGGGATGGGGCATCTCCCACCTCTCTGGGCAACCTGGGCCAGTGTTTCAACACTCTTGGAGTGAAAATTTTCTTCCTTCTGTCTACTCTGAGCACACCCCTCTTCTAGTTTAAAGCCATTCCCCCCTTGTCCTATCACTACAGGCCTTCCCAAAAGTCTGCCCCCTTCTTTCTTACGAGCCCTCTTTAAGTATGGAAAGGCTGCACTAAGGTCTCCCTGGAATACCCTGCTTTTCTTTAAAAGCCATGGGAGACATCCGTGCCGTGCAGAAGAGCTGACCACAACAGAGGCTCTAATCTCTTATAATGCCAGAATACGGCCCCTTTTCTCCAGCAGGGTATGGGAACTGGCTCCTTATTTCCATGGGCTGGAAAAGGGGTGAGAGATGGTGATGGTGTAGAGGTAACCCTGGGCTATGGCTCTGGAAGTAACCCTGCTGTGGGGCCATGTTATTCAGTTAAAAGCCCCCAGCAGGGCAGGAGCGAGGAGCTGTGCATTACTTAGGAGGAAAACGGATCCCACGTGCACAGCAGGGACGGAGAGGGAGGGAGGGAGGGAAGGAGGGAGGAAGGCTGGGATTTCTGCCACCTCGCCTGTCACACCAGAGCAGACGGCTCTGTTAAACAGCCAGGTGATAACGCCAGGAACAGGAATGGGGAGGAGGAGATGAAGCAAATCAGAGGCCAGCAGCTTCAGTGCAATTGTCAGAGCAGTTCCCACACCAGCACCCGGCTGGGCCAAGGGAGCAGCATCCAGTGAAACAATTTACCCCCTTCCCCTTGCAGGGCAGAAGCATCACGAGCTGAATCACACCGTGTGCTCTCTGGGGTGAATCCAAACAGACAGGGACTGGGTGCTGCTAGGAGTCAAGTAGCTGCTTCAAAGAGGGCTCTGCTCTATCTTTGCACCCTGGGGGCACTGTGGTCCCCACACAAAGGGCCAGTGCTGGGTCAACCTGTCCTGGGGCAGGATGCACACACTTATTGTGAGCATGGTGAGACCCTGGCCCAGGGTGCCCAGAGAAGCTGTGGCTGCCCCTCCCTGGCAGTGCTCAAGGCCAGGTTGGATGGGGCTTGGAGAAACCTGCTCTGGTGGGAGACGTTCATGCCCATGGCAGGGGGTTAGGACTGGATGAGCTTTAAGGTCCCTTCCAACCCAAAATATTCTGTCATTCTGATTCCCAAGCAACATGAGAAGGGCTACACCACATCTGCAAGCCCACCCTGAGACTCTGTCATAGAGGTAACTTCAGCCCTTCTCCAAGCTTGAAGCAGCAACAGTTTAAAGGCTGCAGTATCTCAAGAGGCATCAAATGTACTGTAGGACACGAAGGCTCAGTTTTGCCAAAACCTTGACTATTTACCCCAGGATGGGAAGTTTTGAACTGAGGCCTCTACGTGTTTCTTTCGTTCCTTTTTGTTCATTTGTTTGTTTCAGATTTTTTAATTGCATTGTTGCACTGAACTTTTCTGGGGCACCACATTACGATGCGTGCCACAGAGCCAGTCTGTGACAGTTCACCTTAAAGGATTAGGCAACCGCAGAAAGTATTATAGCAATGCAGTTTATATAGACCTGGAATGTATCCTCCAATGAGATTAACCTATCTAATAGGATTTGGGGAAGCTTTCAGGGCCATTAGGATGCCCCGTACATGCTAAAGGCTCCAGATGCTGTAACCATTTGATTTAATCTAATCAAGACTGCCTAGGTGTATTCTGCCAGTGGATGTTTCTGTCATTTTTGTATTACATCTCAATAGACAACTTTCATCCAAGTTCCATCGTGTACAAACAGGCAGCCACATTTGAGGCTAATCTTCAATTATAAGAGTCACTAATTATTAAAGCCTGGGTTTACAACTGGTTATAGTCTAATCCTGCATGGTATGGAGCATTCCTCTAAGTGCTGCTGAAGGGATGCTCAATGTCCTTCTCTTCCTTTATTTTACCATATAAACCATTTCACCCTGTTGTTATTTGTCATTCTTAGGAGGAACCCTCGGTGCCCCTGGGTACCAGGTGCTGTGCAGATCAGCAGTGCTAAGGATCAAACAGAAATAAAAACATTATCACAGTGCAAAGACACACAACTGGAGGCAGCTGCAGGCCAGCACGGAATGGGAGATTGTGGCTGGGAAGTGGGATGGAGGGGGCCTCTACAGACATCTCATTTGATAGCCAAAGACGATGCCATAAATCGCACTGATGAGCCCTTACCCTCTGCAAGTAAGCAAGGGATCAGCAAGTGCAGGAGTTGCCATCTGCTCGGGGGCTTTTAGCAGCTAACAAAAACATTTCTTTTCTCCACAGGTTAAACTGAGACCCTCAATATTCATACTTTAAATCCCAGCCTGGAGACAAAATCAAAGGCCACCTCCCAGGCTGAAGAGCATCCTTGGCTGACAGAGAAATAGAGAAGGTGTCTAACAGCCCCCCAAAAAACCTACATGAATCAACCGACTGTCAAATGTGCACACTCTGCTTCCACCAAGCAAAGAAAGCACCTGCAAGTGAGAGGGGCTGGAGCAACACCTGGAGCACCCAGGTATCTGCTGATTTGCCACCTCTGTCCTCACAACTCCAGGGCAAACCAAGATCTTTAAGAATCAAGAGACTGCACCAAAGAAAGTCCTGAGCACCCCTCGAGGTGAATTTGCTTACAGGACACCTTGGCTGTCAGATATCCACCCATGTCACTTTTAGCACATGAGGAGTAGCTTTAGCACCAACTTCAACCTGAATTGGGTTGGCTCAGCAATGCTGCAAATCGATTCAGCTTTCCTTGATATTTATTTTCCAGGACTAGTTTAGGCATCTCTTCCTCAGTGATATTCATCAGAGGAAAGGAGCAAAGATGAAAGCCTGTAGCAGCCTCTGGGCAGGATTTGTCCAACCCTGTAATTCAGCCCTGTAATTCAAACCAAAATTTGAGAGGTATGGGCACACCAAGAAATGTGAATCATTTCAGCTGATCCTTACTTATCAGGCCCTAAGGAAGGGAGTCCTCATTCCCTGAACGCCTTCTTACACAACTAACTTTTTTCTTGAATGGGTATGTCTCACATTATTTTCCAATGGAAGCAATTATTTTTTATAATCAAGGCTAAAAGGCCCAACATATGTCACTGACAAGGCACAAACATGACGTTCATCCAAAAGCCTTCAACCCTGCCCCTGCAGAAACCCCACCATCAGCAGCCTGCCTCTCCTGTGCTGCAGAACAGACATCACTCACCCCGTGGGGCTTGTGGAAAATCAAAATACAGCACAGGCACAGCACGTGGTGTAGCTTTGTTTTAGGGGCTGGCCCATATATAGCAATTTGTGGTTGAAAACAGCTAGTGGAGGTTACGGAACCAGCTTCTCAGGAGACACCAAAACAAAGTCAGGATGGGTGCAAGAAGGCAGATGCTCAGCTCTGTAATGCAGAGCAGCTTCACTGATTTCAACAGCTTCATATCCAGGTGTAATGATCACCAATGTCTGGCCTGGTGCATGTTGCCAAATACCAGGTGTTCCCCAAACCCCTGCCAAGGCACAGGAGACAGTAACAACAACTGAGCAAGTCAAGTGAGACCTATCACTGGCACATACTAATAACTTCACATGCAAATTACTGACTCATTCCAGCTCTCTTCCCTGTTGTATTAATAGGAAAACACGTTTAGCTCTCAGATTCCCTCAAAATGCTTAAACACTGCATTTGTTTTTAAATGAGAATTAAATCTGCATTCAGGAAGTTATTTTCGACTTAGGTTGGTGCTAACTCAAATCAAATTACAGTTTCGTTTTTCTTACACAAAAAGTTTTGCTACTTCTGGAAGCTCTGCCAGAAACAAGAGGTCCCATTGCCTAATTAAACCCACAGAGTCGAGCCATGCAGATCCTGGTCTGGCTCTGCCACAGGTGACCTTGAACAAGTCACTCCCTAGTGCCAGGACTGCCCTGTCCCACAGCAGAGCGCCCACAGTTATTTCATTTATACTCAGTGAATACTCTTGAGCCTTTGGGAAGAAAAGACTGAAGAAAGGCAAATAGTTACATGCTCATTGCTGCAGTCCAATACTCTTTTTTGCCTTAGGGTTTTTATAATGTCTTTTTCCCCCCTCTCTCCTTTCCTGTGCAAAGGGTGTTTGCTATAGGTTATGTCTCAGTTCCTTTGGGCTCTCTCCTGTTTAACGTTTCCCTCTTCCAGAGCGCTGCTAGGGCTTGGATGAGAGGGACCTGGAAGGGAGAAAAGCTCAGGACAGAGCCCCCATTTCGATGGGGACTAACCCCAATTCCTTAACCTGCCATTTAGCCACAAATTAAAAACCATTCCAAAGCAGTCTGTGACACTTATTCAAAGTTGCTTAAATTAACTAAAAGACCAATGCAACTCCTGTATCAAATCCAGCTGCTGCTTTAAAGAGGAAAAGAAATAAAATCCAGAAATCTTACAAACCCTACACAGCCCCATCACTGGCTACAGAAGCTCAAGCACAGCACTAAAGGAAATAATCTTTGAAAATTGCTGGGAGTAATCTTAAACACAACGGATGACCCACTACTGGTTTAGACCTTAAAAATCTCCACCTTCTTCTGAGCTCAGACTTCTGTGTCAGCTTTGCAAACTCTGCTCTTTAACAAAGCTGACATTAAAAAAGAGAGAAGCTATATCTGATCTCATCAGCCATTCTGTCTTTAAAGCATTTGACTACAATCCGCACCAGACATACTTAGCAAACTTTAAAATACAGCCTCTCAACATTGTTACAATTAAGTCACTCTGAAATGTCATGAAAAGCAATCTAGTCCCATTAAAATCTTCACACTCTCATTAAAAAAGCACTTACAGACTCGAAAATGTTCCTAATACATTATTTAAAGACACAAGATGTACAGTGACTAAAAACCTTGTACAGAGAGGGAATAGCAACAGTCTGCTTTAAAAAAGCCTGCGTGCGTGTAAATTTGTGTTATAATTAGGTAATTGGGAAAGTGCAGGTAGAAGGCAGTTTCTAATAGATTGGCTTTTGTCTAGGGTATTTATTTATTTATTTATTTCTATTTTATTAAAGAAAGAAGGGGAAACGGCGTTCTCTTTTTCTGGAAGGAAAAAAGCCCACTGTATGCAATTTGTGATCATTATGCAGATGACATATGCCAAAGCCACCTCTTTTCCTGGAAGGGGCAGGGAAAACCACAGACATCCTCCGACACCAGACAGACAAAGAAGGGGCCACTGGAAGTTGTGCCTGTGAGGACTGGAATAGCAGGAACAAAGACAAACAAGCTCACACTGTAAAAAAGTCACTGTCCTCCAACAAATGCCATACCCTTTTTTGATGTTAACAGCAGATGAAGGTATAAAATTTGCATCTTTATTGAGCCCACTGCTAGATGAACATTGTTCCTCCGGGGCCCAGAGCAATGAAACAACACTGCAGGCATCATCCAGCAAAGGCTCCCACTTCTCCCTGCACCTTGCCTCATTTAAATACTCTCATTTTAATAAGGTTTCTTGCAATTTTGGCCAGTGCAAGAAGGGAATCAGACTGCAGAGAGGCCTTCAGACTGCAGAAAAGAAATATGATTTGAATGAGTTGAAAGAACGAGAGAGAATCTAGAGAGATGGGTAATTGTGAGAGGGATTTCGGTTTTCAGTTACACCAGCACAAAGCCTCTTATTTCAGTAACTACAAACAAATTTGGGGTAGGGGAGCAAAGAAAAACATTATTTATTTTCTGAGAACAAGGGGCAAAAGCTCCTTAGAAATTCCCCATGTCCTACAAAAGTCTCCAATCAATCAAAATGAAAAAATAAAATAAAGAAATCAACCCAAGTCAACTTTTTGAAGGTTTTCCTTCTCCCCAAACCACAACCCCTTTGGGAAGCAGTTCTGTCCTTTAGGGCAGCGTGGTTCAGGAAGAGCACGAGGGCTCAGACCCGCCTGGCAGATGGCTCCAGCTACCTCTCTTGTCTTTTGCCCAGAAAAACATAGGGCACTGACCCAGTCAGAGTGTGCACCTCACTGGTGCTCTGCCAACAGCCTATGCTCAAGGTCTAAGGAAGACCAAAACAAGCTCAGTGCATAACAAGTCTACCCAGAATAATCAGCCACCTGCACAAGTTGTGACTAGGCATCTCCTGAGTCATGCTCTTCAGCAGCCTTGATCCATGTTTCTTCCACAAATGCTTTCAGCAGATTTCCAAACCCACATCAGCTTCTCACACCCACCCAGAGGTGATGATTTCCACAGCTCGCTGCCTGCTCACAGGAAGAAATATCTTCTTCTGCCTGTTCTGAGCCTCCTCACTTCATCTGACACCTCTAGGTCTTGTATGAAGAAAAGCTTGAACAGTCACTCTCCATCTACCTTATTCATGACTGTATCATCGTTTATCACGTTCCTGCTTAATCATCCCTTTTCCACAGTGAAGAGCTCTACTCTGTTCACCCATTCCTTACACTGAAGGTATTTTTTTCTCTCTCTGACAATCATCTTTACAGCCCCTTTTCTGTACCTCTTCCAGTTTTGTTATACTCTTTAGAGATGGGGGACACATTTAAGACATAGCAATCCATGGATGTGTACAGCAATATAATGACATTTTCTTTTTCTTCTCTATTTCTACTCAACCAGTGCTAATATTGCATTTATTCTGTGAATGCTCTTGAGCCCTGAACTGGTGTTTCCTTAGAATTGTCCTCAGAGGGCAGGGGAAGATCTGTGTGGAGGCTATATATCAACCAGGGGAGTGCCCTTCCTCTTCCTGTCTACAGTCCACAAGAGCTTGGATACCCAATGTCTGCATGCAGGTGGGCCAGAGCAGGACTGGAGGCACGTATCCCAACAGGGCTGGGATCCATCCTGCCCAGCTCTTGAGCCTTGACCAACCTGGGCTAAGACATTAGAGCTGAAGCACAAAGAGGTATCGTAATTATTTGTTACTCAAGATCCACAACGAACATCTCAAGGGACATTCAGAAACTTGGGGACTGTAGGCATTGCCAAAGCGTCTGGTTCAGGCTGCAGACCCCAGAACTAGAAAAAATAATACCACTCAGCTAAAGGGTCAGAATGACATTCAGCTTTTGACACCCTCAAGAGAGGACTACAAAAGCAATGAGTAGACTATATGGATTCATTTATCTCAGAGAATATCAAGTTTTTCTTAAGGAAAACCCATTGTAAGCAATTCATGATCATTATGCAGGTTACAGAAGGGCGGGGGAAAGTGCATGAGAAAAGGAGATGAAAGAGAGATGCATGAGCATCTTTTACAAATGCCAAAGACCTGATATAATATAATTTTGACTGCCAAATGCACTTCAGCTTTCAGGAAAATCAGTCATGACGGCTAGCAACTTCTCGAGTCAGTCACAGCACAGTTGCTGCTCAAATAAGCTCTCCTTAGCTTCTTGTCTCCACCTTGCAAAATCTGTTCCTGCTTTCGAACATGCCCATGGGTCCCTCCTGAACAAAGGTCACCAATTAAAGGGAACAGCACGATCCCACTGTGCCACACACCATTACTCGCCAGTGACCCAGTCCGCAGCACTGACTGGTCTTCACTTGTGAAGTGACTACATCTGGACCTGGGCACCAGCCTCTTACAGATCTCAATCTATACTCCAGCCCATGCAAAGCTCCTGCAACCATTCACCCTGGAAAGCAAAAGGAAGGCGTCTGAAATAATGACTGTCCTTGTATGAGGTTTATCACCCAACAACATCCTTCTCAGATGTGCTCTTTCCAGGAGAAAATCCCATCCCCACAAGCCCATCCTCTCACACTCTGACCCACCCCATTCAGGGCTTTTTTAGTAGACTTTAATGCTTGATGCAAATAGGAAAATATTACAGGGCATAAAATAGATAAAAACAATCTGGACATAGCTTATTACAGTGCTTTATCATTTAACACACAACAGAGGGATGTATTGTGAATATTCATCCTTACTGCCCAGAGAGGGCAAATCAGGCTGCCCATAGCAGGAGACAGCCTTCAGGCTCCTCTGAAGACAACAGTAAATGGTTCTGCTGGCTGAACAGACTCCTGCAATCAGACAAAAGCATCCAAAAAAACCCCCACCAAGTTTGAGGGTGAGATTCTACCCAAGCTGGCTGCAAAGCAAACCATGCACGGCAACACCTGCACAGAGAAAGGGGTGAGCTCCCATTCCATTCCTGCACGGAAACATCTGGGGGTGAAAGGGGATGGAGTTAAGCTTGGGCCAAGGGCATGATTTCTTCCCACAGTTTCTCTCCTTCTGGGGACTCAGTATTTCAAGCTGGGGGAATCACTCCAAAATCTCAGCAGAGAAGAGCCCAGACATTATTTCACATTTTTCCTCCAGCCCAGATAAAAGCAATTTGTTACATTTATTATTATTATTCCCTTCAATTTTAGGCATGCCTACAGCTTCCCCTTCCTACTGGAACCCTTTGCTGGAGGATGCAGGCTGGGGCCCTCGGCAGTGCTCACAGGCAATGCAGAGCAGCTCCTCGTCCCCCACAGCCATCAGCTTGTCTGGGAGGGAAGGACAAAGGGGTCTGACACAGTGGTGAAGGCAGCATGAATCCTGTCCATGAACACCACAGGAGCAGGGCTGGCCCCCAGATGACTCACCTGCCTCTCAAACATCACTTAGGACAGTGCTTTAGCCTTACAAGAGCAACAGAGGGTACTGCTCCAGGAGGGAACCCTCGGCTCTCTGGGACTGGCAATGCTCTGCACCATCGAGGCTGAAAACACCACGGAGATAGCTCAGCACTGAGCACAGGCATGTCCTCACACCTTGCACAGGAGACTTTGCTGAGGCAAAACCAGAAAATAAAGCAAACACAAGAAAGCCCAGGACTGAACAGCTCAGGAGGAAACGCTGGAGCACAGCATTTACACCTGCGTGTAAGGGCAAACAGCTCTCCTGTTCCCACTGCCACCCATGTCCACCTCTTCCACCCCCAGCTGCTCACTCATGGCACTCCCATTTACAGATTATTTTGGATTCTGTCTCAATTTATTTTTACATCCTTGTAAATCTTGTATGCTACTAAAATATTTGCTTCATAAACAAGTGTCTTTTCCAGGAAAGCAAGGTGAGGAACAGGTACACCCCTGAGGGCACCTGCCAGTCAAGCAAGCACCTCAGCACCTCAGAAGCATGCCCCATGAGAACAGGGCTCACTAGAAGAGCTGGCTGGCATGTCTGATGGGCAGATATCTGCTCAGTCAATGCCACGGGAGATCTGTTTCATGGCAAAACAATTGCTCGGAAAAATTCCATTTAAGTTACTATAACTTAACATTGTCCAAATGAAACCCCAGGGGCTACAGCTGAACCCTGGATGACTCTGTTGAGTCGAAGGGCATTTTTTGTATTTTTTGTCTTGCCTTGCTTTTTTTTAAAAAAAATATTCATTGATCTGAGCAAACATAATAATCACCATCTGTTGTGAACACAGTTGGAATGGGAAAGAAAAACAACAAAGGATCACATGCAAGGCTGGTGTAAACCAGCATAATTCCTCTGACCCCAGCAGATCCATTAACACTCAGGTAGAGTGTTCCATGCAATTCCTGTCCGAAACTGCTCCTAACATTACAAATGCACCTCTAGCCAGAGGGGTTTGGTTGGGTTTCTTTTGTGGCGCAGGGCTGCTTTTTCTTCCCTTTTGTTCTAATGCTCTTGTACACTAAGTGGAAAAGCATCTCGGATCTTGACATCCCACTTCACTAGAAAGATGTCACACGCAGCACCATCCGTGCCTCTGCCTGCCGAGTCAGGCAGTCAAGCACCTCCTCAGCCCCCTCCGCTACCGCGCTGAGCCACTGAATAAATTCCCTCAGCTCCCACAGAAGGTAAAAACAACAAAACACAAGCAGGAATGTTTAATGACTCAGTGCAACGGAAAATAAATGGCTTAAAAACACAAGTGTTCTTTGGGAAAGCAAGTCCTGCACTGCTGGAGATGGAACTGAAGGTGACTGGATCCTCAACCACTGCAGGTGCCCTTGCAGTGGGGCAGCCCAGTGTCTCCACCATGGACTTGCCCCACCAAGTGCTTGAGATCCTGCTCAGCTCCCCAGTCACCTGCCTGCTCCAATCCTCTGCTCCAAGCCTGTGCAGCATAGGGGACCCTGCCTGCTCTGGTTTATTATTGCAGATGCACTGGGTGGTGGCTTCATGGCTGGAGGGTAAGCAGAATGCACCATGCCCATGGTCACGTTGGCATGGTAAAAACAGCACCACCAGAGCTACTTAAAGGAGACACAGGTTTATCCTGAATCCAAACAGTCCTGACTCATGGGCACATTCTTACTGGGGACATGAATCAACTCATATCCACCTCACTCAAGGATAAATTGGGGAAACAGGCTTTGAAGAAAAAAGTCCTATTTCCATGTACCACTCAACTGATCAACATCTTGCAAAATGCTTAGAAAACTCCAGCCCTGTTCACCTCAGCAGAGGCTGGAGCAAGATGAGAGGTTGATATTGGATGTCAGGATCAGCTCTAGCAGCCCTGAACAAGGTCAAGAGCAGAAACCATGGCAGTTCCATGCCATTTTTAAATGGCTTGGGTATCACAGCTTGAGACACCCAACGCAACACAAACCAGCAACATCCTGGTGTATTTGATAACACACACAGGGAAAAAAAGCAGCAAAAATACAGGTGGGATTTTCCAACATGGACATTCAAAGGCAACAGATGAGCGAGGCTGGGATACTAAGCAGTCACCACTGCTCTTAAAAAAAAACCAAAACCAAACCACACACTGCTGCCCCCCCAGTTGCTACCTTACTTTCATTCCCATTTCGACAGAACTTGTGCAGCCAGAATACTAACAACACTAGAGAATGGTACAGACCACCCAGAGTCCAGGATGAGACTCTGCAAATGTTAGAGGAATTGATTCTGAGCAACAGGGGGATTTTTGCTAGATTTGGAACATTTTTATGGGTTCTGGTGAAAGCCAGCACTGAAATGCCGCTGGACTTCAAGTGGAATGGGATCTCTCATATCACTGGAGCAGGAAACAAACTGTAGGAAAGCTCAGATGTGGTGTAGGATGAATAGCAATTGGTTTCTATCTCTGGTGACTTGCGAATTCATTATTACACTCCTTCTAAAGCATATCACACTGATCTCAAACCTTCATGCTGTCACGGGTTTCCTGGACAAGGAGAATTATTTTGGTATTAATCCTGCACTAGATTTAGCAGTGCCTCAGATGCTGAAACTCAGCATGAGAGCCAATCTCACTGATTTCTCTGCCTGACTTTTCTTGGCTCCCTCTACAAGTACTGACAGGTATTTATAAGACCCTGGCATTGTTCAGCCCAGGACAATTAGCATTATTTTGTAAAAAAGGACTTTTAAGTTCATGCAACCATACCATGACACTGTGCACATTGCAGTCGTCAGGCTAACAGACAGGGGTTACATTACCCACTGCTTTATAATACACCTATTATACACATTTTTCCTGGATAACATTAAGCCTGAGTCTTTTGTAGACCTCGGGGAGCCTTCTCTCTGATGAGGTGGATCTGGCTATAAAAGGCAGAGTGACCTAAAATCAGAGGCTTAAAGTGTTGCATAACCTTTGAAATAAAAAAAAAATAAAAATTACAAATTAAATTTCCAAATAAACCAGGACCTCAAGGGAAGAGTCTCAGCTCAGTATTCGGGAGCCTTTAGCCACATGTTTCCAGCTAACATTTAACGTAGCTGGAAGGCTAAATCCCCCCCTCTCAAGCAGGAATATGGCCTTTAGGTTTCCTGTCCCAAGGGATTAAGAATGAAGAAGTGGGTTATTTGCATTTACACCTGAAAAATGTGTACTGCCAGATACTGAAAGAAAAAATGAGTAAATATTAATTTTACTCCACAAAATCGAGAGAGTGGACAAAAAAAAAACAGCTCTCAAGATAAATCATTCAACACTTAGGGCTTGTCAGCCTGCTTCTATCACTCCACAACACAAGACTTTGGGTAGACCTCTCCACCATCAGGTCTGGATTTAAAAAAAAAGAATAAACCCTAAATTTCCTACCTTGACATTTTCACATTGAATCAGGGATCTAACAGTAGGTGCAAGGCTCCCTGCAAACCAACAGCATCAACCATGTGGCATAAGCCCAATTTCACAACTGATGGGCCAGGTTATTTTATGGCATCCAGTGTCTGTGCCACAGCAGAGCTATCTCTGCCTGCCCCAAAACCAACAAAATCCCAAACACCACCATGGCAGTAGAGCACTGCAGCCTGGTTTTTGGTTGATTTGAGGCACAGGAAGATTTTTGCCTAGTTGCTCTCTGCCCTGCAGATGAAGGCCAGAGGAACCAGAATGAAAATTAAAATCCTCAGTGTGTTTGAACCACGAGTACTCTTATGTCTCTATACACTTTATCCTGTACAAAAGATGATCACAGAGCTAAAATTCAGTCCAAGCCCTCTGTTTTCACAGGGATACTGTGAATAAAAGGCGTGAACAACCCAGAAGGAAACGGGACTGACCTGTCCCTCACTCTCTCTTCAAACACAAACTTCATCCCTGGCTCTCGGAACAACAGGCTGTTTTATCAGCAGCAGGTCTGCTCTATCTAGGGCACCACCTTGATATTATGTCTAATTTCAGAGGCAGAGGAAATAGAGGCTCTTGAAAGCATTGCTCCCCCTCGGCGGGCTGAGCCGGGCGGCGAGCTGGAGCCCCGAGGAGCCGCCGGACGGTTTCCATCGGCTCGAGGCACACGGTGCAACCGCACAAAAGCCGAAAATGAGACTTTATGTACAGGCACACACACAGGGAAAATTGCTATCAATTATGCTAGTTAATTATACATTATAATAGAATTAGAGTAAACCCTCCTCATTATCTCCCGGTTCAGACCCTGCTCCGCAGCACGCTGACCACATGCTGTACTAATGCCAATAGCCCTCTCGCATTAACCTTTATCTGCGCCTCGCAGCTCCGCTCTTTGCGTATCGGGCTTGTTTTGACCTTGTTCCTGGCTGACCTTTCATTGAAATCTAACATTTGTAGCAGTCCAGGAGACTGGCTCATCTCCCACACGGCCTTGCTACCACGGTACATTTTTCCACGGGATCTGTAACACAGGACACCTTGTTTTTGCCTTGTTACCAGGATCCTCGCCTGCCATCAGAAGTCCTCTGCCTTGCACCTTGCTGACATGACCAAGACAGCTTACAACTGCTGCTGTATGTTCGGTTATTAAGTGGAAATCCTGAGGGATGCTTCATTATTATTATTATTATTTTACGCAGAGGCTGTCAAAAAGGGATAATTGCACACATGCCCACAAGCAGCAGCACCGAGTTCCCTGGCTGTGCCTCTCGCAGCCGCAGCAGCCAGGACACCCAGCCCCCCAAACCAGCCTGCATCCTCAAAACTGTGATTGCAGGAGAGTAAAGGGGTCTTTTAATACAGCCAGAGGAAGCATTTTACTGCCAGAGATTCAAAGCAACAGTATTTAGTGCAGATGCCTGTGTGAGAACCTGGGCTCCTGCGAGCAACACATCCTTAAGCATCTCTGACAAGTCCTGACTCCACACACTCGCACTGCGAGGACAAAATCATCTCCATGCACAGGAGGAAGCCCTGACCTGCATAATATTTGCTCTACAAAGTAAATATGCTCTCTTTTTTTTTTCTTTTTAAATAGAAATTGAGAAAGGAACCCAGAATAAAGTTCTCCTTCAAAGAACTACAGAGGAAAACCCAACAGGAGGAAGAAGAGTCCTTCCAAAGAGGGCAAAGTCCCAACTGCCACACAACAGATTTCACACAGCAGTGCAGTAAAGACAATAATTTAAATTCTCAGGAGTGGGGGAGGCATGGTTTAACAGAATTCCCTCCTTTTGTACTACATTAATAATGCAAAGCTGCAAACAGCATGCTGGTTTCAATCTCTGCTGTGCCTTCCCTATAACCTTCCCTATCAACTTTCATGGAGGTGTAGATGTCAAGAGATGGAGACTGAAAATTACATTTGTGAGGGAAGGTGTAGGAGCAGATTTTTGGCTTGTTGTGTTATGAAGACAGACTGACTGAAGGTTTAGCTCAAAAATGGCCGAAGCTTCCAACTTGGCAAAGGGAGGTATTAATAAAAAAAAAAATACCCTCAAAATGTATAAAAACAATTAAGCTAAATGCACACCTAATGGCATAGAAAAGTTTGCTTCATGGGAACTTCCTCTACTGTACCAGCATACTGTATTCAAGACAAAACCAAGGCAGTTACGAGGATGAAACGCACCAAACACATCAGAAACAGATGAATTTGTGTTTCGAAGCAGATCTGGTAATGATCACACACACACCCCCCATCAGGCAGAGCTCCCCAGCTCCGCTCTGCCCGCACCAGAGATACAAAAGGATGAACCCTGAGCACCCGCTGAAGGCCCACGGTAGATGCAGACCCCTCTCAGCCCCCCAGCACACACAGGCCAGCATGTGCCACCACCAGAAATGCTGTGATGACAGGGAAAGAGCTTTTTTTTCCACCCTGACCCCTACTTCTCCCGAGATACAACGCTTAAACAACTCAACATTTAAGGATCAGCGACAGAAGACACAAATAGCTGTATTTTTTAAAATTGCTTTAACATTTTAAACCCTCAAATGTCATCCAAAATAACTGCAGTCAGCTTGAAAAGATGGTATTTTTCACTTTGTAGATGTCCAGCAGAAGACCTGTGCAGGGTCTACGTCTCACTTTCAAACAGTATCATTGCCATCTTGCAACTGAAACTCTGCTTTCTTCAGGGAGGTTTAATGAATGGAGGGGGAAGAGATGCTCTGAGCCCAAGGAAAACGAAGGCCATGCCACTTCATCCTTGGGGAACCAAGGAGTCCTTGGCAAAAAAGCCACCAACTGCTTCCACCAGGAGCAGAAGACATGAACCCAACACTGGCTGAAGAGCAGGGAATCTGCTGGCTGTGTCTAATGGAGCCTCTCCCCTGATTCTGTGCTCTCCCCCAGCCCCTTCCGACAAGTGAGATCATCTGGCCTTTAAACAGGGTTCACAGCACTTGATCCCAAACCCACGGAGCAAGGGAAAGTGGAGCGAGCAGGCCAGCGTGTCAGGTGTTTGGCTGAGATGCTCTTTTAATACCTGCCAGGTTTTCAAAAGGCTTTTTATGCATTAGATCCACCCTTTTTTTAATACTATGAGAACAGAACTGCACTTACGGGGGAAAGGCGCATAAAAAAGGTAATAAACATTTAATGATCCAATAATTGGTTATATCAGAGTAATCACTGTTCAGTAATTAACTCCCATTCCTGCTTGCTCATTTGATATTTTCTGTACCCTTTGATAGGTTCCTGTGACTATCAGCATTCCTTAGAAACTCTTACACTGAAACCTTTTGATGAAGCTAAAAAGCAACGATACCATTAATCACTACATGTGTCCCAGTGGCTTTCAGACTCTGAGACAGGGCCTTTCCTCTCTGAACATTGCTCCTCAGCTGTCTTTAATACAGCCAATTGGCCCTAGGATTTGAGATTTTCTCCCTTACTTCTTCATGTTACAGGGAAAAATGAATTAGCCATACATTTTCTGTGCCAAGGGGTTAGTGGGAAAGCACACCAACATAAAATTACATCTTGAAAGATAACAACAAAATAATTACAATGCACTGTCATGGAAGAATACAGGGAACAGCTGGCATGTTGTTGCAACGTAAAACTAGAATTAAACTCAGGTTAGTGTCATTTCCAACTAACTGCCACCAGTAAGCAAGAGAAGACAGCACTGGGCTTCTGCTACAGCCTTCCACAACCAGTCTGCTCTTACCTGCAGCAACACAAAGCAGTGGGAGAGCAGAGTGTGCTGGCACGGCTGCATGTCATCCACAGCAATCATCCTGTGGCTTAGGAAAGAGGGTGAGGGCTCTCCTTGCAGGAGTGCCCAGAAGAGCAGCTCTATCCAAATGGGTACTTCTCCAGCTCTGCTCCTAAATCTAGCCAACAGTGGCAAGAATTTTAGGACAAACTCATATAAGGGAAGGAGGCTTCAGTTGTGGTCTTTAACGACTAAAAAAATACATTACACAATGTACACCTCTACAGTAGCAGCTCTGTGATTTAACAGCTCTAAATTTGTTTAAGAAAGATGATGATACAGAAATGCTGACCTCTATGTTGTCCAAGATATTACTGCCTGGGGAGGGGGGAGCTAAATTCAGGTTACTTTCCTTGGAGTGAATTTTAATCTCAGGTCGCACCAGAGTAGAGCCAAAGTAATGCCATGGCATTTCCTCATACTCTACGCTTACTGCAGCCAGACGTTTGTTCAACAAAAAGTTCTTTCTTGAGTCAAATATCTGCTGAACCTAAAACTAGTAAAGCTATTTTTTCTCCTGAAGGAATCTTTTACCATACATTTATTTGCAGTTGCCACCATTATACACCAAATCAGATCCACTGCCCTTGGCTGTCAGGATCTCTGAGCAAAGAGGTGCTTTTCTTCCGAACCATGTAAGCACCTCCATTAGCACAGATCACAGAGCAGTAACTTTTGCCTCAAAGGTTTTAAAAGATCAGGGGTCACGGAAGAACACAAGAAAGAAGACCTTCTTCAGAAGTCAAATATTCTGCCTTAATTGTCCATATTATGCAAGATGCTGGTATTGCAACATTCCATTTTTAACTGCTCCTATATAAATTAATGAAATGAAAGTCAGTTAGCAGAAGGAATACTGATATTGAACATGAAATATCAAGTTAATCAAAAACCCACGCACAAAGCAGTCAATTAAGCCCTGCACTGGCTAGCAGGATTTCCTAAAGCATGCTGAGTTTGAGCTAAGGTGTTTGCAGATCAGAACTGGAGGGAATGTAAGTTGTTTGTATGTTACTCATGCACTTGAAGGCATTAGTAGTGATGGCGAGGGAGGGAGACAGGGAAACAGATTGAAAGGGGCAGGAAAATTAGAGAGAGCTCCTTGCCATTAATGGAAAAATAACTGCAGAGTGCTGTAACAGATTTCTCCTCTTTTGTATGCATAGGAATATTTATTTAATCAATGTTCTGTAACAAACAGGCCTCTGGTGAGCTATTGTGGAGAGTGAACTCCATTCAGAGAGTGGTGATTTGAATCTTGCCACCTGTTTGGCTGGTATTGGAGAAAGCAACAATATGTGGCTGGATGGGAAGGAGTCTGCACCCAGGGGGAGGAGGAAGCACCCCCCCGGTAGCTTCCCATAGGAATTACCCAAAATAATGCTACTTGCCAGAGAAATCTTGATGACTCGTCATTAACAGGACTTACTGCAAGCAAGGCTGCAAAGTTCACCAGAAACAAAATTCAATCCCATACAGCAGAGGCTTCAGTTGCCAGAGTTCACACTGACACTGTATGTTGCACCCAGACCTGAACCTGTGCCCAGATCCAAAACCATCCCACACCCTCCCCATGCAGATGCACCCTTCCATTCAGGCACCAGGCAAGGGACAGGCTAAGCAGGAAAGCTTCCAACAAAGGGGGCTCACGGCAGCCTACAGTGCAGCCAGGCTGCTCCCCCCTCCACCTCCATCCTGCTGCTACCTGCAGCCACCCCACCAAGCTGTCTGCTGGGGCTTTCTCAGCCCATCCAGGTGTGCTCCAGCAAGCAGCCGTGTCCCACACCCCACGGCTGGATGCTGAGCTGCATCAGGAGGCAGAGCTCAGACCCTGGGGCCACAGCTTGGCCCTGCTGCCTCAGGTGCTGGAGCTGTCTCACCATCAGTCAACTGCCTGAAGGCTCTAAAAGACGCCCCCCCTACGCCCCTCTCCCAACCTTTCCCTCAAAATAAATGAATTTTTAAAATGTCACTCTTAGGAAGCCTCGCATTAAGGATATATTTATGTATAAACTTAATAACACCCTGCTCCTGGCTGCATTTCAGCATATACTCACTTTAAGTGCACTGTGCTGTGATTTTTAACAATGTATTCAAGCACTGCCCCAAAGAGGGACTGATTTAAACATATGTATAAAATACTGCCCTTAAATAAAGCCCTGACAAAAGCTTGATGCAAAACCTGGGGATATTAATGGGAGCTTCTCACTGGCCTAGGTTTCTGTGCTTTTCATTTCTGCACTGTTCACTGCAAAAACACACCATGTACATGAACTTCAGGGTCATCTTACACAAACCTATCACAAAGCAGCTTTGCTCGTAAATTCATTACACCAGGATTAAAACCTCCTGCATTTATTTTTTTATAGGCCAGTTGGTAACAGAGATACCAGTTTCATGACATATTATACCTGCAGACCCTGGAACTAATGACAGACCCAATTTGTTTATCACCATCACAGCTGTCAATACATCCTTTACCATTGCTCATAGCTAGAACGAGAGTTTCTTCTCTATTCTGCAATAGATTTAAGGAAATGTACTACCATAAGCCAGCCCTGATATCCACCACAGCTGGGACAGATAACATTGTAAGTGATTTAAAACTGAACCAAGCCATAACTAAGCAACACTAACTTTTACATCATTAATAATCGTAACAGTATAAAGAGAAATTAAGCACTCATCAGAATTTCACTGCATTACCCTTCACATCAGATTTCCTTAACAAAGTGATTTCTCTCAACAATTTTAAAGTAAAATTATAGCTTTATTTTAAAAGGTATTTGACAATAATACAAGTGCCTTCTGTTATTTAAATATGTGTCCTAGCCAAGTCCTGCTAAGTGTACAGAAGCACTGGTGT
This sequence comes from Aegotheles bennettii, assembly GCA_013398125.1. NCBI lineage: Eukaryota > Metazoa > Chordata > Aves > Caprimulgiformes > Aegothelidae > Aegotheles > Aegotheles bennettii. The sequence goes on from VZRW01010357.1 coordinate 498,634, forward strand.
CTTGATGTCCTACAGTTAAATTATGTAGATACTTTATGTTAACCACTTACCATTTGAGCACCCTGGAGATGCTAATTAAGTAGCCAGGCAATCTCTAAAGACACGAAGTATTATTAAACCCATTTTGCAGACAGGACAAGTCAGCTACAGCAAAACCAACCCTCTAGGCTCAAGGTGACACCCACGCACTTATCTGACTTTCCATTAAATAGCGTCTCACAAATCAGCATTGTCCCCATAGGCCTGTTTTTCTCAGTCAAGAAACCCAGACCTACAAGCCTGGACACAGCATCTCCCATGAGCATAGGCATGGATCCGAGCCCAACACTGTCCTTACTCAGCACAACCACAGAGCAGGTGCTCGCCTGGTGCGGTGAGGGGAGTGACTGCTTCAAGGTTACGAAAGACGACTGTGCTTCCACGGAAACAAACTCACATCTCCCAGGGATCAGCTCGGCATCTTAATTACAGAGTGTGTTTGAAGGACAAGAGATAGCTGAGGAGTTGTTTTGGGAGGGACCTGCACAAAGCCCAACGCAACAGCAAGCGCCTGTGGCAGGAGGTGAAGGTGGCCATGGGCAAGCAGGACCCAGCCTGAGTCAGTGTCCCGGCTGGGCAGAGGGCTAAACTGAGTAGGCTGCAAAAAGTAAGACAAATATAATAACAAAACTGAAAAAGAAGGATCTTCTTTATGTTTATTTTCCCCATCCCTCTCGACCTTTCCCCTTTTGACGGTATAAAGAGCACAATCATCCATCCAGCCTGGAGAGAGCCTGTGTGCCACATCCTAGGACATGGGCATCCCACGATGCAAACACCACACTGACCCTCACTGAGAGAGGCACCACAGACCTCAAACCTGCCCCAGGAAACCCACACTTAGAGCCGTGGGAGCAGAAAGACAGGTAAAAGCTGAACAGATTGCTCTATACTCTGAAAGGTGTGGAGCTGTATTGTGTAAACACATCCTTTGTATTGGAACACAAAACAAATACCCAAAATACTCAGAGTAGCAGCCCAGCACAGAGGACTGAAAAAAAGAAAAAAAAAAGAACAAACTTAAAAACAAATTTAAAATTTCAAAGCCAATTTTGTGGTTTTTACACTCTGTGTATTTTTCCATGTTGTAACTGGCACTTCCCTCCAAGACTTCTTGAAAGTCTTGTCAGTGCGGCTGGCAAGCCCTGACCAAGCTCAGCAAGAGAAGCAGGGTGAGGTAGGACCATGGCCCTGGAACATAGGAGCAGCCCATACCACGTACAGCAGTGTGAGAGGTGCCTCCTTCCCCGTGTATTTGAAAGGATATTATGTCAGATACATTCAATAAATAACCAAACCCTTCCCTAACCTGCAACATAAACCAACACAGTCAAGTGCAGCCTATCCACGTGAAAATGTGGTGACCCATACTCTAACATTGTAATCTAATCCTTGAACTAAAGACAATTTAATGCCTTTACAAATCCATATGTTTTCTAATACCACCATTGCTGTCAGCAGACTACAGGAGAGCCTCTTTGAAGATGGAAGTAAAATGACAAAGCACATCATTGTGAAGGCAATTATATGCTGCAGTAACCATTTTACAATGGCCCATATGGGCTGTATTTCAACAATGCAATTTCCAAATCTGCCTTAGCAAACATATATCTCTGTCTCAATCCCAGGTAGATTTTGCAAAACAAAATAATACTGCAGCCAGAACAAATCCAAAATACAGATGGCAGATGTAAAAATATGTCAACAAGGACACCAGAGCAATTTTTTGTCAGAGTACCAAACAAAGAGAGCAGCCACAGCAGACCTTATGAGCCTATTCACAGCAAAGCTACCCATTCAAGGGACTTAGAGACCTAGTTTTATCAGAAATCTGATTATACACTCGCATGCTTTCCTATGCAGCTGCCCAATCCACTGTCACAGTCGTCGTCCCATCCGCCTCCCCGGAGGCTGCAGGGCAGGGTAACCAGAATTCCAGTTTAGAAGCTAAAATCAGACATGAACCAAGGCCGTGCAGGCTTCCATCAAATCACCTCTGACATCGAGGACTAGAGCCTAACCAAAGGGAACTGAATAAAAAAGAAACATCACATCCTTAAACTCCTTACACTGCAGTTTCAAACTGCTCCGTGTCCCTTGCTGCTCAGGCTCCGCTGCAGGAACTGTGGCCATGCCATCACCCCAGCATCACCTCCAGCAGCCTCAGGGCTGCTCTCTGCCCAGTCCCTTTGGGGACACAGGCCAGCAAAACTGCACCTCCAGCCCAAAACTTCTCCCTCCTGCTCACAGAGGAGCTGGAGGCAGGGCTGATGAGCAGCCTTCACAGGGCAAAACTACACAAAAGCTCCACTCTGGTGAAAAGTGGTTTTAATTTTGTTCCTTTTGAGCAACCCCCACAGCAGTTCTCCATGGCTTACGGAGGCTCTGGGCTGGATATCTGTTTTGGGATACCTCTGTGTCAGTGACACCCTTTTTCTAGGGGCACTGGAGTGGGCCACGGGGGATCAATAACCAGACAGACAGGAGGGGCTCAGAATCCCAAAGGGCCACACACTTGACCTACAGGTGAGGTCCAGGCTGCAGGACACCAGTTGGTCAGTCCCACATGAACATCTTTCTCCCTGAAGTGAAATAGCAATAAAAAATGTCTTAAGCTGTCTATAACAGACAGAAACAGTACAGGTAAAATTTCACAAGTTCATTGCCAATTCATTAGCAACAAACCAGTTGCATCGTAGATCTTCCATTCCAACACCAAGAGCAGCACACGTGGAACATCCTCCCCACCACGCACATGGAGTGCTGACCAAGAAAGCAGCGACCCAGGGCAACGTGTAACTGGGTATTCAGTAGCCAGCTCCAGCAAAGTACATGATCCAGTTCTTATCACTGTCAGCTCCTCAAAATGATCCAGTGAAGCCGGGCTAGAGCATTTCAAAGACTTTAATCCATGTGAAATATTACTTCCTGGAACCGGAAATTCAATCCCTAGCAATGAAAACAAAAAGCACACTCATAAATGTACCTTTCAACTCAGCCAACACAGCCATAGTTAGGCACTTTCTCTCTCAAAAAAACCCCTTTACTCATTAATACAGAGGAAACTTGAAATGATTGCTGTAATTGCAGTTAAAAAATTAATCATGTTTTGAGATAAATGCAGATAAAAGCATGTTTTACTAATTATCTTTTGAAGCTTCCGCTCATGAAACATTAAAGGTGGAGGAAAAGTTGTTGAAGACAAAAATCCTACCATCTGAAATCACTTTGAAGTCACATACCTCATATGAATGATCCTTAATGTCCATATATATTAAAAACGGAATCTTTTGAATTCAGAAGAAGTGTAACAAAACATGCCCATTGGAGCTCTCACGCAGACAGCTTTCTGAAAACAGGAGCACTTTGCAGCCACCTCTGCACAGAGTCACAACCCCACAGCCCCAGGCAGGAGAAGGCTCATAACTGCCATGCAGCTGGCTGGGTTTCCTTCTGCTTCCTCCCTGACTGGGGCAAGGAACTTCAAGCTGAATTCAAGAATTTTTGGCTTCATTGAGCTCTCTAGAGCTACAGTCACATCAATCTACTTTTAACTTAAGACTAGCCCAAGCGTCTGCCACCAACCGAGGAGGTGCCTGGAAGCAGAGGAGAGATGTGTGTCTCTAGGATGGAGAAAACACCACCAATTCCACAAAAGGTATGATTTTTCAGTTTTAAGGTTCCAGCATCAGCTTTTTAACAGAAAACCTTAACCAGCAGCCATATGAGGATTATACCCAAGCCACATCAGGACCCATTTACATCCCTGGGGCTTTTAAAGGAATGCAGGTTATCTGGGGTGCAAATTTACTCAAAAGCAAGGCTGGTGCTTCCATTCACAGGCCTGGAACTAACCAGGCGAGTAATTCTCTTCCTGCTCCATACCAACAGCCTGTTTTATATCTGTATATCAGATGATTTCTAAGAGCCCCAAGAGCGTTAATTCAGAGAGCAAACCTATTGACTGCAGGCTTAAATTCACTACAAAGGTGTCCACAACTCCACTGCAACTTGAAACAAGTTGAAAAATACTATTACATAAAATTGCTAAGATACTTTATAGCCACTTCACAGACCCAGTAAGGATTTACATCAGATTTTAATTGTGTCACTGTATCTGAACCGTATACATTTTAAGAGGGGTTTCCTTACTGGCAATCACCTGCAGTGTGACAGATCCCAAGTTTCTTATCACACTGCAGTTTTCAAAAGCATTGAACTGAGCCCAAATGCTACAGAAAGTCAATGTCAAGGCCTCTTTAGTCCTCTAGAGTTTCAAGAGTTAGGACAGATCTGGAACAGCCCAGCTGACACCTCCTTCCTAAGGGACTGGTCCCACTGTAAAGAATATTATTCTCTGGCTGTCACCTGCACTGTATTTCTTCTTGCTCCTCTCCCCACCCCTCTGTATCCCAGAATCCCAGACTGGTTTGGGTTGGACGGGACCTTAAGGCTCAGCCAGTGCCACCCCCTGCCACGGGCAGGGACACCTCCCACCAGACCAGGTTGCTCCAAGCCCCATCCAACCTGGCCTTGAACACTGCCAGAGAAGGGCAGCCAGAGCTCATGAAGCATCAGTGACAGCAAATTAATAAATTCTCCTGTTGCTACAAACCTGAACAAGGCTAGGTAAAAGATTAAATAGCTGGATTTTTCACAACTGCACATCCAAGGAAATTTGCCAATGTCTTTTTATTTGCATATCTGGCAGACTGCCCCACACAACTAATAGATAAGTGACAGCATACAGGTGTATTAGTTTAGAGTTTGCCTCTAATCTCGAGGTGTCAATTTGCTTCTGTTTTAATTACATCCATCTTGATATGTTATTACAACCTCATGAAACTTCTTCATTATGTGAATGGCTATAAATACATACACATGACAAACAGTTGTTATAAATTTTCTGGTTCAGCAGTGGAGGCACAATATCTTAGCCCACACATCATGTACATTTAAAGTTTCAGTGCTCCCTCTTCTCTCTCCTTCTCTCCTCTCCCCTTTCCCTTCCTTCTCTTTTCTTTCATCCAATTCCAAGACTTATTTTTTTTTCTATATTTAATGGATCCTCTGAAATTCCTTCACTAGTAGCAGTGTTCTGATACAAATACTATCAACTTACAGAGTCATTTCAGCACATGTGTGTCCTTCTGGGCTGTGCCTCTGTGAGAATGTCTGTTTGTCATTAGGCAAATATAAGAAGATTGCACCGAGGTCTTATAAACATGCAAAGATCCACTTTTGTAGCTACATAATTCACTGAGTTTTTCAACACACATTCTGAGGTTGAAAACTTGGCAAATCCATCCACCAGATGTATCTTTCAGATCCCAGAACTCATTAAAATTTACTTTTTTTCATGTTTTTTTTAAAAAGTCCAGCAGACTCAGCTGTTGAGCCACATTAATTGCATTTTTATTATTTTTTTTCCATAGTTAAAATGACTAATGCTGGAAGAGTCACTGCCTACAAGCACAATAGCCAGCCAGTAAAATTTACTAGGACTTTTAATCATTCAGTAATACCCAAATCACATAAAATAAAGAGAGGCAATTTGGTCCCCTCAAAACAGACGGTTTTGATTTTCAGTATTTATTTTGAATTTTCTTTAAGGAAAGAAAAGAGAAGAGAAAAGGCACAATTTCACACCAAAAGATTCCATTCAAAGGTCAAAGTGCCCTTGACATGCATTAAAAACCACAACACTAACAGAGTTACAACATAAATCGTCCCCAACAGCAGCACTTCTTCGCTTGCCTTCTCACCACACAGACTCCTTGGAGGTCAGAACTACTTTCGCTGCCTCCAGCCCTCCGTGCCTGCTCAATGGACGCCACATCATGCCCGACCACTCAACACATCTGGCCAGCTCTGGAGCAAGCTGGAGAGCGTCTGTTACCCAGCTCTTGCAGCAGCGGCACCTCCCAGCTCCTTCCCCTGGGCCTTCTGCAAGCTGGGGACCAGATGGCAGTTTCTGGAGGACCCTTGAAGGACACTCATGGCACCCTCCAGAGACACTTGGTGTGCAGAAGCCAAGACAAAGGTGACAGAAGTGGTCAGGAGCCAGGTGAACTACAGAGCCTACATCCTCCCACTTGGACATTCCTGTTCCATAGCAAGGAGCCGGGTCCTTTAGCCACCTCTCCTCTGCTCCCACCATCCATGTAAGAAAACTGAAGCAGACTCTGAGTGAAAGGACTCAGGTCACTTAGGACTTCCAGAGCGAAAATAAATAAAAATCAATGCCTTGAGCAATTATCACCATGTTTGTAAGGCATTTAAGTCTCAGCAAGAGGACACGGTGTGCAAACAGCAAAACACTGTCAAAACTTGCCAGGAGGGAGAAGTTAAACTGCTTGCACTTCATACCCAGGGGCATGGCCCTCCCACACCTGCGAGCGGGCCAGGAGAAGCTGGTGGCAACCACTTCTGCCTCATTAGTTCCATTTCACTGACAAAGAAATTAAAACATCTTTATTATACCAGGAGGATGAGTTAGCAGCTGCAGGATGCTCCAGAGCAACCTGCAAGCTGGGTCACCCAGAGCCCCAAGGGTGGGTCACCTGGGACATGGTAACCCAAACATGTTTCAAAGTCTGATACAACTCTGCTACACTTACTCTGCAACACAAGGAGCACCTCTCCAGAACTTCAGCAGCCTAAAAACTAACCTAACCCAGAACCTCCTGGAGCCTGCTTCTATTCAGCTCTCCGACTGAGGCGTACACTGTCGTCCTGCAGCACCCACAAACCCAACCCAGATGGTTTCACTGAAATGATTCCCCACACAGGACACACCTCAAAGGCTGAAGATGTTTGCTTGTTTTCATGAGCTCATCCAACAAATAACAAGCTCAGGCTTGTGGATGGGGAAGACGGCTCAGCGGTGGTTTTATAGCCAAACCCGCAAGACCCCTTTGCTACCAAATAAAAGCACCAAAAGAGGCAATTTACAAAAGTACTGATTCTAGAGCAGAAGTAACTTCCACTTCGAGAAGCTGGCAAACACATGTGAGACAGATTAATGGGCATCCATTTCTGCAGAGAACACCAACTGATCTCCTGCATGGCTGTGGAGTAACTATTCCCACTCGGACTTGGGATATTAATCACATCAGTAACATGTGCATCAGCCAGCATCACACACTCCCAAGTTCAGACAGCCAGGAACCTGGGCACATCAGGTATCAATACACCTCTGCACATCTCCCACACCTTTGTCTCAGGAGATTTTAAAACCAGTAGGACCAAGATGCACATGAAATACCAAAGAAATCTGCAGGACACATACACCACACAATGTGATGAAATGAAACCTGATTGGCAAAAACCCAAACAGAAAAATATATGCAGTGCCAAAAAATAATCTGCTTTCTTTTGCTGACTTACTCCACCACCCCTGCGGAGAGGAGAGAACCAAAACTCATTCCTGTATCTAACAGACTAAAGGTTTACCCTTTCGGTTAAAACCTTCTCTCTCCACCACCTAAGTCTGTGAACTTCAGCAGTAGTGTTGCCAAGATACAAGGAGAAAAATCTCGATATCAAGGTACCACACTATTTAAAGGCAAATAGTACAGCAGAGCTGAGGATCTGACAAATTGCCACTGCACATTCTGCTGTTACAGCAAAACAAATCCCTACCTGCATTAGCCATTACTCCCAAAGTGGATTTTCATATCCATTTCACAACAAAGGAGTTTCGAGGACTATGATGTTCTGAAGTGGTCTTCACCACCACTTGGCGTGGAGTCAAAATGACAACAAACTGACTACAGAAAAAATGCATACAGCTGGTAATTTGTGGTGCATACCGAGCCAAGTCCCAACGAGAACACAGATACTGAGCTGATAAATCATAAGGATGACGTACAAGAACACAGGGAACCGTTGGAAGCAATTTCCCCTCGCGGAACCAAGGCGACGCTGCCTCAGCAAAGCACTGCAGTTCAAGTAAAGGAAAAGGGAGAGTTAAACATCTCCACATTTCAGCCCGCAACTTCCTAACTCCATTACCTTTTTATTAATTGCATTTGAGACTGCACTAAACTTGAGCTTGGGCTATTTTTAAAACCTATCTGACTCAACTTATTGTTGCTCAGAACAAAGATTAAACTTCTAATTTAGTTGCAGATAATTACAAGGCTGCAGGTCAGCCCCCCGGTGTAATGTGGCAGGGTCTTCCAGTCAAACTGATAGAAACAGCCCCTAAAAAAAAAATAAAAATAGTAGTTGGAGACAGGGGGGAAACCAGGGCCATCTCATTGAGTGAAGAATCGCTCTGCCTTACTCCCAGCTGACGAGTTTACCAGGTTTAACGACTTTTTAAGTGGGGACAGATTTTGCTGAGTATTCCCCTCATCCTGACGCAGGGCTCTCACCAAGGAGCACTTATGTACACAGCGATGGATCTTACCTGAAACTTCCACTTTTGGTAACAACATCCCCCTCTAGTTCTCAGTGTTCCCATCCAGTCCCTGATATTTCTCTATTGATCTCAGTGTTGTAACTCAATCTTTCAATTACTCAGCCCCTTGATGTCTTTCTGCTGATGTTTTTTTTGCCTTTCCCTAGTGATCATTTTCCTTCCAAGTTCCTGATCCTTTACCCTTATTTTATAAATCTGTTTCTTTACACTCCCCGATCCCAGCAGAGGCCCCAGATATTTAATGAGAAAGGGCTTACTTTCTCACCCAAGTAACAGGGAAAAAAGAAAAGATGCCAAGATAAAGAAGGATAAGGGTGTCTTTTGTCCTATTGATATGTGGCGTAATTCCCATTAACATTAATCTTCAAGACTGAGGCCACTGGAGACTGCTTGAATCACATTTATCTAAAGAACTCGTCCTTACAGTTTAAACTCTTCCTTCTTCAACTCAAGGCCATTGTGCCTCCTATTACCACCTACAGGAATGGCAAAAATCCCCACCTTCATTATACTGTTATCTTCAGGAGTTTAAAAGAATATTTATGCAACAATTGTAATCCTTGGTGATCACCTGCCCAAGAGACAGTTCCAGCTCTTCAGAAGTCAGTGGGAGTTGTGGGTGCCTCAACTCCCATAAAGGTATCAGGCTTTTAAAAGTAATTTTACAGTGTTTTAAAGTATTCAGGTGCCCAAATGATAGTAACATAGGTTTTGAAAACTACCCAGGAGGTTCCTTTTGTGGAATATGCATCCTGCTGTTTTCAGTCCCGTTTTCAGTTTGGGTTGATGCTTTTCCAGGTCTGGTCGTTGAGGGTTTTCACCAAGAGATTCAGTTGCTCTGTCAAGGTTATCTCAAAATTTGATCTCAGGTCAATTTACTGTTTCCTCTAAATACACAGTGAAAATAATAAGCACATTGCTACATATGATATCCCAGTGTCACACAAAACCTAATGCATCCACAGATATCTTCATTTAGTTACTCCCTTCTTTTCTCTGCTGGTCTAAATCTGCAGACTTGCATGTGCAAACAGAGACTAGGACAAACACCTAAGCATCTAAGCAGTCAATAAACACTAGAAGGGCTACCAAGATTTGCTGACAGCACTGAACAAACACCTAATGTTATGATGCTGCTGCGGCAAGGCATGAAGATCAAATTCCTTTTGAAATATGAAGAGATAGAGACAAGGCAGAACAAACTTGCTTGAAATCTCAGAGAATTTAAGTAAACAGCCTAATCAGGCCAGCTACAAGGCTGGTGAGAAGAGAATGATTTGGGGAAGAAAACCACACTGCAAGCCAGTCATTCTGGTGTCCAGCTCCAAGCTCCTGCTGTCACACAGCCAAGTTATTTCTATTTTCAGTGGGCCGTGCCTAGCAATGGGTATCACGCAGCAGTTATTAAAGCAAATTCCTGCATTCAGATGCACACACAGAACTGCACTGTCAGGGCACACGGACACACAACTGAGACCTCAGTATCTTCCACACCTTCCTGTTACTTCCACATTTTGTTTGTGTAGCAGCAGTGTCTCTATCAGCTGTTCAGCTTTACTCCATCCAGTCTCCTATTATCTGTCCAACATGCAGAAGTGCCGTAGCCAACATCTGCCTAAACCACACAAATGCACTGGAACAATTGCTTAAAAATTATTTACACTAGGTGGATGGAATCCTCTGAAACAGAATTTGAAGCTCATTAAACAGCTCCTTGACAAATATTTGTCAGCATTTCTCATTTGTAATTAATTATATCGGGCTTTACCTGACGATAATTTAGCATGGTCTCAAAACAGACTAATGCCTGCGTGCTGAACAGAAACTGGCTCAGCAAATGCACGGTGAGAAATTGTGCCAGTTTTATGAAACAATAATCCCCATTTATATGCAAGTCCTCCCACCCCACAGCACTTCTATCCGTGCCTTATAAATATCTGTGTCCCATTTCAGGCTTGTCAGATGAACTGCCTGAGCTGAAGCTAAACAAACATCCGCAAAAAAAACTCATTACCTTACTCAGTGTTCAGAAAACCTGAAACCAACTGCTTACTCCATAGGGATGGAGTAAGCTGACTCAGGAAACATAAAGTACTTCTCAGGCTTTAAGCTATCTTAACATTCAGGTCAGATTTCATTCCTCATCACGGTAAACCATCTTCACCACGGCATGTCAACAGCCATGTCATGTTGGTCTCCTGTCTGGAGACCAGGGGGGTAGGAGGGAAGCAAACATCTTAGTGAAATCTCACCTCACCAGAGAGCTCTGCAGAAACCTCCTCACCCGCACTGCCAGAGCACATCATGGAGAAAGTCACTCCAAGGAATTGATTTATCACGTCTTGAGAAATGCCCTTTCCCTGTCAAACCGGTGTCTAAAATGCCCACTTGGGTTTGGAGAACCTCATGCTGTTATTGTTGGTAACGAACACATCGGTGGTACAGCACGGGCTACATCAAGCTGGGAAAGTGGTCAGCTTGACAAGACACTGATCACACTAACACAGTACTGAGGGTCTGTGCCTTTCTCTTTTTACAGGCTGGAAGATTTTGGGAGGTCAGGGAAGTGACATGTGAGTAACTGGAGTAAACCAGAGAGCTCACTGCTGTTAGTCCCAGCAAGGTTACTCACGGGCGAATCCGGTGAATCAGATCTAACTGTAGGATCACATCTCAGCTGCTTAACTACCAAGCATTGGTTTCTGAAGGTCAAAGCTCCAAGATGCTCCCCCATGTAGGGCACAGGCCTACACTGCACATCGCTATCCCAGAGTCTAGCAAGGCCAGGGGAGGATGGGTCTGGCCACATCTGCAGTAACACTGGATTTGCCTGACTGTTACTTCAAGGAAAAAAAAGAAAAAACAACAAAAAAAATCAACAATGAGAACCCACTGTCCTTGTCCAAAACTCCCTCTTCCCCTCTGCTCCCCACACAAACATTAGAGAGATCAAGGTACAGGCTGCATAAACCCAGAGACAGATAACTAGAAGCAGATGGCCTCTATTTCTACACCAAACAATTTACACTTGAGAAGCCTGAGAAGGCTACTGACACCTGGACACAAAAGCAGCTCCGAGAGTGGGAGCTGCTTAAAAAGATAAGTTTTGTGTCAAGGGATGGGAACTTTTATCAACATCACCATTAACACACACTGAGGACTCCTCCTGAAGCTGCAGCAGCCACGGGATGCCTGCTCCTCTGGTGCAGCACCTGCATCCCCTTGCCATCTATGAGCTTCACACAACATGGTATTTTGCACCATTTGGGCTTTTTCTGTCAGCCCAACAAAAAGCATTTAGTAAAGGACAGGTAAAATGAAGCTATACGGAAATTCCTGCTCATTTGCAACTTTACACACAGCATTCATAAGATCCTGGGGTGACACCTCAATCCACCCAACTCACACACCTACAGCTGCAAAGATGTCCTCATAGGCAGAGAAAGAGCTCAGCCTTGTCCCTCCATGGTGACTATTCCCTCCTGCTCCCCCTCTTCTGGACCATGGGTTACGATCTCCCAGCCATGAATATGTTCTGCACTTTGATCCTCAGTTTTTCACATCAAGCAGTTAAAACACTCTCTGTCACTGCACACTTTCAGCTTTGCTAAGCCTGAAGTTCAAGCACAAAGCCTGGGCTGGGGCAGTCTCGCCACATGTTGGGCACAAGTGTCTTCTGGAACCTGGGGAGAAACCTCCATGGCCTCCAACAAGCCAAGGGCAGACCCAGAGCATGAGATGTATAAACAGCAGGGCACCTCTCCATGGCACCCAAGGCTCCTTGTCTCAACTCATGCACGTTAACACCTAAACATCTCTCCAAGGCTGAGATATCTCACTGCACCAGCCACTCACAGCCTCCTCAACAACACTAAAATCACAACAAGAACTTCAGGCTGCTACATGCAACGTACACAGTAATTCCTGCCACGTTGGGCTTGTGCCTTAGACACCTTCATCTCCCTCTGATCCTCAGAAACAACTTTCTCAACATACATACGAGCTGCAGGAAGAAGCACCTAACAACGATTTTGTGACATTATTTCTCAACGCAGCATGAAATCGTTAGGTCAAAATGTGCCACCTATCACATGAACATTAAAAGTATGTCAAGTCTCAGTGTGCGAGCTATTGTTTTATCTGAATGTGATATTGATATTAGCTGGCAGAACTGGGGAATGTTTCCACGCTCCTTTTTAGTGCTATAGGATTACGACAGGATGCAAGCAGTAGCCATTCCTGGCTTTGCAGAGAAAAGAGCACAGCAATTATTTTCATTCCAAGTGAAAAATAAACAAGAAGTGAAACGGAATAAAACATTTTCCAAAACGCCCTACACCAAGTTCTGACCATAAAACTTGCTCTTCACTTCCCCTCCAAAAAGGGCTACGGCCAAATTCTCAAGTCCATATTCCCATAAAACCCCCAAGGATCCGAACTGGGGCTTTGTTTGAGGAAAAACAGAATTTTGCCTGAAACAGAAGCATGCAAATCTCACTCTTGCTGAGGGACATGTACTCACACTCCTCCTCTCTGGTTGGAGCAGGGCACTCGTAGATGGGCTCACCAGGTGAGAAAAGGTGGTAACATTGAGTCTGGTCATTCTCTCAGCATTTGCTCATTATTGCTTACACTAGTCTAACACCAACCATGTGGAGGGTTGTTGGAGTGAACAAATCCTCCCTGGAATTACAGCGGAGTAAATTCTCTCGGAGGCATTAGTCTGGACGGATACAGGTGTAACCAAGGACAAAATCTGGCTCCAAATCAATAAAAGAGAAAGAAACAAACCCCCAAAAACCCCTGAAAATGCCAGTAAGTATTCCTGGCTAAATATTGAATCAGCTTAAGAGCTACACAGATTTTTTTGTTAAACAATCAGCTTCATCTCCACATTTATTTTGACAGTTCATCATCCTTCCAGTTGTGACTCCGGCGCACGTAAACCCAAATAAATCTGCTTTTCGCCGCGGCAAACTTCTCTGGAGCAGAAGTTATAAACAACAAAGCCCTTTGAATGAAGGGGCCGGAGCTCCCCTGTGCACGGCCGCATCCCCCCCCCC